>RCWM02000317.1:512500-1112500 GCA_003667255.2 Euschistus heros
TCCCATGGACAGTCGGAAAACATACTGATTTTTGTGTACGCACTAGAAGGAAAAACAAAAAATACTGTGTATCCTTACTTACTCGCTGGCTCTACAGGTCGGTGTGACCCCTGTCCTTCCGAATTATCTCCTTCTATTTCTTCCGGCCATTCGCAGCAGGTCTGCAGTTCCGAAATCCCAACCTCTCTCGCCACCTCATCCTTCCAACGGCTTCTCGGTCTACCCCTTCTCTTTTTCTCCAATATTACCATATCTAGTATTTTCTTGTTCTTTTATAAGAGTTCTTTTATCCTTTATTCTTTCAACATGGCCGGCTCATGTCATTCTGTTTGCTTTTATATAGTACACTATATCCTTATTTTTTAGCATATCTGCGATTTTAGCCTTACTTTTTACTCTCCACCTTCCATCAACCTTTATTGCTCCATATATTATTATTATTTTGTGTATCCTCATGCAATTCAATAAATAGCTTTCAATCGAAAACTTGAATTTTCAGACTTTTCTCGATGAAAAAACAAAAGTACATAATCATCAAAAATAAAAAGAATGTTGTACATTACAATAAACTGTATGCTTTAGATTTTTTTTTTTTTTTAGTTTTTACTCCTGTTCGAATTTAATATTTATTGGTAAGACAGGACAACGTCTGTCGGGTCATGGTAACATGACAATCATAGACGGTCATGCGTAAAAATTCAGCTAGTTTATTATCAATAATTTTAATTTAAATTTTATTAATTATCGACATATATCTCCTTTTCTAGCCGATGAAGTCCTGTTTTACTATTTTATAAAATTATAAATATAATCAATAGAACTTCTGCTGTCGAAATCTTCACCATCTTTGAGTTCGTCACGACTATGAACTAACCATTGCATATTCCTAAAGTTTCATAAAAAACAATCCAAAACTTTGTGAGAACGTGATATTCTCAAAGATTGGTGGCAGAAAAATTGCTTTTAAGTCTATTCATTTTATTAATTTATAGTTTGATTAATACAGATCTAGCTTGGAATGTTATCAGAAATGTGTTAATCGCAATAACATTTGTAAAAGAGTGAAGAGGTGTAAATGTAGTGAACTATTACTAAAAAATAAAGCTAGAATTAAATAAATTATAATTAGCTACATAAAGATGTTGTTTTAATATATTAAACAAATATAAAGATATTTAAATAAATTATAAGTAATTTTTAGCTATAGAATACATATTATCAATATATGAAGAATTTAACTACAAATGTACTAGAAAAAGCTTAGTATTCCATAAACACGAGAACCGGAACCTCCTACGCTTTTAAGTTCCGGGTCATGATATTATGCCTTGACCAAGTACTTGATTACTCAGATTTTTTAATTTTTTGTTTCAGTTTGAGGCAGCAAATCAGGTATAAATATTAAAATGAATACTGCATTTATTAACGATGGTGATATTAAAATAGGTGTTAGACAAATTTGTGTTCTTAGGTTTTGAAACCAATTCAACTGAAAAGGAGGAATGGTTGAAAAAAAAAAATTAAATAGGTGGTTTATGTAGAAGTAAAAAAAAAAATATAGAGTTGATAAAATAAATAATGAATAAACGGAAACACAAGTTGATCCTTTTGTAATAAAATATAGTAAACCGTCCCTAACTTTCATAGAAGACTTGATAGGGGCGAAAATTTCAGTTAAACACGTATTCTTTTGATTGCTGGATCCGAAACTATCCACGTGATAAAAACTATCTTTAGCAGGAATAGCAGGGCCGCTTTTGTAGAAGTAGGTAAATGACGTTAAGATCCAAGATACAACAAAAAAACTAACCTAACTTAATATTTTGTTTATTTTTAAAATAATGGAATAGCAAAATTGAAACTATTTGGATGATAATAAGAGTTAATAAGAATAAAATTGAAGTTAGATAGTTTGAGGGTCGATGATTTCAGTGTGGTCGGTATTGAAGGTCGTAGGTTCGAATCCTATCTGGGCGTGTTAAAATTTATTTTGTCTTGACCTTCCCACCCTGGCTAGAATAGATAGGTAACCTGTTGGATAACCCGTCCTTCCTACCCTAGCTGGAGTACATTAGGACGTTATCCCGACATTGAAATAGATCAGTTACTGAAATAATATAAAGTAAATTTTCTTGGGCCCTGATTTAAAGTAGTGAATTGCCTTACCCACTGAGATACCATACCTCCTTAAAATAAAACAAAATATTTGAAAAATTGAGGAATAGAAAAGTTATTAAAATATATATATATATATATATATATATATATATATATATATATATATATATATATATATATATATCTCAGGGCCAAGTAAGTTTAAGCCGACATAGATACGTTATTAAATACCTAAGGTAAAAGGCTGTGGAGTCCACGTTTTGGTGGGATTCGGAGATCTTCTTGTATACGCAATAATGTACTCGAAATACCCTAAAAGTTACTCAAAATATCCTCGTTTTACTTAACCTAATTTCTTCTAATAATAAAACCATCACTACTGTTTTTTTCTTAGTTTGAATAGACTTATACGAATTAGAAAGTAATTGGTTATTTAAAATTATGAGATATGATCATCAGTAAAATAAAAAACTTGTAGGAACAATCAAAATCATATGATACGGTTGCATGCATTTTTATATAAACTTTCATTACTTTTTTTTTTTTATCACAAACAGCATTTTCCTTACGGTTTTCTGGAACATCCCCATATTTTCTTACACCTAGAGGTTACAAGATGGTGAATGTGGTTGGGAATAGATTTTTTTTTTTCAATTTTTCGTACATGTCGGGGAATTCGGGCCGTTCGAACCACTGGTATATACACTCCGAATATATTATTTTTTTTTTTTTAAAACTTGGATGTGTAATTAATCAACCTGACTGCATCCCTGACCATTTTTCAATCATCGTATCATAGAGTTTAACATTGTAATAGCATTTTCATCAGGTTGAAATTTTTATATTTCACCTTTATGTTATGTGGAAAAAATTGTATATTTTTATCGTTTTGGGTCATCGTTGAGTGTTTTGTAATTTGAAATACACAGTTGTATATCTAAAGTTGTTCTAAGTAATGTGTGAATATAGGGTTAGCATTTTACGAACGTAAGTGGGTATTAGAAAACACTTAATCTGTGGTCAGTCGTTCTGAATTGGAAATAGTAAAGATTTATAAATTGATTTTCCTTTTGCAATTTTAGTTTTGTTGTTTGTCTAGTAAATGTGTCTGTAAAATGTGTAGTACCTAAAGTTTGGTATGCATACTCCAAATATTTAGCGTTATTTCGGGATGTTTATTCGAAGATAGGAAGCAGTGTCATCAGCAAAAGTATTGATGAATGTAAGAGATGATGAAGAATATCTGTAGTGAACAGGAAATAAAGAAGAGTACTCTATATAACTGCTCTGAGGAACACTAGCAGTTTGAGGATAGAATGGAGAGAACACATTGGTATGTGAAATATAGAAAATCGATGGTGGGTTTCTTATGAAAGGAATATGAATCTGTTTAGGAAGAATATTTATGTCGGAAATTAGGATATAACCACGCGATTTCAGTGTACCAGCGAGATATGTGAAGAGTCTGAGGATCAGTTTTATTAAATTTACTATAAAACCCTATGCATTAAATTTTCATGAAGTCCCGTAAAATACCCACGTCAGCACGCTAAAAACCGCATACTGTTTTGAAATCCAAGTTATTTTCGCAGATTTTTCACTATAACTCCTAAACTACTTGTCCGATCTAAAATATAATTATTTATTATCTGAAATCTGATTAAATTTACTATCAGGCTTGGGTGTATTACGGAACTTATCAAAATTTTATATATAGGGCCTGATATAAAAACATACTATCCTTAAGAACGAAAAACTAACAAAATCGTTAAATACCGCCATCTCAAAACAGCATCCTTAAGGACGAAAACTAATTCTAATTGTGGAAGGAGAGTGGCCAAGGATGTCCTTCGGCCTCAAAAAATCGCCAGATCCTGGCAGATCTGTAAAACAGTGTTAAAATAATTCTTAGAAATTATTCAAAACAATATAAAAATATAAAATATGTTATTATTAATAATATGGGCACTACGGTCCTACAAAGACCCGGGCCTCCTCCACAACAGCCCACAAATCTCTTCGATCTTGCGCTCTCTCCCTCCATTCTTGAACACCCAACTGCCTCAAATCTTCCTCCACATCATCCATCCATCTGATTCGGGGATGTCCTCTCCTTCTCCTGCCATCCGGTTTCCTGCATAGCATCTTTGGCACCCTTTGGTCGACCATTTTTCTCACATGACCTAACCACTTAATAAGTGCTGTTTTTATCATCGCCATGATGTCGGGTTTCCCAAACAGGATTATGATCTCTTCATTCTTTCTTCTCCTTCAAAATCCGTTCTCGAAAACTCCGCCCCATATTCTCCTCAACACTTTTCTTTCCCAGGTGTTGAGCATCATTTCTGATTTTTTTGTTAAGGGCCATGTTTCAGATCCATACATTACCTTACCTTATAATGGTCTTGTAAATAAGAAATTTCATTCTTTTAGATAAAGAACCGAAGTTGAACACTTTTTGAAGGGAGAAATGGCACCTGTTTCCTTCTGCTATTCTGGTATTTATTTCACTTTCAACTTTATTGGCTGTTGTGACCAGGCTTCCAAAACACTAGAACTGGTTTACAGACCCAAAAATATGATTTGTAAAAATCACTTCTTCATTTTCTTCGGTTCCCATAAAATATGTAGCTGAAAAAAATAAAAATATTTTTAAATGTTCTGCTTCTTAATTAATTTGAAAAAAATATTTTTTATGTTCATATAAAAAATCTAAAATCCTCGGTCACAAATTTTTTTTTTTTTTTACTATAAAGGCTTGTATAATCTATTTAAAATTTTAATTAAAATAAGATTATTTTTTAAAGTTAAAAGTAAGTATTGTTTTAAATTTATTCACAATGTAAGAAATAAAGATAGATCTAATTGCTTTTATGAATGTTCAAATAATAATAATAATAATAATAAACTAAACAATGTGGATTATGACTTGAAAAACAAAATAGAGAAGCCCATAAAAATCCGGTATATAATTAACTTTTCAACAGACAAAAAGCTGTTGAATTATTTCTTGGAATGACACGACGAAGGATTTTAAGTTCTTAGAATCATTGATGGTATCTTAGATTAATAATTACAAGTTGCCATGCAACAAAAAACTGTATTGTAAGACCAAAAAAGTATTCCATTACAAAATTGATGACTCACAATGTTTGATTTATTCTGACTAATTTTTGTAATTTATTTACGTGCTGAATTGAAGTTGATTGATAAAATAAAGAGACAGTCACTTAATTAAGACAGTGAGGAAATTATTATTGTAAATGTTGCAACTATTTATAAAGAAATATTTCGTAATCGTACATTAAATTTTTCCATGAACTTTTAACGTCAGAACCAGACAGTGTAAGGTCAGATTTGGCCGTTTATCTTTGAGTCATTCACGAATATATAATCCCTGTTGAGTCACTAACTCCCACACCCTCCATTCATGATTTTCCCTAAGTATGAATTTTTCCGTTTAAAATTAGTCTGAATTGTGGTTTTCAAAGAAGGTAATGATTTCCTTAGTAATTATATATCTATTATCCAATAACAGGCATTAATTGACTGTATCTAACAATCCCTTAAATTCATGAATATGAAGAAAGTACCAATTGAATTTCTGTCCATATCTTCGAAGGTTGCACTATTTTAAAATAGAATCTACGGAAAAGTATTTTTTTTAAAAAATAATAAGAACAATAATATCATTTCTTGCTGTTTTCATAGATATGTGTTCCTTGGCGGTATCGTCTATAATTCATTTAAATATTTTAACGGAAATATAAGTCAAATTGAGAATTGAATAAAATAAACAGAAGTATTGATTCATACTCATACATGTTTTGAAACGAAATAATATTGAAAGATATAACCTAGATATTGAGGAAAATACTCATTTTCCATTAAACAAGTTAATGATTTTGAAAAGGAAACTTTTCCTGCAAAATATCGCTAATTTTTGAATTCCTATATATAATCAAAACAAAATGTTACCCACTTGTTTTTTGTTATTTCTGTAAAAAAAAATAACGATAATTTAAAAATTATATTTTATATACAGGGTGTCCCGAATTTAAATGGCGAAATTTCAGGAACTTATAGGGGACCGAAAAACTAAGACAAAAAGTCCTTTAGTGATTTGCTCGTTTTTGTTCAGTTTTAGGGAAAATCGCAAATAAAGAAACAAAACAAGTTTTCATTTTTATTCTTATTTATTTACATTTATATTTATGTTATGTTCTTTTAAATGTAAATATTGCTCAAAATGTTGTCCTCTTGCACCAATGCAAGCATTACATCTAGCACTCACTTAATAAATTGCAGCTAAACGTGGTTCTGATGATATTTAGTGCACTGCATCTATGATTCGGTCTCTTAATTGCTCTCTTGAGTTGATTGACACCGAATAAACGTTCTGCTTCAAGGTTCCCCATACGAAGAAATCCATGGGTGTCATATCAGGTGATCTGGGTGGCCAAGGATTACTCCTCCACGTCCGATCCATCGTTGTGGATAATTTATATCCAGCCAAACTCGAGCAACTCTGCTATAATGAGCTGGACATCCATCGAATTGGATCCACATTTCAATCCGCTGCTGTAAGGGAATGAATGTCATCTAAGTAATTAGAAAAGTCGTTCTTCAAAAAATGTGTAAATGTGATACCATTCAATCTTCCAGGTAAAAAATATGGTCCCACCAGTAATCCGTTCCAAATTCCAAGCCAAACATTAATAGCAAATTCATGCTGAAACCTATTCTCTCTAATAGCTCTGGGATTTTCAAGAGCCCATACATGATAATTTCTTTGATTAACAATTCCTCCTCTTGTAAAGGTAACTTCATCGGTCCATATAATTTTTAATGGAAATAAATTATCATCGCGAATTTTGTCAAGAAACCAGTTACTAAAAATCAATCTCTTGACATAATCTTGAGGTAGTAAATTCTGAACTTTTTGAAGATGGTATGGGTAGCGATTACCAACTTTCAAAGTTCGCCATATTGCTTGCATTGCTAATGCAGCAGATGCTCTTCGGATGCTAGTCTCACGATTGTCATCGAAGTGGCGTTGGGCACAATTTTTTCTCTGATAATCTGCTCTTATGGCTGCCTGGAATTGGTCGCCTTCATTACGTATTAAGAATGACTCAGTCTCTCGTGGTCTATTAAAAGTTAACGAAAAGACTCGTCGATTAGGCACTCTTCTATTTGGAAATCGGCGCGCATACTCCCACACCGCTTCTAAAGCATTACCGTTACAGAAACCATACACAAAAATCATATCAGCGTATTCAACATTAGAATATGTATGCGGCATTGTGGCTGATGCTATTCACACAAAAATATCTGAGTAACTGACTGAAGACTGATTTAGGGATTATAATCCTAGAAGGAAGCCAAAATGTAAACAAATAAAAGAATGTAAAGGATAACATTAAGTGTTTACTTATCTCACTGCCTGGCCTGACGAACTTTGAAAGGTGATAATCGCTACCTGTAACATTTTTGTTTTGTGCCTTTTTTTTGCGATTTTCTCTAAAACTAAGCAAAAACGAGCAAGTCACTAAAGTACTTTTTGTCTTAGTTTTTCGGTCCCCTATAAGTTCCTTAAGTTTTGCCATTTAAATTAGGGACACCCTGTATATTAATAATTTAATGGTATTTACTATTGTATATATTATATACAAGTAACAATGAGGAAGATGACTAAAATGACATGCCAATAAATATAAAAAACTACTTATTAATAGCACTTCAATAAAAGTTCTACATTAGAAGGTCTTTTGCTTATCTTCCTTTCAGACGCCTCGGAGGTTTATCGGGAATGGAGTGTGAGGCAAGTTGAGAGACTTATGGATTTGATTGTGTATGGAGTTTACTGTGACAGGTTAGATAATCTAGTTTGGGCCTTATCAGCAACATATGGAACATTAAGGTCTTCATGGATAAGTTTTCTTTTGGCCTAATAAGGAGCGTAGAGGATTTTATAAATGATTTTGGATTGTAAGGATTGGGTACAAGAAGAGCTGGAAGGTTCAGTGGAGCCCCAAAACATTAGTTTATTGGAGGTTTGAACGCTTGTCTAGTAAATGTTGGAGTAGTCTGAAGCAACGAGCAGTTTCTTGTCTTTTAAGTCTGGTATGTATTTTTATATTAAAACCATTTATAATTATTGAAAATATTGACCAAATAAATTTATTATTGTAAAGAGAAAAATATCTATATATTTTTGTTTTTACCATTTTTATTTTGTTTTTGTAACATAAATGAAAAGAGTTGACTATTGTTTCTTTGTTCAGATGGAAGAAGTTTGGACGTATTTTATAATAGGTATATAGATATGAGCATAAAAAAAGGATTAATCCAGTAAATAATGAGCCTTTATTGGAAAATCTTAAATACAGTGAGAACAACCAATTGTTCCATTCCATTGTTATTGAAAAGGTTTTGTGCCTGGTCTTGTGATAAGAGAGAGATGCAGCTCGAGTTCTCTACTATTTATTCTTGTTTTAAATTCCGTTATTTCTCAGGTAAATGCTAAGATGAGAGGTTTCCTTATAAGATTTAGATATTTCTAGCGATTTACCTAGTCCATAATGGCATTCGCCGATGGAAGAGCTCTCGAAAGAATTTTTTACAGGCATTAGATTTATAACTTAAGGGTTCTCCTTGTAGAATTAGAAAACATAAAAATGGAGAATGTGAACCCATACAATACAAAAGTTATGAGGAAGGAGTAAGGGAATATTTCATAAACAGAGGGGTGGACTGAAACAGAAGGGAGCTGGTTGAGGATCGTAATAAAGAGAAATCTCATTTTCAAGCTGTTAACGAGAAGTGGTTATGATGATGGCAATGATGGTGATATTGTTATACAGTAGGGAGTCTCAATAAAGAAATGACATAAAAATATATCCACAGTGGTAATTGGACAAAGCTGTTTAAAGGGGAAAAAAAAAAACTTTACAGTCAATCAAATTTCCATTACGTTGAAAACAGTCGAGTAGGTGGTCTTTTAAAATGCTTTGCTTGAGTCATTTGTTAATATTCAGCATGATATTACAGAAGGTATAATTTTTGAACTAATATAATATATAATTTTTATATATTTATTTACTGAATGTTTCTTTGGTTTACTAATTGCGAATAATATTTTAATTATTCATTAAATTCTAGGAATAAATAAAATCAATGGATAGATCGAAATCGGTATGATTTTCGACTTTATTTCGACGAGGTCGCTATTATTTATTTTCGGGTTTTCTGTTTTTATTGACAACTAAAATATATTCTTATTATTGGAACGTCCCATATCACTAACCACGAAAACTACTGAACCAGTCTCCACCAGATTTTAACCACATAATTTTTATATTCCCAGAAAGGTTTAGCAATTATAAAATCAACTCATTTCTAATTAATTTATAATTAAAAAAGCAATAATATTGGGATATCAGTGAAGTTTGAAAATAGACCGATAAGTGGCAAGAGCCATTCTACATGAGAGGTTACAATGTTACGGTGTCATATAGAGCTTAAAATTTAAATATTTTCAATTAAATTATTTAAAAAAAATTAAATATGTGGTGCAACATGTTTAATAATAAATTTTACAATAATGAAAATTTGAATGTACAATGTTGAGTGGCAGAAACAAAGTCTTCACACTTTCATGTAGATTTGTGGTTGAAATTTCAAATCCATCCAGATTAAATCAATAAAACTATTTATCATACATTAAAATTAATAATTGGTTGTCCAATTATATTTTTACGTGAATTCCAACCACCAAATCTGTGCAATGGTACCTGGTTGAATATTACTGTTGTATGTAGAAATATTATTGCATAAATAATGCTTGATTGCATATTTCAATACAAGGTTTTTATCTATAAACAAATAAAATTTCAGTTATTAATTACAACTATCTAACAAGTTCTTTACTTATATGTGTGGGCGTAGCCGTGACAGTGTATGCATGTATAATTCATATATTTATATTTTTTTAGATCCTTTATTATAACATTAAGTAATTTAGTCCAGTAGCAAACAAGAAAGCTTGAAATTGATAGTTCCTTATAACCACACGATATTTATTATAACTTGTTTTTAGGAAAAGCCCCCATACTTAGTGAGTTGACCCCAAGAACTGCTGTAACCTACTATCTACCCAATGATATAGTTGTCTCAATAGATACTTTAAGTTCTAAAGTAAGTTAACGCGATAATGACTATGTCTATAAAATTATGCTTAAGCACTACAAAGTCAACAGCAAAGTGGGCTTCCATATCGCCATCCTTTTCCCCTATTAATTCAGATAAAAAGAATATCAATTTGTGTATATTGGTTTCTTCACCAATCTTAAAATTTATGTATTTTTATTTACCTATTAAGGGCCAAATGGCAATATGAATATATTGTGTGTTATCAAGACATTTTTTAACAAGTATGGAAAGTTTCATGAGAAGAGTTTGACAAATTAGTTATGGTTCTTTTAGAATTAAATTGAGAAATTTTACCTTCTACGATAATTATATTCTTTGAGATAATCAGACACTTAAAATTGTCAATCTTTTAAGCGGAACACAGTTGCAGTTTCTATGTGAGAAGCGAACCCCCAATGGGTCATTTTTCGTAGAAATCGGACAATTTCACATCCTCATACTTATATCCTTACGGTCTATCAAAGTCGCATATCTATATTTGTTCTGTATGAGAAAATAACGTAAATGTACTAACGTTTTATCCCAATATTGAACATCACAAAATCTATTTTGAAATTATTTGTCATTGACCCACGTTGATGTTAAAACGTCTATTATATAATCTGTTTCAACGATCCATTATAACTACTGACTACTGACTACTGACTGAAACACAAGATTGAACCAATCTCTTGCCAAAGCTATTTTTTTTTTATCATTTTTAAATAGAGTTGAATTGAAAGGAAACATTATTCTGGGACAATCCCCCTTAATATTTCGCAACAGATAGTAAAAACAAATCTGACCTAAAGATTTTTAAAATCAAACAAGATAAATACATGTAAATACAGATTTACATCATAAGATTGCTGAAAAAAAAATAGAAAAATAGTCAATATAGGAATAAATATTATACACAATTATTTTCTGTTTATTGAAATTTACTACTGTATACAATATCTGGTTTGGGCTAAATCAACAACATTAAAATTTGTATAGATAAGTTTGTTAGTGACAAAGTAAGTAGCATTGAGGATTTTTTAAAGGATTGTGGATTGTAAGGATTGGATACGAGATGAATTGGGTGGTTTAGTGGATACCAAAAATCGAAAAAGAAAATTATACATATTTTATGATGTAACACACAGTAAAAAAAAATAAATAAAAAGTATTTGTTGAGAGGGAACAGTTAAAATAAGAATGAAAAAACTATGGAAAAATCAATATAAAATGAAAACACTGTCTATAAGATAATTGTAAATTCTGACTAATATTTTATGTCGGATATATTACTAGTATGGCATTCATTGTCAGGCATCCATATAATTAAAGAACATCAGTCTGGAGAATGCGAAGGTGGTGAAAGAGGAGTGATTTGAATGTAACGAGCGAAGAGGCATTGCGAGTGCAGATAGTAGAATTGCAGACAGTAAAGGAGCAGGCAGCTAAAGGGACGTTGGAATGCAGTAGTTCTGTAGGATGGAGTATACAGAGTAGAGTTCCATTATGTAGTGATTGGATTGAAGGCTTTAACTGTTGTAGACTGTAATTAAAGGGATGATACCGGTGTTGATTACTTGGAGGAAGTACGTACCAGGGAAGTATTCTCCATGAATGGAGGATTGATTTTGTAACTAAATTAGATAAATCTAGTAAACTGCGCAAAAATGAATAGGGATATTGCTAATTTTGTGTTGTTTACTTTGCCTACCATTTTTGTATTATTTTTATTATAAACTGCATTAATATTCATTAGAAATTATAATGTTTTTTGCTGAAATAAAATACAATTAATGGGTTTTAAAAAATAACAAAAATAAAACGTTTTAGTTGCATAATTTTTTTTATTGAACAGATTAGTTTTTGGAAACAATTAATACCTTGTATAATGTTCTCTGTTAGCCAAAACCTGTGTGCACCTATTAGGCATACTATTAATTTTGTTGTCACTGGTTTCTTGACGAATTTCACCCCAGAGATGTTGAAGGTCAATTAGCGGTGGATGAAAAGCTTTCTCTGTAACGCGCCCCACATGTGCTCAATAGGATTGAGATCTGGAGACAATGGGGGAAGGGACAGGCGGGGAATTCCCAGGCTATTCCTCTATGAGCTCGACTGTTTTCATCCAGAAATCGAAAATCTCCCAATGAGATCCCTAGTTGGAGGGAGGTATTCCTCAATAATTTCATGTGCATATCGAGCTGCTGTGAGGTTGGTTCGTCCTCCCGTGTAAATGCCAGCCCAGACCATTACACCACCTCCTCCAAACTGCACTGAAGGCACATAAACTGGGGCATTGTTCGCATTCCTTGATCTCTGTAGACTCTTCGGCGTCTGCTGTCACTATACAGACAAAAACGCGACTCGTCGGTAAACATCACAGCATTCCAATTTGTGTCCTCTTCTAGTCGCTCGCTGCACCACATTCTTCTGAGCTGCTGGTGGTGAGCTGTTGCTGCAGGTCGTCTCTAAGGGGCATATGATGTAAGGCCAACTTCCCACAAACGATTAAGAATCATTTGTTTTGATAAAAATCTAGGTAAAACACCTTCAACTTCATTGAGGATCTGGCGTGCTCTATGAAAAGAGTTTCTCCTGGCAGTGATAACAATATTTTTATCCTCTCTTTCAGTTGCAATACGCTGTGATCCAGGGCCCGGCCTTCTATTGGCACTCCCAGTCTCTCGGAATCGAACTAAAGCCCGGGAGACGACTCTCTTGGAAACGCGAACCGCCCCCGCAATATCAACTTGTCGATGACCTTGATAACGCACTCTCACTGTAATTTCGCGAACTTCGGGTTCAAGATGATGTCTGTCCATGTTTATTGAAAGTACTACTGGATTAAAATACGAGAAAAGCTGTTAATTTACAAAATGATAAATCTTCATGTTTACTTTTCTTAAGAAAACTTGTTATAAATAAAAGGTTTAACAATTGTTTTGACTTTGGTTTGTATTTTCTATTTTGTTATACCCTACTAATATTGAATAGATTGGCTAATTTAATTTAAATGACCGGATAAGGGATAAATAAGGCATATCCCTATTCATTTTTGCGCAGTTTAGATAGTTCGGTATCTATAGATGCAATTTTGTAATAGATAATTTTATACTGTGTATATAATTTTATCTATACTATTACATAAAAGGACAAACCATTTTTCGTCTGTGATCACTAACTACAAAAACTAAAATAATCTGTACTAAATTTTAACCACATCATCTTTATAGTTCCAGGAAGGTTTAGCAATACCGATTGTCACTTAATCTGTTATTAAAAAAACGATAGTATGTGGGATAACTGAAGTTTGAAAATTGGTGATGAGCGTCATTCTGTATGAGAGGTTACAAAAGTTCTGTGTTATATAGAACCTGAAATAGATATCTATACTTTTATATAAGAGTAAAAGCCATTTTTCATTTGTGATCACTAACCACGAACACTACTGTACTAATTTTTTAACCAGATCATATTCATCATAGTTCAGGAAAGGTTTAGATTAATAAAATTTAATGATTTTCAATTATATTATCATAAAAAAGCGATAAATATATGGTGCGCAGTGAAGTTTTATAAGCGACCGATAGATGGCGAGAACCATTCGGAAGAGGTTACAAAGTTACGGTGTCATGTCAAATTTAGGATAGAATTTACTTATTTTCAATTTAATTGCTATTAAAAAAACTATAAAAATATGGAGCTACGTGCTGCAGTTTAAAAACCGACCAATATATACTATTCTGCAACAGAGTTTGTGATGGTTAAACTATTAAATACAACTGTACCAAATTTTAACTACATCTTCATAGTTTTAGGAAGGTTTATAATAATAAAATTTACTATAATATTAATTAAAATAAAAAAATTAAAAATGTATAGTCTTGAGCGCCAGAAACGAGGTTTGCCAAACTGTCATATACTTTTATGGTTAGAAATTAAAATCCAACCAGATCGATAAAATTATTTCTGCCAAATTGGATGACTTATTTTGCTTTGAAGTTCTCTTCAAGCACCTAATCAATGCAATTTTCACCAGGTTAAAAATTACTGCCATGCGTAAAAATGTCATTGATGAAATAGTGCTAAATTCCATACTTTAATATGAGATTTTTATCGATAAACAAATGAAATTAAATTATTAGTTTAAACAGCTTAAGTTCTTTATGTATGAGAGCGGGCAAAGCCGCGACGGGGTAAGCTAGTAGATATCAAAATTTGCTTATATTTAATTAAATTATTTAAAAAATCTTTAAATATTTTGTGTGATATGTCTTCTGAAGTAAGTTTAAATTTTTTTTTTATATAATCATTTATTGAGGAATTATTACAATCTGCCACAAATGTGGGCAATAAGTAATATAGATGACTTCATGATTACATTCACACAATATGTACAATAAGAGAAGAAAAAAAAATATTAAAATGAATAAATAAAAATATAAAATGAAAAAAAAAGAAGAAAAAAAAATTTAATTAAATAGAACAAAAAAGAGCTATGCTGATAACAATATGCAATATAGAATATACATACAAGTGAAATATATGAATAAAAAAAAAAAAAAAAAATATATATATATATATATATATATATATATATATATATATATATATATATATATATATATATATATATATATATATATACCAGGTATGCAAGTTTAAAATGTCGTTTATTTCTTAAAATAAATACACAGTAATTTAAAAAAAAAAGTATAATATATTTTATTCAAAGTACTGACCCTCGCTTTCTACATATTTTGCCCATCTCTCGGGCAATATATGGATACCATTCCAAAAGAATGCTTCATCTTTATTTGAAATCCATTCATCGAGCCATTTTCGTACGTTTTCGAAATTGTTGAAGTGTTGCTCCGCCAATGAGTGTCCCATCGATGAGAAGAGGTGATAATCAGAAGGCGCCAGGTCAGGTGAATACGGCGGGTGGGGTAGGAGTTCCCAACCAAGCGAAGAAATCGTTTCCTTAGTCAATCTGGCTGAATGTGCAGGAGCGTTATCATGCTGAAGAATGACTTTGGCGTGCCTGTGAGCCCATTCTGGGCGTTTTTCGATCAATGCGTGACTCAAATTGATCATTTGTTGTCGGTAGCGCTCGGTATTGACTGTTTCGCCGGGTTTGAGAAGCTCGTAGTAGACTACTCCCTTCTGATCCCACCACACACACAGCATTGTCTTCTTCCCAAAACGATCCGGTCTTGCACTCGATGTGGATGGTTGTCCTGGCGTTACCCATGATTTTTTTCGTTTGGGATTCTGAAAATAAATCCATTTTTCATCGCCAGTTACAACTCGATGCAAAAAACCCTTTCTTTCGTGGCGTAAAAGCAGCATTTCGCACACAGTTTTTCGTTTTTTTTCCATCTGTCGTTCGTCCAATTCATGTGGAACCCATTTTCCAACCTTTTGAATCTTTCCCATAGCTCTCAGGCGATCGGAAATGGCTTGCCTAGTGACATTCAACTGTTCTGCCATCATTTGTTGGGTTTGGGTATTGTCTTCGTCTAATAAAGATTGCAATTCGAAGTCCTCAAACTTTTTTGGTCGATTTTCTCGTTTTTGATCAGTAACATCAAAATCACCACGTTTGAAACTTTGAAACCAACGTTCACATGTCCTGACGGTTGGAGCAACATCGCCATAAGTCTCAACAAGAATTCGATGACATTCAGATGCCTTTTTCTTTTGATTAAATAAGAAAATCATGACATGCCGCAAATGCTCTTTATTTGGCTTAAAATTAGACATTTTTAACACCAAAGAAAGGTATGATACGTCCACGTAAACGACTTAAAAACAACTGACTTTTGTAAACAAATGACTAACAAACAAAATAGCGTTTAGGGATAAGCAAATCCTTCAATAGGCTAAGAGCGCATTCTATTGGAATTAAAACGACATTTTAAACTTGCATACCTGGTATATATATATATATATATATATATATATATATATATATATATATACACATAAAACAAAATAATAATAATAAAATAAAATTAAAATAAATTGAATAAAAGTAAAAAAAAAAAAAATAAAGCTAAATTAAATTAAAAGTTAAAACTACATTCATACTTTATTTACAAGACACACTCATCCTAGGAATCTCCCAACCAACCCTGCCCCTCCACTCATGGAAGGACAGGCCCGGCGCAGAGAGGTCCCAGCTCTTCTCTCTCAGCTGCTTCACTGGTGTTAAAGAAAACCCAGTGGAGGCTGAGTGAGAGCGCAATGTACAGTCACTCAGGGCATGAGTAGAGAAGCTGGCCAGTGCCAGAACTCCAAGTTTGAAAATTAACCGATATGCAGTTAGCATCATTCCGCATTAGTTCTTAAGGTTCAGTAATTAAGTATTTATTAAGTAATTAAGGTTCAGCAATAATAAAATTTTCAATAATAAAAATTCAATATGTACAATGTTAAGTAGCAGAAACGAGGTTTGCCACACTGCCGTAGTTAAAAATTAAAATCCAATTAGATGAAATCAATTAAATTATTTCTGCCGAATAAAAATTATTACTAATTCAAACTGTTAATCCGTTGCTTTTTGACATAGTGTGTAAAAACAAGATTCATGGGTCTCTAGTTATATGCACTCCATTATCAGCAAGAGTTCCTTAATAGTCTCTGTCCATTTCGATTACGAACTCATAGAATAAAATTAAAAATTGGATATTCATTTATGATTTGACTTAATCTTCATACACCTAATAAATACAATAGTATTAGATTAAAAATTGCTGCTATGTATGAAAATACCATTGGAGAAATATTGTTCAATTGCATACTTCAATACAAGATTTTTATCGATAAACAAATAGGTAAAACTTAATTACTAGTTACAATTATTTAAGTTCTTTATCTATAAGGGTAGGCGAAGCCGCGACGGGGGATGCTTGTATTAGATAATTTAATTCCTCAGTCCATAAGGCGCTTAAAACTAAGAGAACTCTAAAACAGGGAATATTTCTGAGAATTTAATAGAATCTTAGAATGATAGATGGCGAGCGGCATTCTGTATGAGAGGTTACAAAGGTACTTTGTTGCATAGAACTTAAAATTAATAATACAATTTACTTATATTCAAATGAATTATGAAAAAAATGTATTTAATTGTGCGAAATATCTTCCCAGTTAAGTTTACAAATCGACCGATATGAGGTTAGCACTATTCCGCAATAGTTCAACATCATTTTCATATTTCTTTAAAGGCTCAGTATTAATAAAATCTTCAATAATAAAAATTCAAAATGTACAATTTTGAATAGCAGAAACGAGGTTTACCACACTATGTTAAGGGTATCCAACTATGTTTTTACGTTATCTTCAACAACCAAATTAGTCTAGTTTCAACTTGGTTAAAAATTACGGCTATGCTTGAAAATATGGAAGAAATAATGTTCAATGGTATAGCTACTTTAATACAAGATTTTCATAAATAAACAAATTATTAGTTAAAATTACTTAAGTTCTTTAGTTATAAGAGTTGGTGAAGACACGTCAGGTGATGCTAGTAATAGATAATTTTATAGATAAATCAACCCATAAGGCGCTTAAAACTAACAATAAGATAATTCTGAAATAGGAAACATGTTTCTGAGAATTTAATAGAATCTTAAACTCTAGTATTAGACCAAAGGCTTACTGAAGGAGGATAATTAAAGTTAAACACGTAAGCAGCCGCCAACCCTCAGCAGTTCCTCTACTGTCACGGAACACACTCATCCACAAATAAGTATAATCAAAGGATCACCAGAACAACTTAATGGCTCTATAATTCTCGGAGCATTTTTCAGCTCATCCTCAATGTCAGCCAGAAAAGAAAAGAAAACAATGGCACTCTTTCACCTTGACATTATTCCTCTTGTAAATGTAGCGATATTGAGCAGCTATCTTCTAGGGCGCCGTGTTACGCCTTGATACACCCTAGCCTACTTCAGCTTTCAAGTCCGGGTATTGACCCCGACGTTTAGCAATAAAGGTATCTATCGTAACAACATCCATTGTTGATGGGTATAAGAGTGCATACGGATGTTTTCAAAAGTTGTTGTGAGAATAATAAATAAAAATGATGTTATTATTACGGGAAGGAACAGCAAAGTCAAATCAAACAGGTAAGCATTAGAAGTTAGAAAGGACCTAAAAACCGCTAGAATCGAAGAAACAGATATCACAGATAAAAATGTCTACAGAAACAAAATGAACAACAGGGAAGTTTCATCAGAGAGAGATCACAAGAAAAAGGCAGGGGCTAAGTGGACTGAAGAACGAAGACTCCTAATGAAAACAATTAAAAGCTGCTTGGAAGAAGCGCAAACGCGCCACCATAAGTGAAGCTTTGCGTGATCATGTTTGGTCTTTTTCGCAAATAACAAAAATAATGTTATTGCTCAATAGTATAAGGTAATTATTTAACCGTCGACATAAGTTACCATAAATATATATAGAACAGTTTACCCTTAAAGGTTCAAGAGCAGCAACAACGAATCATTTTAAAACAGATTTTCCATTCATCAAAATTTGTTTCAGCACTTATCAAAGAAGTTACAACATCAAAGAAATTAGTTGTCACCAGGTTCCATCAAAGTCTATATCTTCCATACCCTCTTGAATACACAAGTTCTCGAACCTTCATTTCCTTCATTCCTGCCAATCCTTTGAGGTTGGTCTGGAGATCAAAGAAGATGTTCTAGAGAATATAGAACTTTTACTAGAACGGTGTCAATGGGTAGTAGCTTTATTTGATATTATAATTTTTTTTTTTTGTTACAAATTTAATTAATTTATACATTTTATTGGGAGGCGCGGTAGGTCAGTGGGTAGGGCACTTGACTACGAAGCACCTGGGCCCTAGTTGGAGTCCGACTGAAGGCAGAAAATTTAATTTCTGTTACTTTGGTCGTGGGTCCACTTCGAGGTCGGGAGACCCTCCTGGGGCACACCTTTCAAAGTAGGTACTCTTAATTGTGGAAAAACCTGGCGGTCGAGCGTGATTTAGGCCAAATCTTCTCCTTTCATGACCATTGGCCTAGTAACAGTACATTCTAACCAAAGTACTGAACCCAAGACCCTTCATGGTTTATTTTATTTATACAATTGTAAATATCAATAAATAGGTCATTGTAAATGCGCATTTACAGAATAGCGGTATCTACAAAAGATCGGTTGAATCAATGTTGCTTTCTCAGTTTAATGTGCTTCGTAAGGTCGCTTACAATCGCAATGATCATAAGTTTTAGAAATATTATCACAGGTATAGCACAGCATCAGAAACTCATTATGTAACAGTAGTTTCATCTAGACATTACTGTACCATTCACTTTAGTTCCGACCTTGCTCTAGAAAAATGATGCGTATCTTCCCAGTCACTCCATCACTGCTAGAAGTGACTGTATGGCGCTAAGGTGTCTAAGATCTATGAAAGAAGAAACATCAATGAAACTCTCATATAATTTAATGATAAAAGTAATATCATTGTATTGATATTAAATGTATGTTTGGTTTTTCGATTATGGGCTATGAAGATTAAAAGCATTATCATTGGAATTCATCCTGAGTGATTATATAAATGACAATAATAACTATGTTGTTAAAGCAAAATTCCAATAAATAGCTTTTAACGTAAGCCTTTAAATAAAAAAAATAGTCTGTTTTGCTGACTAAGATATAATTTTTATTGAAGAACACAAAATTACATTAATGGAAATTATTACACATTAGAACATACCACTTCAGAATCATTTAGAAAATTAATCGATAAAATAATAGTTTAAAGATATTATCATTTATCTTGTTATATATTTATTATCATAAATGCACTAATACAGGTAGACTAAAATAGAACATGATAACATCTACTAGTACTTGCAAATTAGCAAACAAATACTCATGTCTGAATAATGCTCATACAAAACATATACACTACAGGTCTGGCTGCTCTGAGCTACAATAAGATTAAATAAATAACGCAATTTTTTCACCCTCAGATCTTTTGAAATCCTTCTGGTTTCAAATAAAAAAATAAAAACTAAAAAAAAATATATATAAAGTAAAATGGATAAATTAAAAAAATAAAGTAAAATGAGTTGTCTAGAGGTACTTGATTAAAGAATTTGTTTTTTGTTTTTATTTTTTCTATGGGAAAAGCTGCATAATTTTTTATGTGAAGAGCGGTGTTTGAAGAAAAACAAAAATAAATTGGCTTGAATAAGAATTTATATTTTACCAAAAAAGCATTTAACTGAGGAGCCATTTTAATTTATTTGTTTTTTTTAAAAAAGGTTTTATTTTTAAAATTGAATATTTGGGCATACTAGAAAATAAAATACTGTTAAAAAAAAAATAATTAAGATTTGGATCAAGACTAAAGCGCGAAGAAACTGCTCGTCGTTACAGACTACTTCAACATTTACTATACTAACGATCAAACCTCCCAATTTATTACAAAAGACTTATTTACATGACTGTGATTAGACCTATTTGGACGTACGGAGTTGAGCTTTGGGGCTCTGGTAAACCATCCAATTCATTTCGTATCCAATCCTTACAATTCAAAACCTTCAAAAAATCCTAAATGCCCCTTAATTTGTCACCAATAGCTTATCCATATAGACCTTAATGTTCCATATGTAGACGAGTTAGCCCAAACCTGATACCTATCCTTTCATAGTAAGCTCCATAACCATTCAAATCCATTAGTTTCTCAACTTGCTTCCCACTCCATTCCCGATAATCCTCCGAGGCGTCTGAAAAGATCTTCTAGTGTAAAATCTTTTATTAAAAAATTGTATTAATAAATGCAACTAATGAGTAGTTCTTCTCAAGTTTTTACATGTCATTGTAATCGTTATCAGCTCATTTACTTGATGTACATATTTGTATAGTTGTAACTTTCAATAAATTGATATATATAAAAGAAAAAAAAGATGTGAATCAAAAATAAAATAATAATAAAAAATAAATCATTATAAGTCAAGTATACATTTTTCCCACTTTTTTTTTATTTTTGGTTTAAAAAAATACCTAAAAGTTTTTGGTTGTATTAATATAACAGTACTTGATAAACAATGAAAAAAATTAGTCATATTCTTAATCTATATGTAAAAACACCCATTTTTTCAACCGATATTTTTTTCTTCATTGAAAAAAAATTCTAAATTTAAATTGGATCTAGAAAAAATAAAATATTCTATAGCCCATATTATTGACATTGGTACACTTCTGATACATTTTTCTTTTTTTTTACACACCTTTGTAAAATGGCAAACAATAATATATAAATAATCAAGTAATATTAAATAATTTAGGCAACTAAATTATTTTTCGTTCTAAAGTAGATTGTTAAAATGGACATCTAAAGGCTATGGATTCAATAATAACCAAATTCCAAAAAAAGGAATCAGTTTTGAGCCGTTGGCTAAACGTCCGAGAGGTAGAACGACTCGTAGACGGGAGCATTGCGTGAGGGGATTTAGGTTTTGGATTTACTTGGGGAGTTAGGTTTTGATGGGGTAGGTTGGAGCGGGGTACTCCATGTTCCAAGGTTGGTGGTGTCGCCATCGAGCCTTCGGGTTTGCTAAGCGTTTTTGTTTATTTACTTATTTAAAACCAGTAGGATGTAAATGGCCTCAGCATAAACGTAAAAACTGCTTTTGATTTTTAAAATCCGTACTGTTTTCTTAATTAAATATAAAATAAAAATTAAACCGTTATAAACTTGACCGATATAAGTTTATTTGAACCAATTACTATCTATCATTAGTGAATACACCATACCATTCTTAAATATTATTTATTGCTGCAATTGGAAATATAATATTAAAGAAGGAATATGGAATGGAGGTTACCAATTTAGTTTTTATGTCTCGAAAACTAAGAATGTCATAATAATTCATTCTTCGTCCAACTAATGCATTATAGATGTCCTTTACTTTTTTACTTATTTTCAACTTCAAAATATTTAGGTTTGTATTGGTCTTTTTTATATCATTAATAGAAGATATGTTTTATTTTTTTACTTTAAATTTTTTCTTTTTCTTTATGAAGCAATGTTTGCTGTTATCAATACAAAATTAAATTCAACGAAGATAATTGAGGGTGTGGTCAACAGAACACATTACATGTTGATTTATCGTGCCAAAGTTTTCTCTTTTTTTTTTAATTGCTATGAAGTAAAAACTTCATGGCGATTGAGATAACTGGTATTATTCACAAATACACATGTATATTAATGTAATTTACAATAAAATTTGGAATAAAAATATTAAACGATAAAAAAAACAACACTTATTTTGTTGTTGTTTTTTGGTGCTTAACTTCCCTATGTACTCCAACTAGGGCAGGAAGGACGGGTTATCCTCCAGGTTACCAACTTATTCTAGCCAGGGTGGGAAGGGCAAAATTCATTCGTGGGTTCGCCACGAAATAAATTTTAACCCACCCAGGTGGAATTCGAACCCAGGACCTTCAGTACCGAGTGCGCTGAGACCCTCGCCCCAACTTACTCGGCCATCGAGCCCCCAAAACACTTGTTTTACTAGTATATAATAGTTCATAGTTGATAAAAATAACAAAGATTACGAAAATCTTAACAGCAATAGGAATTCCAACAAATTATCATCACTTTGTAATTTTTTTTTATTTATTAATGCAATCAATTCTTCATTTACTAACCCAGCAGAAAATAATTTTCATAGATGGAATCAATATGCCTAGAACTTCGAAATGAGAATGACTCAAATGATAATTTTTTCCGAAAGTTATAAAATTAAAGTCACATTGACCATGACTTCCCACTCCAGCTGTAATTTCATGGAAGAGACATTCCAGGAAGACATTTTGGCTCACTCTACTATCAAACCTTTTAAAACATTTATAAAAAAAAGGTTTTTTATAATGATGACGCTACTACAATTCCTTTATTGTGTGATATTTTTTCTTTAATTTGAAGATTCCCAGGTGAAATTAAAAAAATGTTGATAGACTGAGAAATATATATTTTATTACTTTTAGTTGTTTTGTCGTTTATCTAAAGGCTGACATATCAATCGGAATTTTTTTTTAGGAAATTACGTGTAAAAGGTCATATGACATAATTATTAACAATTCCGCTAGAATCGGTTAGTAACCAGTAGGATAATCCATCCTCCTTCCCTAGTAAGATCACACAATTGGGGTTTGCTAGTAACGCAGCTGAGAGAAGTGTGCTGGGAACTCTTTGAGCCCGGTTTGCCCTCCCAAATTAGGGGGAAAAACTTGGTTCAGGGTTTCCCCGGAATACTTGTAAATTGCATATATAGTGGGTGTTGTTTTATATATATATATATATATATATATATATATATATATATATATATATATATATATATATATATATGTAATTTTTCTTGATATAAATCAATATTATTAAATATATTATTTTATTTTTGAAGAGAAAAGATTTGACCCAGTCGGGATTCGAACCCAAGTTTCCACCTCTCTAGCGTGGCGCCTTATCCAACTAGGCCACCGGGGTCGTATCCGAACCAGGCGAATCTTCTCTCTTCAGTGATCCATAATCCCCGGGCACTCGCAATTCGCGATGTGATTCCGGGGATGAATGTTCATATTGAACATTACATTTAACTTGGATCTATTGACAATCCGTCACCGGTATATATATATATATATGTAATTTTTCTTGATATAAATCAATATTATTAAATATATTATTTTATTTTTGAAGAGAAAAGATTTGACCCGTCGGGATTCGAACCCAAGTTTCCACCTCTCTAGCGTGGCGCCTTATCCAACTAGGCCACCGGGGTCGTATCCGAACCAGGCAAATCTTCTCTCTTCAGTGATCCATAATTTTAATAATATTGATTTATATCAAGAAAAATTACATATATATATACCGGTGACGGATTGTCAATAGATCCAAGTTAAATGTAATGTTCAATATGAACATTCATCCCCAAAATCACATCGCGAATTGCGAGTGCCCGGGGGTTATGGATCACTGAAGAGAGAAGATTTGCCTGGTTCGGATACGACCCCGGTGGCCTAGTTGGATATGGCGCCACGCTAGAGAGGTGGAAACTTGGGTTCGAATCCCGACCGGGTCAAATCTTTTCTCTTCAAAAATAAAATAATATATTTAATAATATTGATTTATATCAAGAAAAATTACATATATATATACCGGTGACGGATTGTCAATAGATCCAAGTTAAATGTAATGTTCAATATGAACATTCATCCCCGGAATCACATCGCGAATTGCGAGTGCCCGGGGGTTATGGATCACTGAAGAGAGAAGATTTGCCTGGTTCGGATACGACCCCGGTGGCCTAGTTGGATAAGGCGCCACGCTAGAGAGGTGGAAACTTGGGTTCGAATCCCGACCGGGTCAAATCTTTTCTCTTCAAAAATAAAATTATATATATATATATATATATATATATATATATATATATAGATAGATAGATACGGTTATATTCAATATTCTTTTTCCATTTTCTTCATCAATTTTTGTTTATTGTTTTAAACAATTGTTACCTATTTATATTATCATTCAATACATATACATGTATATATATATATATATATATATATATATATATATATATATATATATATGTATATTTATACTACTTTCGCATTTGATTCTTAATAACTCTATGAGGTATCAGAAAACAAGAGGTTTCCGACTCCTTCATACTCTTAGCTTTTTTTTTTACAAGTCTTAGACATGTTTCTTTACATGCAATGTTTGAGATTTAAAAAGTGCAATTTGGTTTATATTATCATTAATCATTTTAATACAAATATATTTATTTGTGTAAAAAATATGATGAGTAAAACCTTTATACAATGTATACAAATAGATAATTTCAAAATACCGAATTACACGAATGATAAATATTGCTAAGAATAATAATTAAATTTTTAACAGTTTTTTCGTTTTTATTTTCTATGGGAAAAGCTGCATAATTTTTTATGTGAAGAGCGGTGTTTGAAGAAAAACAAAAATAAATTGGCTTGAATAAGAATTTATATTTTACCAAAAAAGCATTTAACTGAGGAGCCATTTTAATTTATTTGTTTTTTTTAAAAAAGGTTTTATTTTTAAAATTGAATATTTGGGCATACTAGAAAATAAAATACTGTTAAAAAAAAAATAATTAAGATTTGGATCAAGACTAAAGCGACAAGAAACTGCTCGTCGTTACAGACTACTTCAACATTTACTATACTAACGATCAAACCTCCCAATTTATTACAAAAGACTTATTTACATGACTGTGATTAGACCTATTTGGACGTACGGAGTTGAGCTTTGGGGCTCTGGTAAACCATCCAATTCATTTCGTATCCAATCCTTACAATTCAAAACCTTCAAAAAATCCTAAATGCCCCTTAATTTGTCACCAATAGCTTATCCATATAGACCTTAATGTTCCATATGTAGACGAGTTAGCCCAAACCTGATACCTATCCTTTCATAGTAAGCTCCATAACCATTCAAATCCATTAGTTTCTCAACTTGCTTCCCACTCCATTCCCGATAATCCTCCGAGGCGTCTGAAAAGATCTTCTAGTGTAAAATCTTTTATTAAAAAATTGTATTAATAAATGCAACTAATGTATATATATATATGTATCTATATACATGTATATATATATATATATATATATATATATATATATATATATATATATGTATATTTATACTAATTTCGCATTTGATTCTTAATAACTCTATGAGGTATCAGAAAACAAGAGGTTTCCGACTCCTTCATACTCTTAGCTTTTTTTTTACAAGTCTTAGACATGTTTCTTTACATGCAATGTTTGAGATTTAAAAAGTGCAATTTGGTTTATATTATCATTAATCATTTTAATACAAATATATTTATTTGTGTAAAAAATATGATGAGTAAAACCTTTATACAATGTATACAAATAGATAATTTCAAAATACCGAATTACACGAATGATAAATATTGCTAAGAATAATAATTAAATTTTTAACAGTTATTTAACCATAATGTGATCATCAGATACACTTACTCTATCTCCGGAACTCGGGCCTGTTTTTCGCTTTAAGAGAGTTTACCACAATTCCATCAGATCCCAGCGCTGCTCTCTGAACCGCGTCACTGCCTTAGAAAGCAGCATAGACTAACAAGGGGAGGACACACTCAGTCTCTCACGGATTTTGTTGGCAATTTTTTTGGAGGTTGCTGGTCAAAAAATATTAGACACATATTTTGCCGTTCCGACCAATGGGCCCTAGGAGCCGAAAAAATAAAATAAAATAGCATTAAACTAATTTGAATTAGAATCTGATGTTAATTTTTGTGTCGAAAAATCTATAGAGGTAGTTTACTTGAAAAACTAATCATTTTTTTAGAATTTAATTAACCTAAACCAAAATCTATGGAGCGACTGTATTTTTCCTTAAATTCGCATTTTAAACTAAAAATCTTGGTGCAAGAATCATGTCGATATTATTTTTTAAACTCGAGATAAAAAATAAATTAGTTTGATGCTATGTTATTTTTTTTTTCGGCTTCCAGGGCCCATTGGTCGGAACGACAAAATATTTGTCTAATATTTTTTGAACAGGAACCTCCAAAAAAATTGCCAATAAGATCCGTGAGAGACTGAGTGTGTCCTCCCCTTGTAAGTGACTTTATTATAGCCGCAAGACTTGGTTTAAGAAGCTGGTCATCTCCAGAACTCTATCGAATCAAATATAGGATTCTTCGACAAAATAAAATTATTATATAAAATTGTTGCAGTGTTTTCACGCATGTCCTACTAAAGCATAGTTCTTTTTTATGTTTGAAGATGTATTAAGAAACGTTTTTAAGGGTTAAAGATATGTTAAAGTATGTGATTTCATATTATTTAGATAAATTAATAAATATATTAACTGAAAAATTGAACGATTTAAACTATACATACGTAAAAAATAATTCAATATCGGTTTTCCGATAAGTTAGTTCTAATATATGTTAGGCGTAAATTTATCATAGAAACCGTAAAAATATCTTCAGAATCTATCTGAATAAATTTCAAGCCTTAACGCTCGATTTGGAATGGTTTCCTTACTTATTATTTTTTTTTTTTCTCGATTAAATTATACTTGATTCTTTCGTTATTGTGACTATTATTTTCGGGTTAGGTTTAATTTTCCCAGCCTCTATAAAGTGGGTACACTTGATTGGGGAAACCCTGGTGGTTGAGCGTAATTTCCTCCTTTCACAACCGTTGGCCCAGTAACAGTACCTACTTATATATGTACTGAACCCAAGGCCCTTCATAGGTAGTAGGGATACAGGTTTAGGTTTAATTTTAGACAGACTACACTTATTAAACATTAAAACAGTTATTTTATTATTTATTTATTAAAAAAAAAAAATCATAAAACCTAATTTTATGAACGTATACATATAACCCTTTTTCATGATCATTGTCATCATCTGATGTAGCTGTGGTCCTTGTTGAAGCCATGGCTTCCTACATTCAGACCAATCTTCAGCTGTCATTCTCCTTTCTCTTACACACTGAGTCCGATGGTCGTCCTCCATATCTTCAAGCTACAGAAACAGGGCATACCTCTCCTTCTCTTTTTACCCGGTAGTCCTTTCAACATCATTTAAGGGAGCCTACCAAATTCCATCCTTTGTAAATGCCCTAGCCATCTTATACTGCCCATCTTTGTATTTGCTACATTATGTTGGGATGTATATAAGTTCTTAAGTTTTTCATTAGTTTTCATCCACCTTAGATCCGGGTGCTCACCAACCGTTAGTTGAACGTTATTTTCTGAATAAAACAAGTATTACATAACTGTTGGTGGGCATGTTTCAAAGTAAAATAAGGCTCAAATAACTTTATTATAGTTGAGTAATTTTCTGGGAGGTGATTTCGTACTGAAATATACTTGGTGCAAAGTTATTCCTTATTCATATCAAAAAGGGGATTTTATTTTATTTTTAAATACCATGACTTTTGACAAATATTCAGCCAAATGAATATCATATATTTAAATTACAATAAATATAGAATAAAACGAATGCAAAACTTACTTGAGAAATATTTAGTAGTTGAAAGCACGAAGTCTTTATCCCACAAAGAAATCACACCTGTTGAAGTACTACAACTAACTAACTGTTATAAAACATGGGTGGTGACTAGGTTTAAAGTGATAATGCCTTAGACTTAATCAGTGTTCTCATAAATAATTAAAAAATATATAATATCCCTCATTTAGACAACAGTAAAACACTTTTTCTTCAACTGAAACTTTCTAGTGAACATGGTGCAAAGTTAACCCACAGGTGCAAAGTTGGCGAAGTTGATTACTTGTATGAATGGTACTAGATAATGACCAAGGAATGTTGATGAACATTTGTTATAGTCTAGTATATTATAGTAGTAAACATTTGATATATTTGTTGGATCGAATGAAATTGAGTGTAATCTATATCAAAAATATACTACTTGACCAGGATACAGTTGAGTTATTATTATTTGAACTGGCTCGAAGCTAATTAGCCTGTGATACGAAAAATAATGGATTTTACTTCAAACACTGCAAAACGTTTCTTCTTTTAATTTCAAAAAAAGTTTTAATTAAACCAGAGAGAAATAAAGAGATTTATTTCATATTGACATTATTCACCTGACATTACATTAAATTGACATTCCTAATATTTGAAAGTTTCTTTGATAGTTTCTTAGACAAGAAGGAAACCCGTTGGATGCATAATTTATAATCCAGTAACACAGATTTATTTATTAAAAATAAAACTATCAAATGTAACTGATAATATACTAGTTAAAACTAATAAGTTAGTTTTACGGTATGTTTGTATAATCTGTACCGATTTACCTAACAAATAATTCTTTGAAAAATAGGATGAAACAAAAAATTCCTGGATGAATTTGTTGGCTTACATCAGCACTAGAGGAAATGTTTTTTAGTATTTAAACATTTTTTTGTAATATTCTCTATTAGTATTCAGTACCAAAATAGTCGCTACAATGAAGTTCATCCACCACAGTCTAAATGATGGCTAATTTAAAAAAATACGTATAATATGCCTGTCTTTGTTTACCAGCAATGGCTGATCTACAAAATTTATTTCTATCATCATAATTTATATTAATAATAATCTGTTGTTGACTATTTTATATTGCCATTTTTTATTCATAAACAAAAATATGAATATGCGTAACCTAAAAACCGTTTATGTATAGAATTGATATATATATATGTATATGTATATATATATATATATATATATATATATCATATAAGATAATATCTTAGAATCTTGACGATTGAAATAGATATATCTCCAGTATTTTTATAAAAGCATCCTGAATTAAAACTGCTAAAACAACACTATTTTTCAAAAAATATATGTGTTTAGAAATAAAAACAATATGTTTATTTTATAGAAAAATTATTTATTTGCAAAAATTACATTATAAAAAAATAAATACACAAGATGTTAGATGCTTAAGATTTTAGTAGGGTCCACTGCCAGATCCTGAGCTTCCTCCGTAATAACCACCTGCACCAGAGCTGCTGGTAGAGCTGTAGCCTGCTGAAGATCCGCTGTATCCACCTGCTGCTGAACCGCTGTATCCACCTGCTGCTGATCCGCTGTATCCACCAGCTGCTGAACCGCTGTATCCACCAGTAGCAGATCCGCTGTATCCACCAGCAGCAGACCCGCTGTATCCACCAGCAGCAGATCCACTGTATCCACCAGCAGCAGATCCACTGTATCCACCAGCTGGGCCACTGCCGTATCCTCCTGCAGAACCACTGTACCCACCAGCACCGCTAGCGCCAGCACCGAAAGCTACACCGGTGTCTTGGTAGCTGATCTTGGGCTTGTATCCTTCAACATCGGCAACGTATTCAACAAGTTGTTTCCTGCCATCGGGGAGAAGGACATGGTAGGATCCACGTGTATCGTCACCATCACGGGATTCTTGGTGGCCAAACTCAACATTGTATTCTGGAGCGTTCACTTCGTAGTTGAAATCGTATTTGGCAGGTACCTAATATAAATATTTCCTTTGACTATTAGTATGTAAGCAACTTGATATATCATAATATAAGAATTTAAACGAATTAATACTCACGGATTGATCATCATAACTAGCTCCATCCCTATAACCTCCCTGTCCTTGTCCATATCCACCAGTGGCGTATCCAGATTGTCCATAGCCTCCTTGACCAGAATCAGCAGCATTAGTAATAACAGAGTCGCTAGATATACTTGTGTATTTACCAGGAGTTCCATAAAGACCAGATGGAGTCCTTGTTCCGGGAGTTCCGTATTGAGAAGAAGGGGTGCCGTAGGAGGAAGATGGTAGTCTTGAAGAGGGTGTTCCGTAGGTAGAGGAAGGAGCATTGTAAGAACCACCAATGGGAGCTCCGTATTGTGAGGATGGGGATCCAGCACCAAACCTTGGGGCACCATATTGGGAAGACGGAGCACCAGTGCGACCACTTGGGGCACCATAGAGTCCAGAGGGGGTACGTCCGCCAAAACCAGACGAGGGGGCTCCATAACGGGTAGATGGGGCACCATATTGGGATGATGGGGCACCATATTGGGATGATGGGGCACCGTATTGAGATGATGGGGCACCGTATTGGGATGATGGGGTACCGTATTGAGATGATGGGGCACCATATTGTGATGATGGTGTACGGAATTGGGAAGATGGAGCCCCGTATTGCGAAGAAGGAGTACCGTACTGAGAAGATGGGGCACCATACTGAGAGGATGGTGTGCCAGTAAGTCCTGGAGCACCGTAAGTGGAAGAAGGTGCACCATAGTTTGTTGATGGTCCACCGATACTTCTTCCCAAACCGACACCACCGGTGGCTGCGGGAAGGTATGTATTTACGGGAGGTTCAGCTAAAACCGCGCAAAGCCCGGCAGCGACTAAAAGCAACACCTGAAAATAGCAAAAGTAAATTATTTTAGTTAAATTCGAGATGATAAATATGATAGAAATAAGATAATACTCGAAGTAAATATTAAGATGCTGTTTATTGGTTATAAGACTTTGGGAGTATCTATCAATCGTTTTTATCGCAATGTAACCAGTTTAATTAATAATCGAATAAATTATAATATAGTTTAAGCGATAAAAAATAACTTTTCCATTAGTTAACAATATTGTTTAATTTTTACTACTTATTGCATTTGAAATTATTCTACTAAAAAATATACATGTAATATAGACTAATAATTTGATAATTGATAATAATAATATAAAACATAAAAGAGAATAAAATAACGTATTATCCGAGTAAATAGTAAACAAAAAATAAATTTAATATTTACTTTATTATGATTTCATATTTATTATTTGAAATGGAAAAATATTGTGCTAAAATTGGTGAGATATTTGCGAAAAACATTATGTGGAAATATACTCAAGAAAATAAAAAATATATTTCATTGTCAAGATATTTTTAAATTCAAAGCGATACTAATAAAATACCGGAACTTTGAGAAATCGTTTTATAAATGTATCATTGTGAATTATTTATACACTTTTACGGTGAATACAAAGATGAACTCAAATTTCATACTTTGGTAATGCATGTTCAAAAACTCTTAACCGTTTTGAACAACGGTTTACCGAGTGCCTACCTTTGCCATGACGAGAAGATGAGTTGAAGATGATCGGAGTACGAAGAAAAGATGCTGACACTGGGTATATATACTAGAAGGGTGGTACTGGAGGGGGTACGGGCAAAGGGTTGCATCACTGAAGACGGACACGAAAACTTTAACTTCTAGGTGAGGAGTTCTGGGACAGATATCAATTAGAATTGGAAAATATTTATTTATCTATGAAAATGATATTAAAAACATATATTTATAGAATAAAATAACAAAAAAACCTAATGGAAAGGCTGAAATACCACTTAACATTGGTAATTTATTCCGATTTTTTAATAGTAAACAATAATCTTAAAAATTCGTTATACAATATAACATAACATCTTAAATAATGTACTTTCAAAATATTTTTTGTAAAAATTTTAGAATACACTAATTTTAATCCCTTGATATTGTGTTAAAATAGGAAATCATTTTTTTATTTTAATTAAATTGATATAACTTTTTCAAAATAGAAGATTTAATACTTTTTCCTTTTCAGTTCAAAATCATACAAAAACCATTGGTCAATGTTTAATAAGCTCTTCCAATAAAAATGGTTTTCAATCCTTATACATTAAAATTTTTTAACATTTTCAAAGTCTTAAGGTGAGTATTACCTTGAAAAATTATTTCAGTCATACTTATATCAAAAAAAAAAAAAAAAAAAAAAAAAAAAAAAAAAAAAAAAAAAAAAAAAAAAAAAAAAAAAAAAAAAAAAAAAAAAAAAAAAAAAAAAAAAAAAAAAAAAAAATCAATTTTTAATTTTAATCATAATTTTGTGCCTTTCATTATCTCACCTACAACCTTTATATGATTTTTATATTCATCAGTTTTATTTAACCTAGCAAAAGAAATCTTCATGGAATTAAGGAATTATGTTTTTTAGCTCAAAATTTCCAACTATTCTCTAATTCGTTACTAGAAATTAAAAACCATTTTACAAGAAATTGAAACAAATATGGCGCATAGTATAAATACAATTGTAACAATTCGTACGTGAAATTTTTAAGAGACCTTCCAACCTATAATCATTTGGGTGATGTTTAGGCGGTTGCATCATTAGGTATTGTCTCACACATACTGACAGAGAATCGGATTCCATTTTAATTAATATCAAAATCTAAGTACTCCTGAAATCAATCTTTAAGTTAAATAATCATTATTTCATTAAAAAATCGACCGAAAATTTTAATCATGATTTATTAGGTGATTGATTCGAGGATATCAGTTATCAATTAGCTATGATTAAATTTTGCCCAACTCTGCTGTAACCAATACCTTTAACTCAAAATCCAAGTTAGCTCTTCTCTGTGTACAGTTAGAACTGTTACGTAAAAATATACTGAATTATTAATACAGCACAAAGAAATGAGGTAAAGAAAATATATAAAAGACAGTCGAAATGTTTCAAATCCTTAAAATAAGACAGACCACTCAGACGTATGCTGAAGTGTGACGGTTTAAAAATCAATAATAAATACAATTAGTTTATAAAATATCATGAAGTTTATAAATATCTGAACTGAATTTGAAAAAATTAAACATTTGGCGATAGTTCAGAAGATCGTCGGTTCAACATAATTGAGACTGAATATTTAAGGAATAAAACGTTAAAAATATGAATACAGTAAATGGTTAAAATATGATATATTATATGGTTAAGATATTAGCAATATTAAGAAAGTGGAATAGCAAAACATTCCTCGTGATTAAATATTTAATAGAAAATATCCATGTATTTCATTTGGGAAATGTTTTTTGGATTTTACCTCACTTTCAAGACTTTTTATATTGATAATTAACCACGAATGTTTAGTACTGTGATAACAAACTATATTAACTATATATTATATTAATATTCATTCACCACCTTATATATAATTCTATCGTCCAAAAATAAAATACTTAATTCACTACATAATATACATAAAATACATTAAAACTAGTGGCAATATTTGCCAATAGTTTATGCTTGGATCCAATTAAAAATAAAAAATATAATTTATTTTAAATTGACTATATAGATAAAACATATTAATAAATTTTACAACCAGTTTTAATGTTTCTAAGTAATGATTGATTTAATAAAATGACGAAACTTATGGTGAATTATTTTATTTTTTGACCATAGAATAATATTTACGGTAATAAAAATTAATTAACCAAATATAAAGTATAGTTTATATAGTTTAGTGTCATAGTACAAAAGTTTTGTTCTTAATTATTAATATCCTAGGGTTCGAAAATAAGCCAAAACCTAGGAAACGTTGCCCAGAAATACATGGATATTTTCAAAATAATATTTATACCAGAAGAACATTTTCGCTGTTCCATTTACTATTATATGTGGTTAAAATTTTAAAATAAAATATAAGTGGTTCCACAAACATCAAATGGCCGTCACAGAACTTAACTGTTTCGTGTGAAAAAAACGGTTACTATTGTTTGTAAGAGGCTTTTTAGAATTAATTTGTTTTAGATATGAGGGTTGTGAAGTTTATTAGTGAATTTCGGTGTTAGATATAGACGATCAGTTCACGAATAGATCTGAATAGATAGGTCCTATTATCAGAAGTAGCAGCTCTGTTGAGTAAATCGCGTCAAAAACCTCCTGATCACTAGTGGAGCAGCTAATAAATCAGATCGTTCGTTCTTGACAGCCAGGTAGCTCGTTTGAATGCACCAAGTCTCCCCAACAAGATATGGGTGAAACCGCTCTTTTGAGTGATCAAAACCTCTTTAAAAAGCAAATCAGAACTTTTAGCATTTATCTAATGCCCCAATTCTTCACTAGCTTGTTTTAATTAATTTCTAAAGCAATAGGAATTTGGATTAATTAAATTAAATTGGATTAATTGCCTAATTAAGAATGAAATAAGATTAAAAAGATGATAGAATATAGAGTAACATTCCATCTACAATCATCGAGATTTTATATAAATTGTTTTATTCAATAGATAAATAAATGGTTGAGATAAATAATGTGCAAGTTGAGAGATTATTAAAAAAAATTTATATTTTACATCAGTTTCATGTTGTATTCACATTATTTTAAAATTCCTCTGTTTTAAAAATTATAGCAACAAAGAATTTTAAACAGATATATTTTTCCATTTTATAAAAGTTTATTTGAATAAATATTTTATTGACAGAATATTACAATCTGCCTGAAGAAGGGCAATAAGTAATATGGTTGACTTAATGGATCCATCCGATACAATACTTACAAAAGTAAAAATGGAAATACATTCAAGATTCGATAAAGTGAATGGATGAATTCTTAATCAAAAAAGCAAATAAAGTTTTAAAATAAAAAAAAAATATTTCATTCAAAAAAACTTGTTTACGTCACAAACCACACACTTTCCTTAGATTTGCATGTACCCATAGTAAAGGAACGCAAATATATAACTTTTATAGACTATTTCATGGCAGACTTCATAGACGTAATAATACATTCATGTAAGACATGGCCAAGACCGCTATACCCGGAAATACCCACCTCAGAAGACTGAAAAGAAGTGGGATGAGAAATCTGCTATTATTTTTTGAAATTTTATTTAGATCCATCCCAGTAGGAGGTACTGTTTATTGTTAGTCTCCCTCATGCCTATCAGGCCAGGTACTAAATGTATTGACAGCGAATTATTTTATTATTATATTGTTTTGGGGGGCTTAATGTCCTTCTGTACTCCAACTAGGGCAGGAAGGACTTATTATTGTATTTATAACAGGTGTGAATAAAGAAATGAATGAGAAAAAGAACTTGTATAAACAAAGGAAAGTCAAACTTAATCGAGTGATTAAGAGGGGAGTAATAGAAACTGACAAGCGATTCAAAACTGAAATATATTTATTTTTATAAATACTTCTAATGAATGGTAACTAGTAAGAAACTGATCGGAGGTTCAGTTTGACTCACATCTCATGATCGCATTATGCTCAGTGTGCTAGCTTTATTTTTGGCAGTCGCTGGCTAGTTAGCCCCTGCATGAAGAGAACTTTTTTATATTTTATTACTTCTTGAACTATTTTTTTGTTTGCTATTTTTTTCCAATGTTAGAAATCGCTCTTATAAGAGAACAGAACCTCCACCTCTTTGTCATTAATTTTCTTTTAAGTGCTTTAGCACATCTCCATTGAAAAGTAAATTTATGAAGATAATGCAACAATTCTTATTTTAAATATGTATACACTACATTAAAATAAGATATATAGAACGTTTATTAACGTGATAAAATGCTGTCAATATCACATTATTTCGTAAGGTTGTTGAATGGTAAGTACGAAATAAAATTATATATAAAATGTGGAAACAGATTTTAATATTCAATATATGACATATTTAACCAATGGAAAACACTACATTTTAAAGGTTCATGTAATGCAATTATGAGTGAGTTATTTGAAAATTGAGTAAACAAATCATCAAACAATAATTAACAATTATTATTTGATATATTTCGGAGCCTTATTATTTATAACATGATCCTTTGTTATATATAATAAGTCTGAAAAACATTGAAATGTAAAATAATTAAGTTTATATGCAGTATAATATTCAAAGGCATAGTGAAAATATAATAAAATGATGAAAAATTGGACGATAAAACGTAAAAATAGGTTAGGCTAAATTGTTTATGGACACTCAACATGAAGGGTATTTTTTAAAAAGTTTTATTTAAATAGATGTACAATCTGCTTTAGTGAAGGGCAATATGTAACAGTGCTAATGATGTATTCATTCATACCATCTATACAAGTACACATACACACAAAATTAATAATAATAAAAGAAAAAAAAAAAAAACAAATAAAAATAAAACTAATAATCATGATACTTACAATCATCAGAAATAAAATGAAATGATAAAATTAAGTAACAAAAAATAAAGTAAAGAAATGATACATTCACACTATATATAAAATATAGACACACCCTATATTTTGGCCTGGGGAACGAATCGAGCCTATTCCCCCACTTATTGGGAGTCAAGGCTAGACCTGAAGAGATCTCAGCGCTGCTCTCTCAGCTGCATCTCTTTTAATATCCAGTGGAGGCTGATTGGGAGCAGTATGGCCACAGATGCTCAGGACCTGAGTGGAGCAGCTGGTCATTACCAGGACTCCAACATAACTTTATATTACAAAAGGTCTCGGAGCCATTGCCGTTTCAACTTTTTGGGAGGGTTATAATGATGGTTAAGACAGGATAGGGATTGAGCTAGAGGATTGGGATGATTGAATAAATTTTGATGAAATTTCAAGAATTTTGAAGAAATGAGATCAAGGACAAAAGGTATTGTTTGATCATCGTGTAGGGTTTTATTAGTAGCATAATATGGAGCACTGACAATTGTTCGGAGGACTTTGGATTGGAAAGTTTGATATGGGATCGTTTTGCTGTTCCCCACAGTTTGAGCTCGTAGATCTAAATTGGTTTTAAGATTGTTTTGTATATGAGGAGTTTGCTATCAACTGAAAGATGAGAATTCATGCCTAGTAGTCTGTAATTGGCAAATCTCCTATTGAGTTTGAAGGCTATTTAGAGTCCTTCTTCAGTCTATTCTTTAGTTTATTTGTTTTTAGATTTTTGTTATTATTTTTTTTTTAGTTTTAAGGAATAAGTTATATTTTTACGGACTTTTATAATTATTTCGATTGTTAATGTTATCATCAAGAACAGCAGCGTGGTTTCTTTGTAATCGTACTTCCTGAAAATAACTGTCACATTGAGGGCAGTCCTCTAAAATGTGTCTTATCGTTTGTTGTATGTTGTATAATACACACTTTGTTGTATTTTTCTTTGTTATAAGATACCTATGAGTAAGCCGTGTATCGCTGATCTTAAGTCTAGTTATAACAACGATTCTCTTCTGTCGTTGCCGTTCGAGCTTTTCCATATTGTTATTCCTTTTTTTTTTTACAGTTTTCAGGGTTTTTTTTTGTTCTACTACGTTTTCCAAATTACTGAACCCAAATAATTTTGATTATATATTTTAAGCTATTGCAGATGGGATCCAAACCAGTAATACATTATTTTGCAGATTTTTTACTATTGTTGCATACACTTGTTCTTTCTTCACAAGGTGGTCCCTAGTAAAAATATTTTTTAATCAAATTAGAGCAGACAGGGAATCTGTGCATATTACAAAGCTTTCTTCCTCACACAGCATAATGGAATATAGCGCCGTACAAATCTCATAGCATAACATACCGGTGAAGAAAGTGAAGTGAAAGTGAAATATTTATTAACAATTTTCACATAATTTTCAAAAAATATTTTAAAAACAAGAAAATTTATTATTTAAATCAATCATCAATCCAACACGACCATTATCATTGTAAATATAGGAAGGATGGAGGGTATATGATTATTTGGAAAATGGGATAAAGCCTATTTATCCCGAATTTATCCCATGAAAGGAAACATGGGAGCCTCGGGATATAGATGACAGATCTGGCAAAGCAGTTCATGATTCACTTCAGTCTGTCCTCAAGAACCGTAGATAGACCACCATAAACCAGACAACCATAGTCAAGGTAAGGGGAATAAGAGGAGGGAAATCTTAAGAGTCGACTGGGAAAGAAGGTGATCAGTGGAATAATTCAAGTAAACCTACAGAGCGGTGGAAGATTTGGGCAATCTGAGATTTGATCAGGGTAGGGTTGGATAAAAAATAATACTAAAATTTTTAACAGGGGAATAAAAAGATGATCATAAGGATTAATGGGTGTATGGACTAAGGAGGGAGCTAGAGCCTATTATTGTGGCCTTAGTTTTCTTTTTATTTAATTGCAATTTATTTGAAGTCAGGTACTGATTATATTCAGGTCTTCTTGAACTAAAAACTAAAAGATAGCTCTGAAGAGATAGATTTGGGAATCATCTGCGTAGAAGTGGTAGGAAAGTGGTAAATTGAATTAGGTAAGTCATTGTTGCTGGATCCCTGAGGAATACCGGAGGTAAGAATGAGAAAAGTAGATAGGGGTTGGTTAGGTATTTCGACTGCTTGGAAACAGTTACAGAAGAAAGACTTAAACCAGCGGATGGAACTGTAAGAGAAATTTAAAGATTTTAATTTGGAGAACAGGATAGAGTGGTCAAGGGAATCAAACGGTGGATATACATAAAAATTATAAAATGGTCAAAGACTAATCTTGAAGACTATAAACAGCCTTTATTGTATGACCATGTCTCTCCATTCTAAACCAATCAAATTCTAGCATATCTATATAAAATCATTTGCTTATCACTGGTTATGGGTTAATAAATAACATTCTATTGGTTTTTATTGATGTGATTAGATTTTATAGTTATTAGTTAACAGTCGTTTCTTATTTATGATAATTGTGCAATTGTTAAGTAACTATTCAGATTCTAGAAAGTTAATTGTAAACCAGTAAGTATTAAAAATAATTAATGTAGTTTTGCATTCTTGACTTATTTAAAGTAATTAGAATACTTAATGTTATTTCATAAAAATACTGAAATTTGTGTACCTTTTATAATACCTTATTAAGCTTTATTGTTGAATATTTGATTGAAGTTGAAAATTATGGTGAATTTAAATAAAATAAAAATTTTAAAATAAATGAAGTAAAAAGAAAAAAAAGTATAGACTAAAGTTTAAGTAAGACCAGGATTTGTATTAAGTGCATAGTTATTCTGCTAGATCTTTTCGAAAACAGCAATTGATACTATACGAAACAACTTATTCATATACAAATTATTTAAGTAGCAAATTTTTGCATATTCGGCTAGAATTTTATATTTCTGTATATTAAGACTTCAAAGGCCTTGAGAATATTTTTAATATATCAATCTGATTCCAGCGATACTAAAAATAGTTTTATTAAAACAGGTGATAATTTTTATGTAAATTAATATTTCACAAAATGGATATTGAAAAGCTAGAAAACTCCACCCAATTGATTTTTTCAGCTAAAATTGTCTTTATTTTTCAGATTCCAAAACTTCGTTTCTGGAAATTGGCGTTTAGAATCATACGAGCCGTCCAATGCAAAAGTGTAATAAATCATATTAATTTAAAATCTCCTTATTTTAATTTTTTTTTTGATACTCCTTGATTTAATTTCATTAATTTTTTTTATCATAATTCTAATAAATTCCATATGCCCTAGTCAGGATTATTTTAAAACCTAATCAAATAAGGAAACAGTATTTAAATAACATATTTATTTATTTCAGTTTTACATTTGTTAGGGCATATCCATCAAGAAATGTTTCACAATCAAATTTTTCTTATACCCAATCGATTGCAAGACGTATTGAATGCAGGGGAAGGATATAAACCTGATTAATTTAAAATCTCGTAATTGGTAATTACTTTGCAGTATTTTATTTAGTTTCTGTTTTTTAATGGTCCTAATACGTTTTGTATGCCCTGGTTAAAGTAGATAGTAGATAAACACCTAAAAAATAATCTTTTAGGTGAGAAAATAAATCCATCAATTGAATTTTTTTCTGGTAAGTTTATATTATAGTGATGTATTTTTAGGTACCAGCTACTTTTACCTTGGATTAAAAATAAATTACAAATAAAATAAATAATCCATATAAAAGCAAACCAAATCTATTAAAGAAACGTCAATTATTTATATTATTATTAGTAAATGTGAAAATGTTTAATGAAATAAACAACATCGTATCACTAACGGGGAAAATATCCATTTGTAGCTCTCCTGTGGAATTCCTGTATTAGAAGATACTATGGTAAAATTTAGAAGACTCGGAGAGTTTAAATCGGGAAATCCAGAATCAAGTTGAGAGTTTAAACCAGAAACTCATTAACGTATGGAGCGTAGAGATAATTATGGTTAAGTCTATCAACATAATATATGTATATATGTTTCATTATATCTTCCATTATATATCAAACTAATAACATCTCGTACGTCTAACAATGGTTAGCAAGATACCTATAACATAAATAATAACATAAATTTTGCGATTAAAATTAGCACAACCCTTCCCTTAATTTGTGAGATAATTTTTTTTTCCTAATAAAAAATATCTGATTTATTATTCTATAAATATATGGGGCAATTAATACTGATTTATTTCTAGAAAAAAATATATTAGCTTTTATTTACTTATTTATTTATTTATTTATTTAGATTCGATTTCCTAATAAATGAATTACAAATTACGAATATTTCCTAGATAAAAGCTTTTCCTAAAAAAATAAATAAAAAGAGAGAGAAAAATAAATAACTGTTTGTAAAAATTAACAGCTCTTTGGAAGTACTGATAGTTATAATGAGTAACGGAAATATGATATATTAAATTTATGAACATAGTTTCTACAAGTAGTGAAATGGTTTGAACAATTAGATCAAATATGTAAATATCAACATAGATACTTGTGAACATAGAAACTTGTGAACATAGATACACTTATGATAAAGTGAAAGTATAGTCACCATAAATATTGGTGTAAAGCAGACAGTTAATCACATTGTGGTTTTTGTCTCGATAATCTCTAAATTAATTCCAAATTTCTTATTAATTCCTAATTTTTCATTCGTTTCTTTATTGAATGATAGTAGTATAGAATGCCAATATTTATTCTCAATATTTTGTAAAATACATGCCAGTGAAAATTGGTGGTATTTATTTTTTATTCATCTTTTAAATTCAACATGTTTTAACTATTTTTATTTTCCTTTGAATGAATTGTATAAAATGGGCTTAAGGGTGTCAACAAATATCAGGTTTACACCATGTTTGTCTAGTTGATAAATAATTTAGCTAGAGAACTTATTGAGAGAAAACTTGAAAAATAATCGAAATGCCTTTTTTTGGTAAAATTACTAATTAAAACATGTAATATCGATATTTGAGAATATTAACGGATTTTATAAATTGCAATGTAATATATTTATTAGTAAATAGTGAAAATAATAACACAATAATTTAATATACAGATTATCATAGTTGAAAACAACTGATTAGTTGTAACAGACTTGATAAACTTTTTTGTTTTTTTAATACATGTTTTTTTTATCTGTTAAAAAAGAATAGTTTTATATTTCTAAATATGTTTTTATTTTATTTTGTAGGAATCCGATATGAACAAAACTGTATTATTTAATAACTACAAGTTGCAGAAAAAGTGTTAATACTTTTCAAAAACTTTTTTTTTTAAATTACTTTTATTCATTTTCTATCTTTGGTAGAAAGTCAGAGGCATAATTTCAGCAGGCCTTAATACGGAGTTATCTCACTTAGCGTAAAGTTAGCCTAAACGTAACATCTCAAGAGGTTTACGTTCTCACGACCACAGTGTCAGGTGGTACCATCTGATTAAGGAATTCCATCCAATTACAGTTCCCTGATTTACAAGATAGTCTTGTTTATTACATAGAATAGACTTCACATGTACTTAAGTTGAAACATTTAATTAATTAAATATTATTTAATTTGAATAAAACAACCAAGTATGTGTAAGCACAGCCAAAGTATACTAAATAGTGATTATATACACACACACACACAAAGATATGTATATATACACTTCTGCATTTGTCATATCTGGTTGATATATTATAATAATTACTACGTATAAGGTAGATTATACGATAGCTGGATCAACTCGATTAAAGTCAGATTCTAATTCAGCACCCTCAAAAACATTAAAAAACGGTTATTCAACAAAATCAAAAAATATCATTTTTTTCACCCTCTTCCAGGAAAATGAAATTTTAAAACCGATTATTGGTTACATACCTTTAAATCGTCAGTACTTCGTCATGCAATTCACTGGTTGGTATCGCTGGAAAGAGGAGGGTCTCAGCTTTCTTTTGATGTATATAAATGTAAAATTCGATGAACAAAAACCTATTAAAAAAATTGGAAAATCCGAAAAACATTTTGATTTTTAACTTGAGTTTGAAACCAGATAGGATGATGAAACCAAATACATTTCAAGCGTATTACCACCCTATATTTTGTGTAAAGAAATAAAGTTGATACGTTAAACCGTCTAAGCGTAATTCATGTTTTTATCAATTTAAACAAAAGTTGCCTACCTATATTTGGTCAGGCAAACTTTGAAGCTTAGAAACTTTTATTTTTCTATTTGGATGAAATTTCGTATTTAAGGGTTCTCTTGAATGCTGAATTCGAATCCGATATCGGTTCTTGTGAAAAAATTATATTGAATATACTTCACTTAAAAAATATTAGCTTTTACACTGTAAAATGTGATAGAAAATTCTTTTAGCCCTAGAATTCCATCTCTCAGCACCCTGAAAACTCAGGAAACGTATGTATATATATAAATATCAATAAAAAAAAAAAATGTATATATATATAAATATATATATATATACATATTTTTTTTCTATCTCTAACCCGTTTAGTAATCTTTGTTTACTGGGTTCTAATAACTGAAGCTTTGTAATAAGTTATCATTACAATAAATAATTAATAATTATAATTATTTTAATAATAATTAAAGTAACAAATTATTTCTCCCAATTAGTATATATATATATATATATATATATATATATATATATATATATATATATATATATATATATATATATATATATATACACATATTTTTTTTCTTTTTATTGATATTTATATATATACATACGTTTCCTGAGTTTTCAGGGTGCTGAGAGATGGAATTCTAGGGCTAAAAGAATTTTCTATCACATTTTACAGTGTAAAAGCTAATATTTTTTAAGTGAAGTATATTCAATATAATTTTTTCACAAGAACCGATATCGGATTCGAATTCAGCATTCAAGAGAACCCTTAAATACGAAATTTCATCCAAATAGAAAAATAAAAGTTTCTAAGCTTCAAAGTTTGCCTGACCAAATAAATATAGGTAGGCAACTTTTGTTTAAATTGATAAAAACATGAATTACGCTTAGACGGTTTAACGTATCAACTTTATTTCTTTACACAAAATATAGGGTGGTAATACGCTTGAAATGTATTTGGTTTCATCATCCTATCTGGTTTCAAACTCAAGTTGTTGTCAAATGTTTTTCGGATTTTCCAATTTTTTTAATAGGTTTTTGTTCATCGAATTTTACATTTATATACATCAAAAGAAAGCTGAGACCCTCCTCTTTCCAGCGATACCAACCAGTGAATTGCATGACGAAGTACTGACGATTTAAAGGTATGTAACCAATAATCGGTTTTAAAATTTCATTTTCCTGGAAGAGGGTGAAAAAAATGATATTTTTTGATTTTGTTGAATAACCGTTTTTTAATGTTTTTGAGGGTGCTGAATTAGAATCTGACCTCAATTTTTGTGTGAAAAAATCTATAGAGGTAGTTTGCTTGAAAAACTAATCATTTTTTTAGAATTTAATTAACCTAAACCAAAATATATGGAGCGACTGTATTTTTCCTTTTATTCGCAATCAAAACTGAAAATCTTGGTGCAAGAATAATGTCGATATATTTTTTTTAAACTCGAGATAAAAAATAAATTAGTTTAATGCTATTTTATTTTTTTTCTCGGCTTCTAGGGCCCATTGGTCGGAACGGCAAAATACGTGTCTTATATTTTTTGACCAGGAACCTCCAAAAAAATTTCCAACAAGATCCGTGAGAGACTGAGTGTGTCCTCCCCTTGTTAGTGGAGCCCTATAGCTCAACTCACTATGTTTAGATGAGTCTAATTACTACCATGTAAATAAGTCTTTTGTCATTAAATTAGGAATTTTAACGCTTGTAAAATGTTGGAGTAGTCGAAAACGATGATCAGTTTTGTATGTGGATTCCAGTTAAGTCTTTTGTCCAGATGGAGTCCTAGATAGGAGATCAGTGGAATGTTATTTGAGGATTCTGTCAAACGCGTTTTAACTTGAGAAAGGTTCCCGAGCAATACATTCCACGCTCTAACGCGGAGGCGAACTATAGGTGGAAAAAATGGATAAAACAAAATTACTAGGTAATGCTAAAGTTTTAGAACTTTAAAATTAATTACTCAACAAAGTCAGGAAATGGATTTCAAATTAATGTTTTTTGTACATAAAACAACTGTAAATTAATAATCCGACTAAAATATAAAAGGAAATAAAATTCTTCTGGTTTGATAATATTAAAAATTATATTAAAAAGTGTTATATCGAATACTATAATAAGTTTAGTGGTTTTTATTAATAGTTAAAAAATGAAGAAATTATGTAACGTGTATACAAAAAAAGGTCTTCCATTAGGAACCACTGACTGCGAAAATACGAAAGTTTGCTAATGCTGATCTAAATCAAATCATCGGAGAAGTGATCGAGAAATGCAGCAGCAGCTTTCATGGGAAAGCACTTAGCTTCAAGAATCGACATGGTAGCCAAAAAGAAGTTTAAATCTACATTTCATTTTTTTTTTTTTTTTAAACATATAAGTTTAAGAACATGAATAAATATAATTTTAGTTATATTAAAAGATCAAAAAATCTCAAGCTTTGTTGGTGTTGTTTGGTTCGAAAATTTGACGGCAGTTTCCTTGTCAGAAATCGAACAGAGAATATTTTTTGTTTTATTATATTACTTGTTGCTAGGACCTACTGTTAGGGAGTTATATAGAATGAAAAAAGTCAGGTTGTAACGTTTTTTTTACACTCAAATGTGTTACTTTTTTTCACCCTAAAAAATGTAACATTTTGATACGGACCAGTTTTGTTTGTGTTGGTCAGATCAAAAACCTGTCAGTTTTTTTGTCTCAGAAATTTAATTTAAAATATTTTTTTTATTTAAGATTTATCTCTAGAACCTACCGTTTAGGAGCTATATGGTTTGAATGAAAAACGTTGTTGCCAACATTTTATGTGTTATGGCTTTTTTGACACGCTTTAGTGTCAAAAAAGCCAGTTGGTGTGGCTCAAAACGAAATTTCGACGACATTTTTCTGGTCAGAAATCGAAAGAAGAATATTTTTTGTTTTATAGCACTTGTCGCTAGAACCAACTGTTTAGGAGCTATATTGATTTGAATGACAAAAGTCACGTTTGAAACCGCTATTTTCTCTTAACTTTGTTAATTTCGAATAATCGTTGATTGTTAATTTAATGTATTTATTAATTTAAGTAATTTGTTCCTTTTGATTTTAACCCTCCAAAGCCTAGTGTGACGTTAATGTCACAATAGAAAGTATCCGGGTTCTCCCCCTTTCTCTTTGTCGATTGTTGAGGGTGAATTACCTTTACCCCTACCTGAAGGGGGCTCTAACAATCATTTTAGTACAAATGGAGAGTTCAATTAGTTATTATTTGTGTTTATTTCGAAGTTTGAAAATTAGCCTACAATAAATTTTGACCTCGATGCATGGCAAGTCGTTTTATATGCTTAAATACATTTTTAAAAAATTAATTTGTCATGTTTTCGTTTGATCTGGATATAAAGTTAAAGTACACAAAATCTCAAGTTTGAAAAAAATATTTAGCTTCATGTTTTCGGTTTTAACTTGGTGTGACAAATATGTCACACTTGGACTTAGAACTACCATTTTGATTTTTTGTTTCTAAATTGTCAAAATTACCTAGTATTGCCATTTGTCAGAAAGTTTATTGATTTATAAACCTGTCAAACAAATACATGGGTGGAACTGATCGGATGAACGAGGACATCAGCCAGAGAAGAATAAGCATTCGTGGGAAGAAATGGTGGTGGCCTTTATTTACGTGGCTGATTGATTGAATAATGCATGGCTAATACATAGACAAGCTGGACATGGAAATTGCTAAAAACTTCAATTTAGACGAGGAGTTGTTTTGTGCTACTTGGAGAGGTACAAAACACCAATAAAGTCACCAGGGCCTTTTACGTCTTCAGGTACCAGATCTTCACGAGTTCCAATTGATATTCACTATGATCGGATGGATCACTTTGTTGAACCCATCTCCAAGTGAAACACGTTCAAGTACTGTGAGCACAGTGGGATTGTGTGTGAAATGTTTTCATTCATATCATAAAAAGTGAATAGTACCTGTTAATTTTACCTGTAACCTAATAATACCTATTAGTATTAACTATTACTTTTTAAAAAGTAATTAATTAACTGTAAATTTCAATAAACTAACTTTAAAAATTATTATGCTAGTTATTATTTCGATCCTAATGAAAATCTATCAAAGTTTGTAATTGAAAAGTATAGTAGGCCGAGAGCCTAGTGTGACATTTATGTCACACCTCCCTGTGATGTTGAAATTGATAAAAATTATTTTCCTCGAGTTCTGTATCATCATAGAAATAGGAAAATGTAAAAAAATCCAAATATTTTGCAAAAAAATAATTCCCGGTTTTGGAGGGTTAAAATGTAAATTGAAAAAAAACAACAACAGTAAATTATAGATAGACATATCCATGATCTATTGTTTTTCTAGTCTGGGAGAAATTAGATTTTTTTTTTTCATATTTCTTAATATTTTTTGATGATACCACAAAAGGCGTACAAATCCAAAGTAGAGTTGGCTTTATCTCGAATATTTGTATCTTAGAAAAAAGTGAGATCAGCATTGTGCTCTAACAAGGTTATGTTCTTCCAAGCCCCCAACTACAGCCTGTTAATTTATATTGTACAATTTATAAATGTACCGTCAGTTGCAGTTCAAATCTTGATATAATTCGCTAATATTTTTTAAGTGTAAATTTGGTGTTTCGCAAATAATGGTGTTAAATTCATAACTATGTACGAGTGTCTGTAAATATATAAACATTATCCATAGCTGACTGAGGCCGCATTGGAATAGTGTTTGATAATAATTAGAAAACAAAAGATGATTTTTAGTGATACTTCTAAACATAAGATAATTGAGATTTAATCTTATATATTATGATAATAATTAGGAAACAGTAAGTTGATTTTGTCTTTTTTAAATTTTAAATACATCTGCTGAAATAATTTTTTTTTTTCATTTTTATTCATTCTATTTCATGCCAGGGGAGCTACTGTTGCGTACTACTATCTCTCGTCTTATTTATGTATGGTTTGATATATATTGACCAATAGTGCACCGATCGATCGATTGTGTATCGATTCATTTTAACTTGTATGAATATAAACATTAAAGGGATTACAAATTGCAGCAAAAAATTAGTTTTAGATATTATTGATTATTCTTAACAGGGGCATTTTGAAACAATATGGATGTATTGTAAAAGTGGGAAAAAAACACCTAAAGTTTTATATAAAAATATAAAGTGATCTTATTCATAAAATAATTCGTGAAATATATTTAGATTTCCAAATCAAAATTTTGTCTGTAATATCAGCTCGGCAGCTCGGTCATATATCATTCTTAAGAAATCAGAGCGTCATTCAACAATTATTTTTGCAATCAAGCCATTGCATGACTGCAATCCGTCCTGTTGTGACAAATACGAAGTTGTGTGCAGAAGATGCCAAAACCGCCATCAGTTAGAACCTTCAAGGACCACCAAGTTCCTCCTTCGTGAAGTGAACATCAGGGGGGAAATGTTCTTATAAGGCAGCGATTCATCCACTTTCGAATAATCTGTTCGAAGAGTAGTTCGACCTCCAACACCTTCATAAAATATTACTTAGCATTTTTCAGCATTAACATATCGTCTCCTTTCCAACTAGGCCAAGTGGAGGCATTGGAAATGTCTTGGTGGAACTCACTATTTTTTTTTTTTTCTCGATTGATTTATGCGGGAAACAGATATCACGTTCAGAGCCAGCGTTAATATTACAATTATTGATTATAAAATTTATTGACTATAGGTAATTGGTTAATTTATATGAATATATGGATGTAAGGATATACATTTACATAAATGAAATGTTTAACGAACTCTAAGCACACACCTCCACCCCAGTCAATCAAAAGGTACATCTTCAACATCAACTCTGACACTATCTTCTCTTTTACGGCTTGGTCTACCCCTAGGACACTTGTACGACGGTTCGACGATGATCAATTTATTTATTTTTTATGGGGTGGGATTAAATTCAAAGACTTAGCATAGCCATTTGAAGGCTTTGTTATTACCTTTGCGAAATAGACCATGTTTCGCACCCGTAAAGAACTGAAGGCAGGATAATAGTATTCTAAGTTTTATGTTTCATGACAGTTATGTATTTTGTTTAATTAAACAAGAACGAGAAAAGAAATCCTCCTGTTTCACACAATAATATAATTCAAACTGTTTGAATAATAATAAACTTTTGAAAAGTATCAATTAAGACTTAATTTAATGTATCTGACTTAAACAAGTTTACTAGTTAAACCCATTTGTAAGGTATTCAAACCTTAATTAACTTATCTTACAACTATTGGCGGTTAATTGAATCATAAGCCTTTTGTAAATTAATATACTCGTAAAACTGATCCTTTACACCCTTGTATTCTAATTCCTTCACAAGAACTTATCGGAAGGAAAATATTTAGTCGATATTTGTACGATTCTATCAAAAACCAGATTGAAATTGGTCCATAGTTTGCTATGTAAAATGTCTAGTTAGATTTGAAGTAAACATTTTTTAGCACTTTTAAGGAATGCGGTCCCACGATAGTTAATCAAAATTTTGTTATATTCCAGACATTATCAAAGAAGTTTTTGATTTTTTACTCTTATTTCTGCCGGATTGGCTAGGGTATTATTTTCACCCCTTATTCTAAATACAGGCTAAAAATGTTTTTTTTTTTTTTTCAGATATACACATACGCCATTTGTCTAGAAATTGTGCGTTCCCATTTAATCTGGTTTTGGGGCCCCCCACCAAAGTAACCAACTACTGTGGTGTTCATAATTGTGAAGAGACGTTGTCCTGATAGATTAATTCTTCCTAAATTTCCCACCCATTTAATTTCACATGTTATCAAGTGAAAATATATTGGCTGACCAGTTTCAGTTAAAAGTAATTTTTCTTCTCTGTTCGTTCATGACTTAGGATTTTAAACTCATACAACTATGTTTATCCGTGACTGTACATTAAAACTTCTTAATTCTGCCCATAATGTTTCTGTTCGAGTCTAGGTTTTACATTCATATATATTTAGTTGAGATTTTCGGAATTTAAATATGATAAGAATTTAGAAAGCTTTATCTGGTATTTTTTTGCCAATTCGCCATTTATTCAAATTATTATGATGATTGTTATAGCATTTTAATACTACTGGTTAGTGTATGTATTAATTTTTTTAACGTTTTTCATTTACAAATTATTATTAATGTGTTGGGAAGTTATCACTATTGTTCCTGCATATCAGACCTAGAAGACAGAAACTGCTCATCGTTCCTGACTACTCCAACATTTACTAGACGAGCGTTTAAAGTTCCTAATAAATTACAAGAGACCTATTTATAAGACAGGGATTAGACCCATTTGGTAATACGGAGTTGAACTTTGGGGATCCACTAAGCCAATTAAGCACTACTCGTATCAAATCTTTACAATTCAAAATACTTCGTAAAATCCTAAATGCTCCATATTATTTTACAAACAAACTTATCCATAAAGATTGAAATGTTCCATATGCTGATCTATGCATTCCATATGCACTAATCATATACTTTTTTTTTATAGTAAACTACATTACCACTATAATTCACTATTATCCCAACTCTCCTCACACTCAATTCCCGATAATCCTTCGAAGTGTCTGAAAATAAAATGGTATACAAGTGAGTAGTTCTTTACATGTTATTGACATATTGTAATGTCTTTCCACAAATTTACTTGTTGTATACAGTTGTAAATATCAAGAAATAGTTTTAAAAAAAAAAATGTTCCAGATGAAAATTTATTGTAATTTAATTTAATTTGTATTTATAGTAAAACATAATTATTGTCTTAAAAAACAACTTACAAATAAAAAGAGCTAGTGATTAATAATAACAAATCATTAGTTAACAATTTATATTTAGACACAATGTTCTTATCAATGTAGTATTCCACCAATGGAATATGTATCCGGGATTCTGAACATACGTTTTTGAATAAACATTTCTTTAAAATAAATTAATTAATCAAATGATGCTAACAACTTTAAAATATTAATATTACGGTCAGATCTATCATCAGCAAAACAAATTTTCCTTTGGTGACCTACAGAAACTTATTATCAGGCTGCACCGAAACAATTAATTTCTGATAATCCTCTAAGCCAGTAAAGGAAGTGGCCTTTCAATCTTTGTTGAAGAACAATAGTCGAGAATACTGTGAATGGGAGACTTCTATACCTCGTATCTATGTCATGGACGACAATATTGTTACAGTTAACCGCATAATCAAACATTTTGAGAGACTATATATTTCATCTATTATACATTACAGCAAGTCTTCGAAAATCCGGACGTAGACTAACCGGATACGTCAATAATCCGGACTGCTTCGGGTGAATTTTCGCGAGTTAAAAAAAACCAAGGGGTTTGCAAGACTTAATGATTTGTTATATAATTTTACGCAATGAAAACATTAATGTTTCTGCCAGTTAAAACATTTAAACCTTAATTTTATTTTAAATATATTATGTTCTAACAAAATTTGCTGTAGTAATATTTTATAATCTTATTTCCGAATCTTTTAATTGCTATTCACTGTTTTTCTAGCTCAGATTCTGAATTTCACTTTGAATTCACAGTGGGTCTATGCGTAATGGTCGTCCGTTTTCCTAAGGATTCTTCAGTTCCTTTTACAACCTCAACTTGTTTTGTCAGTATCTGAATGTTTAATCTGACATACCAGGAGTTTCTATTTGCACTAAAATTAATTATCTTTTTAAGTTCGGTGTAAAAAATCATTTCGTGTTTGGTGATTCATCGTTTTACGAAACTAGTTTTGAAAATATAAAAAAAAAAAAAAAAAAAAAGTTTAGTTTTTTTCCTTGAGGTACAAAGTACAAATCATTTATAAAAAAAAAAAAAAAAAAAAAAAAAAAAAAAAAAAAAAAAAAAAAAAAAAAAAAAAAAAAAAAAAAAAAAAAAAAAAAAAAAAGTGAAAATCTTTAAAATCGGAAAATCGTCGATAGATTGAAAAAAAAAATGCGAACTCTATTATTAATTTCAGTGAAGATGGACCATGTCGCCGAAAAGTTATGAAAAAAAAAAAAAAAAAATTAATTGAACTTGACAAAGCCGTCTTTATATAGTTTCTTCAAAAACAAAGTTTGGGAAAGCCCTTTTACTTAGTGCATAATTGTGTTGATTATTCGGAAAATTTCAGTATTCGACTATGCCTTGATTAATCAGAATAATTGACGCCCTGCTGTGTTTATAAAGTTTACTTCGGCCATGCATTTTGGGTTATAGTTCCTGAATACATTCCTGGTTACAATTCTTGACTTTTAAAAATAAATTAATTTCGATCTTACTATTAGGTGAGGATTTCATAAAAACAACTTTAATACACAGCTAAAAATTTGGTTGACAATAGAGAGTATAAGAAAAAATCCTCAGTTTCATCTAAAGTTTGTTATGTTTGTATTTTCGTAGGTATTTGCGATCTCGCCGCTATGTATCTTCCCAAACCACTAACGAGGTCAAGTTTAATATATGCCGCTCTGTAACGCCTGTCATATTCATTGGATAATGGTATCATAGTTCCGCATTACACAGTGTTTCCACATTACCTCCATTCACCAGGAGATAGCATTCTTTGTGATGAATCTTCCTGCACAAGGAGTCACATCTCACATCTTTAGAGAACTTTATATATGATATTTAATAATATTCTTAAAAAGTCACTAATCCGAAGAGAGTATCAAAAGAGGGGAATATAAAACAACCTTTTAAATAAAATGCAGGAAGCTTTTAAATGTAAAAACAGCAAAAAAAGAATTATGAATAATAATTGGTAAATATACTGTATTTTGGTGAAAATGAAATTCTGATAATATATTTTATAAACGCATATTAAAATCAAGGACATTGTTAAACGTTCCTAAGGATCACCAGATTCACAATGCTAAAATCGAATCATTCATAAAAAATTAAAATAAACGTAAATGGAAAACACGTTAAAAAAATATATATATATAGAAAAAAAATGGGCGTGGAAAATATATTCATTTGGGGAATAACAAATATATAACGTGCATTGATAGCTGAAAAAATGCCGGTACAAAAAGCAAATATAAAGAACAAGCCATAGATAAAGAATATCTAAATATTTGTGAAAAAAAGAAAAAATCTAATCGAAGTTATTCAAGGAATACCTATGTTACTTATTTCGAGCCTGAACTCATAAACAACAAAATTATTAAAAAACAATTCACAACAAGAGTTACTATCTCAAACCATCTCACATAATGAAATGATTTTTATTATTGTAATTGAGGTGGTTAAACTAAATTAATCGATTAATCTGGAAATATGTGTACTTTTTAGAAACAATTAAATAGAATCAGAATTAATTTACGATTTGGTACTGTTGGGTGAAAAAGAGGATATTAATACTTTAAACACAACTAGGTTCATAAAGATATACAACATGTAACTTAGGTGACCAGTTTTTGGAACATCCAATTTGAGATCAATAGATAAACCGGAGGGAGGGTGAAACAGAAGAGAATGGATGTCCAAGAGATCCTTCCAATATTTTTTTTTTTCAAATAAGGAACAAAATACTATAGATTTTTTTTTTTTTTTTTTAAGCATTGAGTCAATTGAAATTTGCTCCTTTGTCTTCTTGTTAAAACGTATGCTATTTACTAGTACCTAAATCATTTACTTAAAAAATATAACTATACATAAAGGAATAGGACGCATTTAAGGAAATGATGTGAAATCCCTCATTGAAATGAATTAGTAATTATTTTAATTTATTTAGTCAAAAATATTTTATGAAACAATGTTGAAATTAATAAAAATAAAATAAATAAGCATAAGAATAATGATCGAGTATAAAAATATATATGAAAACAAATCATGGCGATAAACTTAGCAATCATATTTCCTATTCATTATTTTCTGAGCAAAGAACTTAAATGCCATGTTTTTATGATCGTAAAAAAGTATTAGTTTATTAATTTGTATTAATATTTTAATAGATGATGAAATATTAATTATTATTATTTGAAAATAATTAGTCTATTAACAAACAAATTCAAAGTATTTAATTCTAATAACCTATTGGTATAAGAAAATATCACTGGCGTGCTTCTCGAAAACTTCTGTTCACCCTAACTATTACTATAATTTTCTATTTCATATAGTAATTTTTCATACTATTGATAAACATGTTTCTAAATATTTAAATTTTAAGCTTTCCTATAGTTAATAACTGTATACATAAATGAATACTTCCTGTTTATTAAAAAATAAAAAAATAAACAAAAATAAAATAAAAACTATATATGAATTATAATGCCTAGTCACACATTTCATATTTTTATTCCATCTCTTATCAATTTATTTCATCATTCTTATTTGTTTCAGGTTTTAAATTTAATTTAATTAATTTGTATATTTTTTCTTCTACCCACTTTCGGATTATTCTCCATTTCAATTTAAATGTCATATAACTTTTAAAAAATAAACCTTTCTTATAAAAAAAAATTATATTATTCTAATATATTGGAATAATATCTGATATTCGTAGCGTGGAAGAGCTCTGTTGGAAAAAAAAGGTATAACGTGAAGAGGGCGTAAAACGCAAACTTGATTTTGGACCTGCCTTAAGATGTGTTATCAGTCTGAATACTAAGTCAAAAATTAGCCAATACAGTAAGTAAATAAAGCATCAGAATAACAGGAGTATGCAATGATAAAATCTTTACAAAACATAATGCAGGAAGAGGGAAAGAATATGTCATTTCAAAACAGATAGGATCGCGGTAGTTGGTAGTGGGAAATGGCTTTAGAAGTCAAAACCTACGACTAATTTCTGTGAAGAAGACTAATGATTTCGATAACCATGAGAGAATTTCATGGACAACCTTTACATTTCCTAAAACTAGCGGCATCATCAATTTAAACACACGTTTGGTGAGAGCGATAATATAGAGTGGATGCGAGGTCACTTGGTCCGAAGGGATAGAGATACCACCAATGACGCGTTATATTTTATATTTAAAATTGACTTGAAACAAATAGAGCTTACAATTTGGTAAATTGATGATGATAATCTCAGGAAGTTATTTTAAGTATTTGTATGCAACTAGATTTATAACACTAATGATGCTAGAAAGTCTTTGTTAATAGGTTGTAGTTTTTAACATTATAAAGGAGCCAATATAAAACCAAAAATATTATTTAACATTACATGGCACACACAAAAAAATAAATTATATACTATTTCAGTCATAACAGGGTGAGTATCTGTTAGTGTAAAAAAAACTAACAATACTCCACATGGAACGAGAAACGAGAAATGCCTTTCCCTCTAAAAACAGACTCATCTGCCCATAAAATTCACCTCAAAGGTAGTATTCTTTAACACAATCTGCATTCTAAAGCTAACGGCTAAATTGAGGTATATGTTCATTATCATTGGGTTTTAAACCTTACATTTAAAATCTAATAAAATAAAACCGAAATAATAATAATAAATAAATGTAATAACATAAGATCCTCTGATCTGGTGTAACTTTATTGACAGTTTTCCTTTATTTTCCATTAAACAATAATTTTTTTTTTTATTTTTATTCCAATGTAGTGTTTCTTTTGTTTAAAATGCATATTTCTATTAAGGAATCGTCATAATGTTTTATTTACACAAGTAACTGATTTGTATGCCAAACAAGAACACCGTGTTTTTTCGGTTTTAAAAGTAAATTTCTCCATAAAATTGAAACAAAATCATTACGTTCAAAAGCTGATTAAATTTGCAAGTTTTTGTGAGATTTGATGTTTTGTGAATAGTTTTTCCGAAAAACGGTGAGCGTTGAAGTAATACAAGACATTGTGACTTCCCCAAATAAGGTAAACATCAAGCTGTTCTTCAGATACCAAGTTTGTAAAATTCAAGGTTACAGATACTCAGCTATTATAGAAAATTTAATGCTAAATTTGCAAATGTGGTCAGAATTTGAAAAAAATTTAAACAAAATGGAGATATTACAGTTTTTATGAAAAAAAAAAAAAAACGTGGTTTCCTCAAAAAAGGCCTTTGACTAATGCCTTGATTAACGAAGAGTTTATTATTTTTGAAATGCACATTTTTATTAAGGAATTGTCATAATGTTTTATTTACACACGTAACTGATTTTTATGCCAAATGAGAACACCATGTTTTTTCGGTTTCAAAAGTGAATTTCTCCATGAATTTGAAATAAAGTCATTACGTTTAACATATCATTCGAAAGCTGATTAAATTTGCAAGTTTTTGTGAGGTTTGACGTTTTGTGAATAGTTTTTCCGAAAAACGGTGAGCGTTGAAGTAATATAAGAAATTTTGACTTCTACGAATAAGGTGACGATCAAGCTGTTCTTTAGATACCAAGTTTGTAAAATTCAAGGTTACAGGTACTCAGCTATTATAGAAAACTTAATGCTAAATCTGAAAATGTTGTGAAGATTTGAAAAATATTTTTAAATAATTGAGATATTACAGCTTTTATGGAAAAAAAAACTTGGTTTCCTCAAAATAGTCTTTGATTTATCGTATATCTGCAACGGATTGGAATGGAAAGGTGAAGTCTGCGGGATTTTGCTACATTTTTGTTCTAGTTTTACCCATTTTTTTTTACACTAAGAGATGCCCACTCTGTATATTTGTTCTTTTCTAAAATTTACTATGTTACTTCTAATACTGTGCAGTTTTTCCGTACATAGCTTCCAAAGATTCAACTGCCAACTGCTAAGATACATTACATCTGTATATAATATAATCTCAAATACATCAAGTAAATGTGTTAGTAACACTAAAAATGACATCTCGATTTACAAGAAACCCATTGGTAGTAGTTATAAAGTTATATAAAATAATTGTTCTGTATTAAAGAAGCCATCTTCTTTTAAGGAACCTCGGAGGATTCTCTGGAATAGAATGTGAAGCAAGTTGTGATTTGACTAATGGATTTGAATGGTTATGAAGTTTGCTATGAAAGGATAGGTATCTAGTTTGGGCTAAGTCAACTTCATATGGTACATTAAGATGGATAAGTTTGTTCGAGGCAAAGTAAGAAGCATTATGGATTTATCGAAGGATTTTGGATTGTAATGATTAAATACGAGACGAATAGGATGGTTCAGTGGATCCCCAAAGCACTACTCCGTATCTCCAAATTGGTCTGATTACTGTCATGTAAATCTTTCAAATATACTCCTTTTTTTATCGATTATTCATTTCAACAGATTTGTAACATTATTAATTATTTCCTTCTGTTTCATGTAACAAATATAAATGGAGTACAGCTTAACATGGGTTATGCTCATCTTCACTAAACTGGATACAGTCCATCACGCTATCATCAGATTGTCGACAGGAGGATTATCTCATTTACTCAAATTCTGCAATTAATTGTGACGTTTAGGAAACCAAGAAGAGTATGAATAAAAGTAAATAGGCCCAGGTAGGCTATCTTCAAACCGGACCCACTTTTGGCACCAGAATGCTGAAGTTCAACACGCTCTCCACAATAACCTTTTTTTGTTTGCTAGTTAGAATTATATTTGTTAAACATATTAATCAAAGGGGTGTTTTAAAATGCTTAATATAATGATAAAATGTCTAAAGAAAGAACGATGCCTTTATGTTTGTACAAAGAATAAATTTTAGAACTGCAGTATTTTTCTTCGTTTAGAAAGGAAAAAATTGAGCAAATAGAGGAGCTAAGGGTAAATAATGAAAGTAGAAAATTTTATGGAGCCGTTAGATACATGAGTCGAGGATTCCATCCTAGGTTAGATACCTGTAAAGATAAAAATGGAAAAATTTTCGAGAAAGCAAACGTAATCAACCGATGGGAGGAGCACTTTCCTGATATACTTAATGTGGGCAGCGAGAATCTTGACCTGGTACCGGAACTAGAAGATATTAATGACTTAGAACCATTGTCCATTTAGGAGGTAGTAGAATCAATCGATAAGTTGAAGAATAATAAATCACCCGGAGAAGACACGTTGATTGCGGAATTTTCTAAAAAAGGTGGTGAGGAGCTTACAAATCAAATGTATTTACTAATAGAGGATATCTGGTGCAAGGAGTACATGCCAACAGAATGGAAAACGAGTCTGATATATCCTATACATAAAAAAGGAGATAAACTGCTATGTGAAAATTATAGAGGCATCTCACTTTTAGGAGTTGCATATAAAATATTTTCCAATATATTGGTTAATAGGCTCAATGGATTTGCAGAAAATTTCCTACAGGAATATCAGTGTGGTTTCCGTAAAGGAAGAGGAACGGTTGATCAGACTTTCGTTATGAGGCAGATAATGAAAAATTTTGGGAGTTTAACACTGACCTCTATATATTATTTGTAGATTACTGCCGTGCCTTTGATATTGTTGTTAGGAACAGAATTTTAATTACACTACGGGAATTTAATATCCCGAACAAACTAGTTCGTCTCATACAAATATCTATGGAAGGTAGCAATGCTAAAGTGAATATTAATGGCCATCTCAGTCGCAGTTTTCCAGTTACAGCTGGAGTTAGACAAGGGGATGCGTTATCTGCTACATTATTTAATCTTGTGCTGCACAGTGTTGCAAAAAAGCTGAATATCAATAGAGATATGCCGTATACGTCTAATCATTTTTGTGCATATGCGGATGATATTTGTTTCGTATCGAGGAGCAAGCAAGCCTTGCTAGGCGTGTTTGGTTTGTTGAAGGCTGAAGGCGAGGTAGTTGGTTTGAAAATAAATGAGCCTAAAACCCAATATGTGTATGTCAGTCCAAACAATAATTCAAGAATTAGAGAAAATCTAATCGCAGACGGATACTTCTTTAAAAATGTGAAAACATTTACCTATCTTGGTGCTGAGCTCAACTGTCAAAATAAGATATCGACAGAGGTGCAAAAACAGATTATGGCAGGTAACCGAGCTTATTTTGCGAACATCAAGCTTTTCCGATCTTCACTCTTGTCACGGACAACGAAGGTAAGTTTATATAAAACCTTAATAAGGCCTATCGTGACATATTCTGCTGAAAGATGGACCCTGTGTACCTCCACAATAAATGCACTGAGAATTTTCGAAAGAAAAATTCTTAGGAAAATATATGGACCTGTGATGGTTGAGGGTGAATGGAGGATTCGGAAAAGCAGAGAGTTATATGAAATGTACGGTTCCTGTGACATGGTTCAGTTTATAAAAGCGAGGAGAATTGAATGGTTGGGCCATGTTCTGAGAATGGAAGATAGCAGAGCTCCAAAAAAGCTACTACTGGGGACAATGTTTGGTACCAGGAAGAGAGGACGCCCAAGAAGAAGATGGCTGCAAGATGTTGAAGGAGACCTCCAGGAACTGGAAATTGAGGGCATTGTGTAGAGAAGACTGGTGTAGTGTTGTTGCAAAAGCCAAGATCCACCCGGGATTGTGGAGCTACAGAAGTAAGTAAGAAAGGAAAAAAAAAAACTTTTAAAATTATAAAAAAGAATATTTTCCTATTTTGGTATTTCGCATTAAAAAAAAAATAAATAAATAAAAAAAAATAGAAGGAAATATTCAAAAATAATTTGATAATTAATGCACCCTAATTATAGTATAGGACGAGAAATAGTCTTTATATTGAGCAATAAATTTAATTAATTTTACATTTGTTTGATCTGGTTTTACTTTACCTAAATATCCTCCAAGATTACGATTCCTGATCTCTCAATCCATTCCTAGTTCTTTTTTAATGTCATATCTCTTAGGCTCTCTTCTTTTACATACCTCCATATTAGTCTGGATACTGTCGTATCCATCATCGTTATCCATTCCGAAGGCATTCTTTTAACATATCCGAACCGACAGATAAAATAACAATCGAAAAGGGCATAAAAAAAATGGAGAAGTTAAAATATCTGTGATCAGTATTTAAGATTCAAGGCACCTCCACCAAGTAAACATGATTTTTAGGAGGCTGATATGATGGAGTTCCATTTTAATAAAACTCATACTGAAAATTCGGCGGAATAGTTAGTAGATCAATAGTTGGTAGTGAATAGAACACTCCAGTGGGATTTCTAATGGGTAGGCTTGAAATTAAAGCAGATCCGAAGTAAAAAAACCAAATAACAGAGAGAACATATTTAAATATAATCTTCGGCAATTTATGCATAACCGAATATTTAGAAAGTTCACATTTGTTGAACTGAGAAATTGACAAGTATCTGCAGATTCATTGAATGAAATTCGTTTTATTTTTTACTAACTTACCTTTGCAAAATATATTTACGCATAGCTACATAACTATAGTTGCGTACTAGGCTGATATAACTATCGTTAATATAAACTGTCAGGCCGAATTTTCAAAGGAACCTGACTAAGCAACGATGAGGCGGACAGTAGCAGTGAAAATTTATTCGCCTTCTTGATCGTCGGTATGGCCCACGCGAATCAGCTGTCTATTAGTTGAGTACTTGAGTTCTGTTAAGCAAACGGCTGTTATGCAACCATATTTAGTTTTTATGTTTCCCTTTGGGATGACAACTAGGCTTCCTATTGATAGTGTCACCGTTCTCTGTCCTTCAACACGAGTGTCATTATACACGCGGAAGGACATGGTCTCATCTGCTTAGGCGCTGTAAGTGTAGTGGCATAACTCAGGTGGGGTGAAATGGATTGTCAATAAACCAACCGTTGACAATTAACATTCGTATAACTATTTTAAAATAGGGATATATTTTTTTCTTGACTGTTGCTATTAAATGTTCAATATGATTCCTAAGGTTCAGTCAATAGAGTAACAATATTACTTAAAGTAAGAACTATGAATTATTTGTCAGCTACTTTATTGTTTGAACCTCAAGCACCTTATTAACACCTATAACACTGCGGTAATGAAAAAAGTGGTTTCTTTTACAGTGCGTTATCGGACCCTGGGGACCAATTATAGTACCTCTGGTGCGGTATCGGTCCTCGGTGACCGATACATTAATTCTATTTAATTCTGCCTGTAATTTTTCAATCAGACTATAACCTGATTTTTATTATTTCAATTTGTATCGGTCCCCGAGGACCGATACCTCAGTGAAGGTGTTAAAAGTGAAAAATATTTACCAAAAAAAAAAAAAAAAAAAAAAAAAAGAAGTGAATGTCGACGACTATGATGTCATTCCTCGTAAGCACCAATATCCAAAAAACATAGTTTTGGAACCATTGTTTTCACAAAAATAGCCGCATCGATAATGTGAGGGCGATCGACCAGATCAATAAAAAGAGGTTAAATATGTATTCATTAGATAAATGATTTGTCTATTGTTTTATTTTTACTCCTCCTGTCACACCGTTATTTTGCACATAACCGACGGTATGCTGTTTACTTTAAGTAAAACATCAGTATGTAAGGTACGAGATAATAATCCAAACTTTTTTCCAGAATTATGTTTATTTAAGAAAACCCATTATCAAACTCCTTTTTGGATTGAGTGTAGGTATATTTTAAATTATTTTCATCAGCTCAATGAAGTGGATTTGCAAAACATTTTATATTAGAATATATAAAATAGTAAAAAATATCTAATTAATTAAAAATAAACTGTATAAAAAGTATTACATTGTAAACAAGAGGATAACAAAAAAAAAATACAAAACATCACTGAATGGGGTTGGCTTTTTACATTCGAAGAACTGATTTAATTTAAAAATTGCAGGTACAAAAGTCTTATTTAGGATGCCATTAATTATTCAATTGAAAAAAGATAACTAATAGTTTTTCAGATGATATATGCAATTGATAAAAGATAACTGATAATTGTCAATATATTATATGTTAATGTTAATAGACGATTAAACTATTAATTTTAATATAAAGAGGAATTTGAATATAGTTTCAGGGAGCCTTTTAATAACTCACTTAATATTAATGATAATAATATAAAATAATTAATTAGAATAAATATTAAATTAAGTGATATCAAAAATAAATATACTAGTTTAGATTAATTTAATAATATTTAGGAGAGTATTGTTTTGGTAAATATATTTAATATAATATTTCTAAGATTTATTTATTTTTTTTTTTAATCTATGAAAAATACAGTATTAAATAAAATTTTGGATCTACCAAGTCAATTAAAATCTCATGACAAGTTGAGAAAGGTGAATGGAGGATAAATTACTCCGAAGCAGAAGAAATAGAAAGGGATTGCGAAAAGTATGCTTCTAGTACCAAGAAAGTATCTAATCGAAAAGAATCATTTTTGCCTACTTCTAATTGACAATAGCCAGTTTACCCGGGGCTACCTTCTCCAAAGGTCATATGCCAAATTTATGAAAAAGTACAAAGCATCACTTAATTAAGCACATTTTGGAAGACTGCCCAAACTATCAATCTTGACAACATAATATGTCTACGAAGGAATTTGAAAGAAATTCGACAAAAAAATTAAGAGCCTACATGATATTATTCCGAAATTTGCCAGATTGTAACGATCTTTGAAGGCGAAGGATATTCCGCTATTGTTGTCCTTTTGATAATTGATTAAATATTTTCGATTTTTATAAGAAAACTCTTTCCCGTCAATTCTTGTGGATTTTATCTGTTTTAGTCTGTGTCCAACATGTTTACCGGGAGGTTTGAGATAGTCACTCGACCCTAGTTGCCGAAAGTTTTTACTAAATATAGAACCGTGGCTGTGGGGGTTCGGGCAAGAATTCAGAGATGTCTCCTGCATTAAAGCCAAAGCTACTGAAGTATACTATCCTTATTTCCACTAAGTGGCTTGGTTGGACAATCATGTTTTTTCCCCATGACTTCAATTTACTGGTATATATTACTGAATAATTTGTTTTTTTTTGTTTTTTTCAAATATATAATTGGTATATATATAGGAATATTTTTTGAGTAAATAATTTTTCACTTATTATTGAAAAATGAAATGAAATGGATAAGAATGTGGGTGTGGCTGTATTTGTGAAGATACCAAGACTTCGCTGGGACAGTAAATTTAACCAGCATTCAGATGGAAGAAAGTAGTTTAGTATTTATAGACAAAAGAGTACCGTTTTCGCAAAGAAGTGCTTGAAAAAATGTGTGAGGGCGTCAGTTTTGAAAACGTACCCGACCGATTATGTTTCCACTTGGCTTAGAACCGTCTGGGTTTGATTTAGCTGTTGTTTAAATTTTAGCTGTTTATGTTTTCCCGTTGAATGGAACATCAAATTTGTCCAATTTAAAACCAAATTACACCAGAAATGCACCCTTGAGACTCCAAGACTTGGCGATCCCGATTGCAACAATTACGATTACCAATCAAATAAGATTATCAATATCTTTACCTTTGTCCGTTTAATAAATGTGTCATTGGCTCTTAGACTATATTGAAAAGGAATCACGGCGAATTAAAGTTTAGATTTCATTTTTATTGAAATTAACTGCGTTGGACTACCGTGTTTTTTCTGGCCCTTCAAATGATATTTATTTATCATATTAATATATAAGTACTCTAATTATAAATATAGTAACCCTAAGAACCACCATAAAGAACTTTAGATTACAATAGGGACCAGTCTACTAGTAACTGCATATAACGACTTTTTCTGGCATGATTGTTCATGTTGAATCTCAAGTTTCACTGAGCCATTTCAAAACCCATAAGTTTCTGGTTAAGCTACATCAGGCTTGGATCTTAAAGGTTCTCTCTCATTTTGGAACAGTTCCAATGGTAAGCTATCGAGGCTTTTCTTCCTGTTAGCCTGCTGATGTTTAGCTCTTCCACCAAAATTCGTGTTTTGGATTCAATATTAGGAAATCATTCAAAATTTGAATTTTATTTATGAAAATTTAGATTATAAATGTATTTTTTAATCTAGATATTGCCAACTTGTCATATTTGTCTATCATTTGTGTGTTTCTCAATTTTCTTTTCCTAAATAGGCTGTTCACTTAAATTTAGCATTTTACCAGTTGACCTCATTATTAATCTGAGGAATTCTTTTTTCGAACTTTATTACTATTTAATATTATTTTATTTGTTTTTACTTGATGGTTGTGCATCTATCAAGCGTTGTTTTATCAGTTTTGACTAGAGGTTTTCCATCTTTCTTTTTTTCTCTACCGAATTTTCTCATGTTTCTCTTAACCAATTCTTGACTAATCGCTTCTCTTGCAGAACTATTCCTAAAACTGTTTCTCTTAGTTATTTTATAAAGTGGTTTTTAGAAGGTTTTTAAAAATATATTGAAGAATTAAATTTCATACATTTCATATACCCATTAGTCTCTAGTCAGCCATACTTTCAGCCACAGAATCTTTCCATCTGAGGCTTGTCACTCCTTCTATTTCTCTTTATTTCCAACATAAATACTGGTTTATGTTTTAGTATATTCTAGCCTACTTCCAGTCTTCTTTTATAGTCTAAGTTAGGAATGTTTTGTTGAGCAATTTTTCTTGGTATCATGTTTCTGAGCTATAGAGCATTGCGCTTTCTACCAGGGTCTTATATATTAATGCTTTCATATTTTTATACTTTTTTTCCATACGAGGGAACGAAATTTAGCTTACCAATATCCGATCTCAGGTTCACGCTAACAGTTCCAAATAATATCGGTATAACCATTTAAGAATATCAAGAAACCGCAACCCAGGGATAGATGGGTACTGAAGTGGGATATCTCCTCCTTCATTAGAAAAATAAACTGAACAAACGCCAATGAACAAGCTAAAAAAAGAATTTAATCCTAAACAGGGGCGATGGTTGCTTTTGTCAACCAGCAGGTTATTTTCCTCTTCGGTTTTCCTAGTTTTCGGAGCCAATTGCTTCCAGTCGCTATTACCCTGGCCCCGACTCTCCATGACCTTTTAGTTTCATATTTAATCTAGTGAGCACCTGTAACGTTTTGGTAGACAAAGTCAACCATGTTTCCGGTCATATAAGAATTTGTTTTCTAGTAATTATATCTATCTTTATTAAAACTGAAGACACACCTGGAAGTTTACCTGTTTTATCTGACGAGGAAAAATAAGCTAGAACATGCACTGGTGACAAATCAAGTTTGATTCTTTTAACTGCAAAGATTATAAATCATTCTTACCAGGAATGTAATAGTGGAACTGAGCAGGAAGCTGCTTCTAAAAATGAATAAACCTCTGAAGATGAGGTGAAAAAGAATTATTTTTGGAAAGGTACCATGTGGGCTACGACGGACTTCACAACTGAAAAATCTAACGTAATAAAATGACTGGTGAAGAATTACAATAATAACGTAATAAAAAAAAAAAAAAAAAAAAAAAAAAAAAAAAAAAAAAAAAAAAAAAAAAAAAAAAAAAAAAAAAAAAAAAAAAAAAAAAAAAAAAAAAAAAAAAAAAAAAAAAAAAAAAAAAAACAAGTGTTTACCATTTTTCATTTTTAAAAAATTATTTTTCATAATTTTTTGTTTTTTTTTAACTTATACTTCCTAATGTAAAATAAATAAAAAACAATTATGACTATTATTTTTTACTACTCCCATTAAAACTAAAAATGTGAAGAATCCATGTTAATACAAAATAGTTTAGATTAGGACTTAATACATTTTCAGAAGATAAAGAAAAGAGTAAGTAGTGGTTAACAGAGTCAACCCCACGCCCAGATATGTGATTCCAGTTAGAGTGCCCGGTTCAGGGTTGTCAATAAAAAACCTGACATAAATAGAATAGTTAGCTAAAAACTGAATTATAAAGTAAGTAAATAGATTTAGAAAATGCTACAGATTGTATCAGGAATTCAAATGATCGACTGAGCCATGCTCGTTATTGAGTCATAAGCGGAAATATCTACCAAGGCATTTTTTTTAATTCGACTTGATCCTCTTTGGAAATTTTTGCGTCATCAAATAACCGTTTAATCGAAGAGATGGCCCTATTGTCACTGCATGATGTCAGTAGTAAGTGCAGCCTATTGTTGTCCGGTCCCGAATGTTCATCTTGCGTATCCTTGGAAGGAGATAAGACAGATAATGGCATAATTAAATGTGAAGGCATCAGAGTTCAATCAGAGCCAAAGGCACACCTGTTGCTGCCAATGACTTCCTTGACAAGTAAAATACTTACAATTAGTTCAACGTTAGATCTTTAATCCTTGTTGGATACTCTGCTCGACTTAAAATTCATTCGCTGACAGTTACATGTTATATCCCAATAAATTTAGGCTGAAAAGTGGATCGATAGCCCACAAATTCATAATGAGCTGAAAATTCGAGGATCAACTCTTTATGACAAGTAAACGAAAACCTGAAAAGCCTCACAATTTCTGACGTGAATTCCTATCCAAAATGGTGAATTAAAGATGGCCGCCAAGCACTTTTTGCGCCATAGCGGCAAAACGGTTGATCCTGCAAAAAAAAACTTTTCAAATACGAAAAGTAGGAAATGTTGTCTATTTTAATTGTGTACTTCCTGACTTTTGAAAAAAAAAAAAAAGGCCTAGTTTTCGGAATATAGTGAATAAAAATCATAATAAAAGTCCCGTTAAAATGCAAGAACGCTAAAAAACCGCGTACTGTTGTGAAATCCGAGCTTTTTTTTTGGCACTTTTATAGTATACAGTAATATGGTAGCACTTGTTATTTCGTATAGCAATAAGACCAAAAATATTTGTCCGACCAAAATTATTTTTTCATCGCAAACCTAGTTAAATTTACTATCATAGATATATTTACAATTTTGATGAATTTACAGTAAATACCCATATCAGCACGCTAAAAACCGCGTAGGTTTGTGAAAAAAAAGGTTTCTTTGTCACATTTCTCATTAAAACTGCAAAACTATTTGTACTATCAAAAATTCCTCTCTTTCATCTTAAAGCTAGTTAAATTTACTATCGGGTCATATACATTTATGAAGTTTTGATTAAATGCCGGAAAATACCTACGACAGCAAGCTGAATGAGTATCTTCGGCAAAATATAACGATTTGGACATGTTCAGTGTGCTTTTATTTTATATATATATATATATATATATATATATATATATATATATATATATATATATATATATATATAATATGATAGAAATTTTAACCGGTTTTGAGATAGAAAAAATAAATTTCTGGTTGGACAAATTAGTTTTGGAGTTATAACGAGAAATTTGCAAAAAAAAACTTGGATTTTACAGTACACAGATTTTTAGCGTTCTGGCATAAATATTTTTAGTAACTTGATCAAAATCTATAACATATTTGCTAATTGTATATTTAATGAAATTTTGCATGGGAAAATAAAATTCTGTTTGGACTAATAAGACAAAAGAGTACCGACAAGCGTGTTTTGCAGATAAGTGCGATGTACCGCAACTTATAGTTTATGCATAATTTGCCAAAATGTTGATACTTATAGTTTTTTTTTTTCAAAAGTCAATAAACAATTAAATTTGAACAAAATTCCTACATTTCTTATCCGAAAAGTTGTTTTGTATCAAATATGGCCCAACCATTTTTGGGCCATATTTAATCCAACGTTTTTGGATAGAAGTCCTTTGTAGTCGTTTATAGAACAGGATTTTTGACGGGGGTAAAGGTTACGTTGGTGCATTTAAATTTATCTATTTTTAAACGTTCTAAATTTAAACTTGAAAGAGTTACCTTAAATTTGAACTTCTATTAATGCACACAATTAAAAATTGCTATCTGCAAATAACAAAAATTTATGTATTACTTTTTACCTCTTTCTAAATGCGCTAATAAGGTTTAGCTGACCAAAATAATAGGTAACCTATTTTAAATGGCATACAATAATAATAAAGTTAATGTTTCATTTTGGACGACAGCAGTTATAAGATACGGAGTTATGAAGGGCTTACTTAAACTTTACTGTAAAATTTGTTTTATTAATGGAATGCTTATCTAGCAAAGTGAAAGGATATCGATGTAGGAGTTTTAGTAGTAATTAGCTAATCCTTTGTACATGAGTATTAATAATGAGACAGCTACAAATCAACTAGAAGATATAAAGTCGGAAATGATTATAAGTGTTGTAATTTAACAGGATTTGTTAATCGATCCTCCAATGTAAGAAAAGAGTAGCGATAGGTCGCACTGCTGTTACTATAAAGTAAAAACCTGGAGCCAATTAATTTTTTTATGTAACTTGGTAGAACCCAATTAAGTTTCTTTAACCCAGAAAACATGTACATTAATTGAGCTTTGTGTAATGAAAATGGTTGAATTGAAACCTAGTTTTGAAAATGTTTTCATATATAGTTGCCTCATAACCAAGGCCACTGAGACGGGTACGTGCTATTCTTTTACAAATGTTACCTTGTATAAACGATTCTATGGCGATTTATTAGGAAATTAATCAAACATTGAAATTTTTAATAAAAAAAGAAATTGTATTTCTTTGATGATGTTGGAAGGGGAGGGGAGGGGTAGAGTTAGAAGCAACGGATTCCGGATCGGCTCTCGCCGGCCCTGCTTATGACAAATTAACATTTGAAATTATACAATTATTAAGATATATCATAACGGAGACGTTGATTTTTTTCTCTACACCATTGTCCACGATAAAGGTGAAAAAAGTCTTATATGTACAAACCAAACTTAAATATGAGAAAAAAAATTCAACACTTTCTATTACTGTAAAGGGTAGCTTTACAATCCACAATATTTAAAGTTCCAGGTTGACGGAGAGAAGGGAAGACATTTTTGGTGAGTATCAAAGTGGTTTCCACCCAGGTCAATCAACGATAGAACACTAACTTTCATCAATGCAAATGTTGGAAAAAACCCATAAATGTAAGGTTGACACATTTGCACACACATTGCATCACCTCTTCATGGACTTATGATACGAACAGGTTTATGATACAGTGGACGTTGGAAACACTGGATGAAATGGAAACGTTGGAGGCATTACAGTCTCTGGGTATTACCTCGCAAGCTTATAGAACTCATAAAAATTGCCCTGGATAGAACAATGTGTAAAGTCAAAACACAAGCAGAGATGTCTGATAAATATGAGGTATATAGTGGGCTTAGGAAAGGGTACCTGTTATCACCGGTTCTATTTAACTTATGCCTTAAAAATGCCATCCACAAAATAAGAAAAAATTCTGACGAAAATACTTATTACAGACTTACGCAGCGCATGGCGTATGCAGATGACTACAAGAACGTTGTCTGCGTTGGTCGATGCATTTAATGAATTCAACCAAGAAGCAAAGCGGACAGAGCTTGAGATCAATACATTAAAAACTGAATTTGTGGAAAACTGGAGCAGTCCAAATTATAGTGGAGAACATATAGCAGTATGAGAGTACATGTTTCCTACCTTTAGAGAATTTAAATACCTAGGAGGCACAGTGGGAACAAGGTGTTATTATGCGATGGTGAAAGCTTTCCTTTTTAAAACCCTCTCCAGAAGAGCCAAAAAAAAATGTATACAAAACGGTAGTTAGACCAGTTTTGACGTATGGTAGCGAAACATGGACTGTCGAAAGGGAACATCAGCAAGCCCGGCTATATGGGAGAGAAGAGTACTTCGAAAGATATATAGAGTCAAAGAGCTGCATAGATGGCGAATAAGAAGCAATTTAGAGCTCCAAAAACTGTATGATGATACAAATATCGTTTTTTTTTCTAATGTAAAAAAAAAAAAAAAAAAAAAGCTAGAAAGGAAAAGAATGAAGGTTTGTTTATTTTTATTATTATTCTTTTTTTTTTTTTTTTTTTTTTTTTTTTTTGTTTTGTAACTTTAAAATGTAAAGAAATGATATAGCTTTGTAAGTATTATATTTGGATCCAACACACTAAATACTTAAAAATAAGGTATTTTCAGTAGAAAAGTTTTTTCATCGTTGGTCTGTGTGATCATTACTATTGTAATATTTTATATAACTAGCTAGTAAAATAGTGATGGCTAACATCCAAGTCAAACTGGAAGGAAAGGAGATAAATAAATAAAATAAAAATGATGATAATAACAAAACCAAAATTATTTTTGTTTCCAATAACTGCTATTGCTGGATTTTGATTAGTTTATAGATTTAAATAGTGTAATTTGAACTCAATTGCTCAACCGATTTCAGTTTGATATAAAGTTACATTTGTTGTGACCCTCGATTAAAAAAAATTAACATACTGATTATAATCCCATATTAGCTAATGCAAAGAATACGACATACTTCGTCCGACTATTTCCTAGCTTGAAATTTTATGTGCAGGTCCCATGTCATTCTCCTGTCAATGGGGCTCTTAGAGGTTTATTTCTCTGTAGTACATGGATGTTCAAAGCACACATAAATCGTTTTTCTTATTCTAGAGTCCATAACTACATTGTCGGAACCACAACTTTAGTTGATTTCAACATAGTTTTAGTTGAGTAATAATGGTGGTAAAATATTGACATAATTGTGAACATTTCTCATAACAGTTATGTATCAACATGTATATACTAAGCAATAAAACTCAAATTTTACTGGCTTCTCATAGTAAATGTTCGGTTTGGGAACGCATACATTGTTTGGCTATTGCTAGATGATTAGTTTATTAGTGAATTCAATTTCGCACTCAACCCTTTCACCCACACGCAACGTTCACATCTTGATGCCATTAAAGTCTCAGAGCGGTCTACATTAGCTCTTCACTAAATTGATTGGATAGAGAGGCCAAAAAAAAAAGTGAAAGAATCATTCTTGTTGCGCCACTAGGCATTTACCAGCGAAAATATATATTAACTATTTGGAGAAACCTTGAAAGGAATTTAAGGAAGGGGCTATTAATCTGAATGGAAGAGTAGTAGGTGAAGGGATGCTTATAATGACATCGAAAAAAATATCTGACGCTGTTATAATGGTTAATACAATATGGACACCAATATATACTGGGCGTTTCAGGGTAAAGTAACCAAACTGAAAATTTGAACTAAAGACCTCAAAACAAGAAAAAAGTTCTTACGGAGGTATGTCCGCAAACGCTTTGTTTAGGAGAAATTCACACCTAAAGATTTCCATTGTAATTAATTTTTTAAGTATAGCAAATAAATAAAACTTATTTTATTTGTTCCAACTATTTGAACCACTAAATCTAACATCAAAATTCATATTAAATTTTGTTCACAGTGACATCAAGAAGATGGTGAGCCTGTCTTAATGCTCAAGATTAAGACAGGCTCACCATCTTCTTTAACATTAGCAGTGGCAGAACGGCACTGGATATGCGTTATTTTTTCACAAGATTCAATTATTTAAAGAATTAAGGTAATTGACCGGCCTTTTATAGACTTATTGTTTTGTCAGGTCTGGAGAGCAAGCGGCCAAGCCACTGTTCCTTTGCTCAGGACAATTAACATTTAGCCATTGTCGTGGACCTCTTCCCCAATGTAGAGGGCATCTAAATGAAATCACAAGTTCCTTCTTAGTTGTAGTGGTGATAATTGTTTTTGAGAGTTCCCAATGCTAATTCCAATTAGCATTAATGCTTAAATCGATAGCTTATGCGAGTAAATTTTATTCTTGTTTTGAGGTCCTTAATTTAAATTTTCAGTTTTATTACTTAATCCTAAAACACTCTGTAGTATTTATTTATTTCATACAAATAAAATAACTCGAAATGAGGGCTATTTGAGGTATGAAACTCTTACCTCGAATCCCTCACTCCATATCAGGTTTGCTACATGGAATAAATGAATCTTTAGATAGTGCCAGAAGCATTGTATCCTCATCTGTTGGCCTAGCTTGTAACTCAAATCTGATTCTTTCCTGGGAAATTGGTCTTTAGGTGTGTTCTGTACTTGACAATGCTACTGAGATATGTACGTTAATGTAGAAAAATTTTATTCACTCGAAAATCCAGGAGCTTTAAATATTACCAACGTCTATACCATTAAAAAAGGCAATATTTAATTTATTATTTATTTATTCTCATACATATACAGTAGATCAATAATAAGCTAATTTGCAATGGATCTAGTTTAAATGCATATAACTTTTCAAAATCATTTTTTTTTTTTTTAATAACAATTTATTGAAATTTACAACTGTAGAAAATGTATACATCAAGTAAATGTGCTGTTAACTATTACAATAATGTGACAAAACATGAAAAGTACAACCCATCAGTAGCACTTTAATAAAAATTCTACACTAGAAGGTCTCTGGGCCATCTTCTTTTCAGACGCCTCGGAGGATTATCAGGAATAGTGTGGGCAGCAAGTTGAGAAATTAGGGGATTTGAGTGGTTATGGAGCTTACTATGAAAGGATAGATATCTGGTTTGGGCTAAATCTGCAACATATGGAACATTAAGATCTTTATGGATAAGTTTATTGGTGACAAAGTAAGGTGCATTGAGGATTTTTCGAAGGATTTTGGATTGTAAGGATTGGGTACGAGATGAATTGGATGGTTTAGTGGAGCCCCAAAGCTCAACTCCGTACGTCCAGATAGGTCTAATCACAGTCATGTATATTAGTCTTTTGTAATTAATTGGGAGCTTTGAACGTTTGCCTAATAAATGTTGAAGTAATCTGTAACGACGGGCAGTTTTTTAGTCTTGTATGTGGATTCCAAGTAAGACGTTTGTCCAAGTGGAGTCCAAGGTAGCGGATCTGTTCAACAGGGATTAGTGGAATATCATTAAAGGATACTGTAGGACAGGAAGTCGTGGGTTTACGACGAAGGGTAAAGGTTATTTGGTGAGATTTTTCGAATTTATTTTGATTCTTTATTTTTGATACCATTCTTGAAGGTTAGGGATTGGAGGATATGGGATTGGGATTGGAGTGTTTGGGAGGCAATGAAGGGATCATTGTTTACTAATAACACACATGTGTCATCAGCGTAAGTAGCGAGGACAGTAGTAGGATGAGTTGGAACGTCAGCTGTATACATCGTGTAGAGGATGGGGCCTAGGATACTACCTTGAGGAACGCCGGCAGATTGGGTAAAGAGGGGAGAATAGGAATTTTTACGGTTTACTTTGAAAGTTCTATCACTCAAATAGGAACGGATAATTAGGAAGTATGTTGAAGGAAGGAATTTGCGGAGCTTGTAAAGTGGTCCTGGGTTCCAGACTCGGTCAAAGGCCTGTTCCACGTCGAGAAAGGCTCCCGTGCAGTACATTCCGCGCTCCAATGCGGAGGAGACAACGTCCACCACACGATGGCATTGCTGAATGGTGGAGTGTGATGTTCGGAATCCAAACTGGTGATCTGGGATTACATGATGGGAATCTAGGATGGGATACATGCGTTTTAAAATTAGTTTTTCAAGGATTTTGCCCATGATTGGCAAAAGGGAAATAGGACGGTATGAGGATGGGAGCTCTTGTGGCTTTTTGGGTTTTGGAGTCTTCAAAATCTTAAATCATGTTTTTGAAAAGTTGCATTTTTAATTACTTTTTTCGTTTCGTTCTTACAAAAAAATAATTGAAAAAAATAGGACACAAATACTATAAATATAAATGAATAGAGTTCATGGTATAAAATGGTAATAAGTTTTTTCCTGGTTTCAATAGTGTACACACAGACTTACAGACTTACAGGTTTCAACTGTACACACAGAGCATCATATATTATAGTTGTCAAATAAAAGATCGAAGGAATTATTTAAAACATAAATTATGATGGTATAAAGGTGCATAAAGTAGAGATGTCGGTGACTGGTTAGCAATTATTCGGAAAAAAAGCGCCGATTAGTCTGCCATTTTTATTCATTTATATTTCTATACTTAAAAATGGTTTGATTAAAATGAAAATATGGTCTTTATTGGTTATAATTTTCAGTTTACATTTATCTTTACAGTTTCCTATTTCATTAAATTATCAAAGTTTCGGTTTTGTGTCATAATTGAAAAATATTAATTCTTAATTGAAATGTAGAATAAAAAAAAAGTAGGATGACTGAAAGGAAACTTTAGCGATTTGCATACGTGTTGATTTATAGTTACAAGTAAGATAATTTTGTTTAATACATGTATATATTATATATTTATCAAAGTCCATAATGGCGATATGTTTTCCGCCATGATTGATTTCCGACTTTCATAATTCAATATCAGAGCTAAGCAAAGTAAGTAGCTGACTTTCCCTTTTGTTTGTAAAAAACATAAGAAGAAAAAAATATAAGATAAAAAAAAAAAAAAATCTGTAGGATATACAAACTGCTACAAAGCTATAAACGATGCGTCTTGAACATTGCCGATGAAACCCGAATTCCAACTGAAGGAATGATCGGCCTTTTTACCAGCCGCTTTGTTATCTCGTGACTAGTCAGCCAAAGTTATAGTCAGTCCATCTTTAGTATGAAATAAACATAACGAAAGGCGATGAGGAATAAAGCTATGGAAAATAAGATAAAAAAAAGTAATTTTAAAGTCAAAATAAAAAAATAAAAAATTTGCACAAGCATGTGGGTCATTCTCCCATTTCATACGAATTTGAGTCCCGAAGCGATTGTGGTTTCTACATGAAATTTCTTGCAACAAAACTGTAACAAGTAGGTGCAAAGTACTTACCTCTTAAACGTAAAGTAATTTTTCCATGACTATTGATTTGTTTTCATTGTTAAATTTGAATTCAAAAGCCAAATTCTATTTCCCTCACATGTCCCAGTTGGTAATGTTAAATGCAAATAGGTTCTCCATTTTTGCAATTATTAACTTACTTTTTTTTTCCAGTACCTCAGGTAAGTTGCAATATATTGAATTTTAGAATTGAAACTGAGGCTAATTGCTTACAAAAAGAAGAACGACTTCTGTCCCATAGGGCCAATCTATTTCCCTCACATTTTTTTAAAAATCCCGCCAAAGCATAACCAAAGCATATTTCAGCCTAACAAGATTCATTTTCGTCCATTTCAGCCTAACAGCATTTATATATTATCCTCACATATATTATATATAAATTTATATTCTTGTTTTCTTTGCATTATATCTTATATGTAAGGTGATATAATATTTTAATTATAGTTAATCTAGGAAAAATGTTCGATTATTAATATTTTTATTTTAAATGTATAATATAGGATTAGGATCAGATTATAGGGCGATCAACTGCTGAGGTTATTACGCCATGTATAATATAATGTCTTACCATTTTAATTTTTTTCTTTCAAGTTTTATGTTTAAATGTTTAATTAATGTTAACTAACATATTTTAATCGACTAGTTGATATACTCATTAATAATTCTTTTGTACTATAAACATCTTATTATTTGAATTGCGAATGTTTTCTATTTCCCTCACACAGTTTCCCTCTATCAGTTTCTCCTACTCTCATGATTTCCATCATGATCATAAATGTGCAGATACACTATATTCTATGAAGGAATTTTTTCGCAAGTAATATTAGTAGACTTTTATAAAGATGTATAAGAAGAAAAAAGTTTTTTATACATAACTGTTATTATTTTTCTAATGGAATCACAATGTCTGAATTCCGAAGAAATGGCAGAATGCCCCATGTACTTTACCATGCATCTATATTTCTAAAATATATTAGAAGAAAAAAAAAAAATATATATTTAAGTAATGCTGTTTAGGACGAGAACGATGTAGGTGATCTCACAACACGCAATAATTTCTTAACCATTAAACAGTAATTTATTTTTATTGCTTATTTTTATAAATACTGGAAAAATAATCCATTATAAGATCCATCATGGTTATAGAGATCCTATTACTGAGGTGAGTACAAGTCGTACCAGATATGAATGCTATTAAGAAGCTCATAGCGGGCTGAGGAGTTAATTGTAAAAATTACAATCATTACTGGCAATGAATCTAAAAGAAAATTGACCATAATAAGTAGTTTTTTTCTTGAGCAATTACTCTGCGTTTGCTACACTCATAACATAGGAGGAAACCGGAATTTTCGTATTTAAACCTTATCTCAGCTATCCCATTAGAAGTGAGGAAAGGTATTCAACTAATTTCATAATTGCTTCATCATGAGAAGATCCTTAGCTATTACACAATCTCATCCTTTCATTGATAATAATCCGCTTACATTAAGCTACTTTTAATCAAAATTATTAAATATAGGTACCTATTTCATAATATTTTTGTTTAAAAATAATTAATATCGACTTATCAAAATTATAAAATATTACAATGTCAGCATATTATACGGTGGTCACAGGGAATAACTGTGCAAGTCTAAAATCGCAACTTTTCTGGGCAGCACTTTTTAACTTTATTAACTTTAAATTGTAAATCCAGGTTTTGAGAAAAAATGTTTTTCGTTGAAATAAATGTCAGAAAAATAATGAGAAAAATTAATTGTTTTGAAAAAAAAAATACTAAAATCATTCAATCATTTTTCTGATTATTCTCAAGAGCTTGCTAATTTATTCACGGGACTTAGCAAACTTTCTCCCCCCTTACCTAATCGTGAACTATAGCTTTTATCATGTCGAAGTTAGAGCCCTTTCGTTTGTATTTCTTTTATTACAATTTTTTTTTTTTTATTTAGATCTAAAGGAACGTAGGTAGGTAGTATAGAAAAGACAGGTACAAGAAAATGCTTTTATTTCAATTGGAAATAAAAAAAATTAGGTACAATTATTTTTTAATAGAAATTAATAAAATAAGAAATAGAGTAAGTAATTTACAACAGTGAATTTGTTGAAAAATTTCTACCTTTTCTACTTCCATCAGATCAGAATAGGCTTAAGAGATACCAATTTATTCACAGGGTGCAGGAGGCTTAGGAGATGTCCACAGTGCACTTCACTTATTTTGGTTATTTTTATACTTGCCAAATTATTTAATGTGGCCATCGATAGTACATTCTACAAATTACAAATTCAAACATTTATAGATAGAGTAGGATCAATATCCATTAATATCATCAAATAGTATTTAATACCGTATTTACCGCACCTCTTGTTAAATATTTGCTTTAAATACCAGAAATTAAAGTAAATTTAATGCTCTACAGTTGTGATTCTGATATTTTTTTTCTGAGAAGCGATTGCGGAAAGTAGTAGAAGCAAACGTTTGACAAAAAAGTGAGGTAACATTTGTTTTTTCCCGAAAATCACCTATTTCAATAACGAATATCTCGAAAACAGTTAGAATTACGACAAATTTATATAGAATTAATTTTATAGGAAATTAAATTAGCTTTAATTTTTATTTTTAACATATTTTTCTAGAGTCAACCTTTTTCGAGATATAATTAAAAAACAAAAAAAAATTGAACTCCTCCCCTCCCTCCCAACATTAGCTCATCCCCCAGGGGCGGGGACTTTTAGTATGTTTACCTTCTAACTATTCCTAACGAAACTAGGAAGTCAAAAATTATCGCATACTTCATGCACTCTACACCCCTCATTTCAGCACTAATTACCTGGACTAAGGTTGATTTCTTAAATTTGCTTCCATAAAATATGATTGCGTTGTTTATTAAAGGTCGACTCGTAGTCGGAGTCGATGTTGGAAAAATAGAGTTCGACTGAACTCCTGACTTTTAGAAACTCCGCAATTCATTAATGATGTTACCAAAAAACATCACTGTCAATCAATTTAAAAGGATAGATAAATCATTGGTTCAATATTTTCCACTTTAAAAGCTCTGAAACTCTCAAGATCAAAAATATAGAGCTAGATTTTAACAAAACTAATCCATATTGAACAATTATTCTTGGTTGTATGACTTCATAGTTTCTGGTTTGAAAAACGTCTTAATTACATCCTGTTAAAAACATAGTGTGGAAGAATAGTGTTCGAGCAGCTTCTTTGATCCTTATAATGAATGAATGAATAACCTAATTAAAATTAAAATAAAAATAAGAAAATCAGCCAAAAACAGAATACTACTTAAATGGCATGAAAGAGTTCTTATTTGTTCAGGAAGTTCCTGACTTCATCGATATGTTTTTATGTAAGTCCGATATGTAACTTTTAGATGTAGAATGGGCATTCATTAAAAACGTAGGCTATTGATAAACTATTGTTACACATTTTACATTTGTTTGATTCCGTTTTGCGCTCTCTAACATCTTCACATGTGGCCAAAGAAAAAAAAAAGTACTAGAAATATCATGATAAATTCAGGTCAATTAGATCATATTGTATTTAACAATGAACTGAAGGAAACTTGTTTTTTTTAATACAAAAAGTAGAGAAAAACGGAACTGCAATAAACGCCTCCAGGTTTAACAGTAAAAAGTAACATGCAACACAGTTTATGTTATATTTTAATTGCTTTAGACAGAGAAAATTAGTTTATGGGAGAAGGGTACTAATAAGTTGACAGGTAGTTATAACAAGGATTGCGTAATGGATCACTTGGAAAGGTTTCCGTAATAGTTGCATTTGTGGATGTGAATAGATTAAGGAGTGGCATGATTTATGGCATCTACTTTTTCGGGTTTAAATAAAAATATTTGGTGCTAGCATTTTGAATATTTTATTTCTAAATGTTTTTTCCAGGTCAAACACCGGAGCTTAATCTTTACTTAGCCCATCATAGTCCAGTTTTTAGGATTTCTTTCCGCCATCGCTGGAAGTAGCAAAACGATCGTATGGTCATAAAGAAGCCATTAAGAATAGAAAGGCGTATCAATCATTTTCCAGCAATCTGTTCCGGTGCTGGAGTCCATAACCAAATGAATAAACAGCAATAAAGTCTTCTTCTGTGGCCTTGACCTCGGATCGCGAAAGTAGACCTAGGAGCACTATCACTCAGATTGTTGAAACGGCAATGAAGCTGTTAAGTGAACTGCTTCACGATCCCGTGACTAGCACAAATGGACCGTTTGCCCAATCCTACGGAGGTGCATCCCTTACATCCTAGAAGGCTTCATGGTTCAGTCTGCCGGGAAGGTTGAAGGAAATCTAGTCGCAAAATCAATTTAAAGTATGTAGCATGAATGTAATTTTTATTTTCTGTATATTTTAGAGATTATTACTTTCTCTATTTCCCTATTTTATCAGCTTAGTTAGGTAGGGGTAATTGTTCTGCTATGCTGTAACACATTTTAAAGATTTTTTATAGATTTTACCTTTACTAACATATTTAGATATTTTCCCTAGTGACACTATATCCTCCCCTATATATAACTGATCAATTTGTCTCTCGTCTTCACATACCAGGATTAAAAGCCAAGAAACTGATCTTCGTTTCCGACAACTTCAACATTTACTATTTCAACATCAATGCTCCCAATAAATTACAAAAGACTTATTTACATAACAATAATTAGACCGAGTTGGACATACGGAGTAGAGCTTTGGGCCTCACCTAATCCTAATTTACTCGTATCCAATCCTTACGATCCAAAATCCTTCGTAAAACCTTAAAGCTCCTTATTATGTCACAAATGAACTTATCATTATTAATGATCTGAATGTTCCATACGTTGCTGATTTGGCTCCCTGATTTGGATCCCTATCCTTTCAAAGCAAACTCCGTACCCGAATCAACTAATCTCCCAACTTGCCAATCCTTCGTAAAATAATTCCCGATGAAGTCCTCCTCCTGAGGGTCATCAAACTCCGTAAATCAACTAACATGGCATAGTGTTGATTTTTCACCTCCCTCATGCCTTCAATCAATCAAAGCGGCGCTACCACTGATAGTGAGTAAAGGCCCGTAGCGTCAACCGCCAGTCATCGTGATGTGTTCCTACTCTCCAGTTTCTCACTCCTGACATGGAAAAATATTCTCCTATTTCAATAAATATCGTCCACCATCTAAAAAATTTTACTACTTGTCTGAGAAAGAAAGAGAATCTCTAGATTTTTTCATAAAACAATTAATATAGCACCATCATTTCTAAACATGTTAATTTGTATATGTGTAGTAAGCGTACTCATTATGACTGGATCATGTCTAAACTCACGCTTCCACATCTTGCAAAATCTAAAAATGAGACCATGAGCTTTGTGAAAGTCTCTGTGAAACTTCGTTTCTCCTAAGTATTCGTAAATGGGATCCCACACGGTAAGAAAGGTGGTGAGATATGTTTTCGGTAAAGATAAACCTATATTTCAAACCATACATTTACTAGTTACTGTCGAATTTTTGAAAAATTGCATTTCTGGATGTTTTGCGTTGAAACGAATGCAAGTATACGTGAAAATGTAAGTAAATTTGTTAAAGTTTCTTTTTCTAACATATGACAATAGGGGGTGATAAATGAATTTATGGAAATTGGAGGGAAAAGAAGGGGTGATGTGAAAGGTATGTTGTGAATAATTATATTTTAGCTGAGGAGACAAGACAGAATAGAACCATAAGATTATAGACATATATAGGAATAAGTTATAAAAAATATCAACTGGAATATAAGCATTCAAAGAGGATTTGATTGTGTTATATATAATTCAAAAGTATTTATAGTTTTCACAAAACGGAATTAGGAGTTGATAGTTATTTATTCATTGTATTAATTACAGAACATAACATAGAAAAAGTTTCAATTAAAAAAAAATCAAACTAATACAGATAACGATTGTAATATTAATAGCAACTATACCAATAATATAATTAGTTTAAATAAATACAAATTAATCAATGAAAATAAAGAAAAAAGAAAAATAATTGATTTTTTCCTTAGTAATAAAGAGCAGGATGTATAAGATATGCAGTTAGCAAATAAATGACTGAATCAATAGAGACAGAGGAAAAAAAATAGAGAAGAATTTTTCAAATAAATAAATCAAACCTACATTAGAGCGATAGCTAAAATTAAAATAACAATAAAACATTCAAATATATATATATATATATATATATATATATATATATATATATATATATATATATATATATATATATATATATATTTTTTTTTTTTTTAAACTGCATTACCAACCAGTCATCCATTAGTCATAATTTTGACTAACAATACTGAAATAAAAAATTATGAACAAAATACTCAAGATAAAAAAAAACAATAGAAGTTATGTACAAAACAACTATTAAAAAAACTATGAAAATTCATTAAATTGTAAAACAGATTGGATCCGTATACGTAATAGTTATAAACCCAACCTTCTCTTTATTTTGAGTACCCTGCAAATCAAGGTGGCAATTCAATCACTACATACATGATTTCATTTCAACGTTCTTTTCTAGTCCTCTATTTTCCGTAATTCTCTCTCTCCTCTCCCTACTTGTGTTCACAATTCTTCTTCACTCGGAAAATTTAAAACACTCTTCTTCCACCACCATCTTTCTTTGCAAACTGACACTCTCTAATTATGTGGTTTGGTGGACCCACAAAATAAATCTTGACCTTCCCACAATCACTAAAATAGGTTAGTAACCTGTAGGATTACCCGTCTTTCATTCTTTAGTTGGAGTACATACATACGTTAAGCCCAAAGTAATAAAAAAAAAAAGAAATGTATTTAGATTATAATATATAGCGTAGAATATTTTGCCCTAAAAGAATTAACATACGAGAAAAGGCTCCGGAATGCCGAACTAAGGAAGTTTGGCCATGTTAAGTCTTTGGATTTAATAACGGCAGGATTCTAAAATAGATATTAATTTTTGAGGCTTTGGGCAAATGTCCGAGTAGGTAAAAAATGGAAGGATTGAATCTGGGTTGATCATTGAGATCTCGGTTTTGCTGGGGTGGGTTGGAGGGATGTGTGTGATCACAGATAGATGGTGACGGCTTTGAACCGTCGCTAACCCTTCTATTTATTGTTTTATTTACTTAATATATTGTGCAACAGGGCAGTTGCATTGTAGCATATCAACATTTCTTACTAATGGCTGCTAACCATTAAGTTGTTAACCTCGATCAAGGATACATCCCTAATTCGCAACGAACAACTGAGAGATAATACTATTCGAATGGATTCGATGAGCCTAGAGGACAATGAGTAAAGGACCATAGTATATTTTATTGCATCACGCGAAAACGACATCGCCGATCGGCTGGTATGTGTTTCCTAACCAACAATAAAGAAGGACGTATTCAAGTGTGATGAAGATATGACGTTTATAGAACCGTCAGAAGATGCCGCAAGTATAGGGCGGTGAAAGGTCACCTTAGGCACGGTACTGTTAAACCGGGCATTGGGAACACTCGGCTCATTCCTCTGCCAGTGTCGCAACTTAATCTTTGCTAATTGAGATCCTAACCCCATATCAATATGTAGAAACATCCCACCTGTAGTAAGAGAAGGTGACATTACAAAACGTCCTTAAATATTAAATAAAACACATTCGTCTGAAACATTGGCAAAATTTAAATTGTAATATTGAAAACACTGCAATTTCACACCAGTGACGCAGCTGAGAGAGCAGCGCTGGGATATCTTTGGATCTCACTTGTCCTTTCATAAGTGGTGGAATAGTTTGGTTTGGAGATCCCTAGGTTGAGTGTATATTTTCTAAATAGATTGGAAGAGATATTCGGTAGAATAAGATAAATAAATAAATAAAAATAATTATTAGGGTTAGTTAACCAAAATAATTTATTTTTTAACTAACCTATATAAGCTGTATTCTTTTTTTCTCGACTGATCCCACCCATTATCTCTTTCAGTATATTCTGCTCATTCACTCAACATAGCTCTTCAATTGTAAATAGATTATATTGTTTTTAAAATTTTAATTTAATAATTTTTTGTTGTTTTTTTTACATGGATATGTCTTTTATAGTTTCTTTCACCCTCAAAAATGTAACATTTTGACAAAATCTACTTATTCCAGTCAGAAATTAAATGATAAATATTTTTTCATATCTAAAATATTTTAACATTAGTCGCTAGAACAAACATACCGCTTAGGAGCTATATAGGTTTGAATGAAATAAGTCACGTTTCTTAAATGTTGTGCCTTTTTTGTATAACCCTCGTATCGAAAATTTGGGGCCCTTTCCCATTTCAGAAATTTCATTGAAAATATGCTTGTTATATAACATTTATCACTAGAACCTACCGTTTGTAAAAAAATTGTATTGGCTGATGCAGTGCTTTGAACTCTATGTTTGATATTTTATTGACAATAAATTTTGCATTTGGCTTCCACTATCTTGTATAGGTAGGTAAATTGAATTCCCTTGATGGCTGGGGTATTGCCAAGAATTTCATACAAGCTTTCTGCAAACTTTCTAAAGCTTCAGAGAAACAAACCAATCAGTTTCAAGTTGCTGCAGGTAAATATACATTCTCCCGTTTTTATTGACCAATGAGATCGAATGGGTTTGTTTTATTTCATGTTTTTCTTTCCATTAAGTAATTCTTGTATGGTATTTAAATTTAAAGCAATTAATAACAAATGACTTTAGGAAAAGTTCAAAACATTTATTTTCCGTGGAGTGGCAGCCGACGTGTTCCCTTCTTTAGATAAAAGTAACTATGCTATTCTACCAAAATTTACTATGGCACAGAAAATTGCTATCATAAACAATGGCCTCTATGTACAGCATAATACTCACAAAATGAGTCTGAGAAAAAGCTGGATGAGGAATCTAAACTTGAAATATTTTTAAATAGTTTAAGTAGATAAATGCCAAAAAAAACAAAAAAACAACTAAATTGTCTCTTCCATTCAATAAAATCGTCTGTTTCCACAGTGTAACATATTTAAAATGTTAATATCAACAAAATGAAAAAAAAAAACAATGAATTAAAAATGAAATAAGTGTATTTCAACCCTACAACAAAATCTTGACAGTGTCAATAGCTAGTCATTAGACATAAGATTCAGTTATGTCAATAAATAGAAATAAGAAAAATAAAATTGTAAAAACTACTTCAACATTATTATATCAAAAAATTAATTTGATTTGTAGAAGAAACTAATTAATTTTATGAAGACACAGAAATTCAGTTATTGATACACGGTGTAATACATTAATGCAAGATTTCATGACTAGTAATTGACACACTCATTAATGGTAATTTTAATTTGAAATATGCATTAAAATGTTTAATAACAAGTCATGATAATAATAAATGACTTATCTTAAATTATTTGGACCATTAAAAGAAAATTAACCATAATTCGCTGAAGACGTTTATTAAAGAAAGCAGAAGAAAACCTTTTCTGAATCACTGAATTAGTAGCCTTCTGTATTAAGGTACCTTTGTTTGTGTTTATATTTTAAAATATTTTACCACAGCTGAATTCTATGATCCACAAGCAGCATTTCCCCCACTTTTTTGAGACTAAACATTAGCTCAAAAGCTTATTTTTTCGATTGAAGATTAGGGTGTCAATAAATATCTGAGACGTCAATAACTGTCTTGTTAGTTCAATGTTTTTAAAAATTAATTTTTTCTAGATTCTTTGTTTAGATCTAGGACCATGTTCTACAACTAACTAGGTACCCTATTCGACTATAATTTACATTTACTGTTTCCAAAACGGAAAAGATTGATAGCCGGCAATTAGAGGATCCTAATCAGTAGATACTCCCTAAAATATTTTCGTAATACACCATATTAAAAACGAAATCATCAAGATGTAGAGACCATCAACAAATAGTTAATGGGAGTTTTGAGAGCCGAATTTCAGCATCAACGCATGAATAGCTAACACGCAAGATGGAAGTCGGTCACGCTAAACTAAATTTCGAAAACTTTCTGTGAAGGTTAGCGTATCTATATGTTAAAGTCATTTAACACTACCTTCTAGAATAAATAATTAATGATAATAACATAATGAAGTCTTTTCTCAACAATCTGCGGCATCGAGAATCAACATTTGGAATCGAAACATCCATATAGTAATATAAATTGTTTAATAGATAAGTATAAAACAAAAGCTGTTTATTGTATATGTTATGAAAATTGTCTAATGATAAAATGAAACAGCTTTTATTTCATAGCTTTTACAATGATGATGAGAGAACAGCGCTGGAAACTCATTGAGCAAGGTTTCCCTTCCAAATTGGGGGCAGGTTTGGATCGGGGTTTTCCTCGGGATGTTTGTGAATATTGTGCATAATGATTGTATTTAAGATTCTTTTTTATTTTTTCTCCTTAACTTTTGTTTATTAGTTTCAACAATAATAAGCTATTTTATATTTATTATTATCCATTTATTAAATTTTATTTCATTTCTTGTATATTTAGAGGCTGTTTATTTTAATTTTCTTACTTTATTTCTTTATTTTACTTTATTTTACATTATTGTAAATTTTCTATGAATGGGTTATAGACGCACATATAACTCTTTGCCCTAGAATGAGACGGCATGTAATTATTCAAAATAAAAAAAAAAACGAAAATAGAGTTATACATACACAGATCCGTGTCAGAAATATTTATTGATATTTTTAAAAATCTTATGTCATGTAAAACAAATCCGTACTTTACGGTTGATGATGTTTCGGTAGGTGTGAATAAGAAAAAAATTAATATCAGTATAAAAAATATAAATCTTTTACGAGGAGGCCCTAAAAATACAAATACTAAACAGGTCAATGTATTGTAAAAGTTGATAAAACAACAATTTCTAGATTAATTAACGATGGTTATCTTTAATCTTTTATTTCTTTTATTGTTCTACAGCTTGTAATAATTAGACTGATTATTTTAAAAAACAGCTCAAATCAAATTTTGTAAAAGACGATCAAGGAAACGATACGTGAATGCGAAAGGGGCTTATATCCTGATTTCTTATTGCTTAAAAGGCAGATATACTACTTTTCCGCCGTTTGAAAACCACTCATCTTCAGTGATGAGCCGTTTTAATAAGAAAAATTGGTTTAGAAGAAGAATGTAGCTATTAACATATTAATCATTATTTTTCATTTTAAATGCATCACATTTTTGACACAAATAAATGCTTATGTCGGAAGTCTTGATTAGGAATATAAACTGATTAATATGGAAAGTTAACAATTTAATATTATCATTAGCAACAATAAAACAAAAGAAAAAAAATTAAAATGAATTTCAGTATAAAAAATATTTTATATTTACTATATGTGGCAGTAAAAATATTTATAAATTAAAGATAAAAATTAATAACCATTAACTATGATAATTTAAATAATTTACTTTTTTTGTTGGAAAGCTTGACTTTGTCATGACCTTTGTAAGTAATTTAGTTTTAAAATTTATTGTTTGATGTTTTGTTTTCTTAATCCATTGGAAGGTTACGTTCTCTAGCTTCTTTGACCACGAATCCTCTTAATTATTGTGAGTGAAACTAATTGTTATGAATCTAGAAGTAAAAAGCTGCAGACGATGAGACGATACACCAGAATTTTAATCGATTTGTATTCCATAAAAGAGAGGGAATTTCAGGGAAAAAAAAATGTTAACGTATTCCATCATAACAACTAAATCTTATGTTTACGTATATTTGCAGATAAATATTTTCCGTCTATTTATTTATTATGTTATATAATTCAGGCCATTCATTTTGAAAATGGCCCCCTGTTGCATGGCACATCTGGAAAAATTTATTTTTGTTAAATCTCAATTCAGAATTTTTTTCATATTCCAAATTTTGGGATAAAATCCAATTATTATGTGCTGATTTCATTTTTATAGAATATCACTGTTATAATTACATTCGACCACATTCAGTTTATTATTGCTACTAAAAAATTGGATTTTTTAAAAAATCTGTGTTAGAATGATCATTTCGTTAGAAAACTACTTACAATAATTCTTTAATTAATTTTTTTTTTCCATATATATAAACATAAAATTAACTATCGAAACACGCAAAAAAGAACATGTAAACATTACAAAATGCCTCAAAACAAGGAAGTAAATAGAATATATAAATTAAATATAACCTTCATGTAGAATTAGTGGTTAATAGATAACTATCGTTCGTTACTAGTAATTTAAAAAATATTACTATGATAGCCCAATGAATTAAATTTTTATTAGTTCCTTTTTATAGAACCTTTCTAAATACGCATAAAGCAAATTAATATGTCAGAAGGAAGAGAAACGGAATAACGAAACAGCCTTGCGGTACCCCGTAGAATTGTGGTTTAGTTTCAACGAGATTGGAAGAGGCAGTAGAAGTTAACGGAGTCGTGAAGTTTATGTCAGAGCACTTTCATGATGACTCGCCCTTGAACCAGATCGCACCCATAATGCCTACTGGCGTATAATCCTCAAGATGACGTCACGGATTTGCATGCGGAGAATCGTCAGGGTCCGTCTGTCCCTTCCCTCCGCTACTCTTGGGCAACTTTGCTCTGTATCTTCGTCACAAAGAGACCGTCGTGACGGTCCTTGCATCGCCTTCAAAAGAATGGATTCCATTATTCTATTTTCAAACGAAATAGAATACCCTGTGCCGAACAGACCATTCGAATTTCGAAGACGAGATACCAAACAGTGGAGGCAAACGCGAAAAAAAATTAAAAATCCAACATTTGATATGGGAGTTAATTTGTATAATGTCTGAATGCTGAAGAGCCAAGAAATTTAAACCTATTTCCTCAATCAGAAAGATTTTTTTTTTTTTTAAGCTACAGTGTAGGAGTTTTGCTTTGTCAATTTATACCACCTTCTTTAAAAAATATATTATACTTGTTGTACATTAAAGTGAATAGTATTCTATAACCTTTATGTACATATGTAGAAGTTAACATATAATATATTAGCCACCTTCATGCATACATATATTCTATAACCCACTAAAAAACAGAAAACCTAATTAGACAAAAAGGTTCTTTATCCAGCTCCTTTTCAGCCTCCGTTGAGTTATATCTAGAATTTGAAATGTTGTCATATTCTGTACTTGTTTGTTAGAGTGTCCACGTAGTTTTTTATAAAATTGTCTATATGTTTTATGATTATGGCTTGTCGATATTCGTAAATCTGTATGTAGCGTTTCGTTTGACACGTAAGGAGGAGAGTCTGAAATCAGTTTTCGGAATTAGATTGAAATGTTTTTATTTTTTTAATATGCTTTTTTTTCGGCAGGTCCATAAATTTGGGATGTGTAAGTCCCACAAGTTTGATCATTTAACAGTAAATCTTTAGTTTCTGTTTTAGAGGTAAATTTGAGCGTCTTTGATGTATGGACTGTAGCAGTCGCAGTCTTAGCTGTAATCTATGCTTTTTAGTCTTGACTTGTGGGCTCCATGTCAGTCTTCCATCATGCGTAAGTATTAAGAATGTCACTTTCTTAGTTTAATGTAACGGCTGGATGTCAAGGTAAAAAGGCGAATACGCCTCACTGAATACCAAAGTTGAAGCAAGATTATAGAACAAGTTTAAATCAGCGTTAAGTTAGCGTTAATAGTGCTAATATCCGGGATGTATCGGAAAGATATACATATAAATTCATCTCTATATTCTTGGATATTGGAAAGTATTAGTAACTTTTGTGAATTATCCATGTAAAATTTTCACTATTCACTATTCACTGAATTTTAGAATTATCTGACCTATTTATTTCCACTATGCGACCCGAACCAATAAAACGCATATTCCTATTTGTGCCTGAGCCTTAGAGTTTCTTTAATTTGTTAAAATTATTTTTTTTTAAATAAAGCTAATTTCATTTAATTTTAAAATTACATTTAATTTAATTTTAAAATTACATTTAATTTAATTTTAAAATTACATTTAATTTAATTTTAAAATTACATTTAATTTAATTTTAAAATTACATTTAATTTAATTTTAAAATTACATTTAATTTAATTTTAAAATTACATTAAATTTAAGCTAATTTGTTATATTAAATTAAGTTTAATAATCGTATCTATTAATTTTCAGTTTAAGTTTATTTCTTCTCTGATTTGTAATAATTCTCAATGGTAGTTTTAAAAAAATAAAAAAAACTATATTTAGCTAAAAATGACTCTTTTTTTAAAAATTAAATTGACATTTTTTTTTTTCAAAATAGAAATTTTTAAAATTTAAATTAAAATTATGATCGATTGTGATTTTCTATTGGATTATTTTTTTTTTTCTTCTTAATGAAATAAAATGTTGGTTTTTCTTTGAAATATTCTGCTGGTCTTTACCTGAAGTAAATTTTTTTCAGATCTAAATTTCAATTTATTCCATTCTAAATTGAATAAGACTAACTGTAAGTCGGTAGGATCATTAATTAAAATGAAAGATTGAATATTTTCCGCTTTTTGGACATTTGGCCACAGTGTGTACCATTCCTTATTTCAAACACAATTTTTAAAATAATTAAGTTTGGCACTCAACATAGGTCGATCTATATTTCTTCTTGTACTTAAATTTCATGCATTGTATATCCGAATATTTGTTGATTGGTCTAACAACTATGAGGAATATTATTAGGAAATAACTATGCGTGACATACTCGTAATTACAAAAATAATTAACTCAACACAGTTAAAATTAGCCACCCAGTTGCTTTTAATTGAACTTTTAGTAAACTAGAAATAATGGTTTTCATTTCAATTTCCACTGACAACACCCATGTGGTAACACCCACATCTCTATATTTTATTTTTATTATAATAGTTATTAAGAATATAATTAATGTTATTGCCATTATAAATAAGTCAGGGTGACTGACGTAATTTTCTTTTACAAATATCAATACAGTTCTTCCTTGTTTTTGTGTCAAGCAGATTTTTACTTTAAAACATTATTTACTGACTCTAAATATACTGAAAAGAATAGAAAAAGAAAAAAAAAAATCGTTCCTCTCCGCAAAAACATTTATTCACCAACCCGCGTAAGATTAGCCAATATTAACTTATTTCACATTATCGTATTCAAAAATTAAATTGTTAAAAAGTCAACAACCGAATTTTACGAATTTGACACAAAAACAAGGAAGAACTGTATTGATATTTGTAAAAGAAAATTACGTCAGTCACCCTGACTTATTTATAATGGCAATAACATTAATTATATTCTTAATAACTATTATAATAAAAATAAAATATAGAGATGTGGGTGTTACCACATGGGTGTTGTCAGTGGAAATTGAAATGAAAACCATTATTTCTAGTTTACTAAAAGTTTAATTAAAAGCAACTGGGTGGCTAATTTTAACTGTGTTGAGTTAATTATTTTTGTAATTACGAGTATGTCACGCATGGTTATTTCCTAATAATATTCCTCATAGTTGCTAGAACAATCAACAAATATTCGGATATACAATTCATGAAATGTAGGTCAACCTATGTTGAGTACCAAACTAAAGTATTTTAAAAATTGTGTTTGAACTATGGAATGGTACACACTGTGGACAAATGGCCAAAAAGCGGAAAATATTCAATATCTTTTATTTTAATTAATGATCCAACCGACTTACAGTTAGTCTCATCGATTCAGAACGGAATAAATTGAAATTTAGACCTGAAAAAATTTTACTGCAGGTAAAGAACAACAGAATATTTCAAACAAAAAACAACTTTTTATTTCATTAAGAAGAAAAAAAAATAATCCAATAGAAAATCACAATCGATCATAATTTTAATTTAAATTTTAAAAATTTCTATTTTGAAAAAAAAATGTCAATTTAATTTTTAAAAAAAGAGTCATTTTTAGCTAAATATAGTTGTTTTTATTTTTTTAAAACTACCATTGAGAATTATTACAAATCAGAGAAGAAATAAACTTAAACTGAAAATTAATAGATACGATTATTAAACTTAATTTAATATAACAAATTAGCTTAAATTTCATTTAATTTTAAAATTACATTTAATTTAATTTTAAAATTACATTAAATTTAAGCTAATTTGTTATATTAAATTAAGTTTAATAATCGTATCTATTAATTTTCAGTTTAAGTTTATTTCTTCTCTGATTTGTAATAATTCTCAATGGTAGTTTTAAAAAAATAAAAACAACTATATTTAGCTAAAAATGACTCTTTTTTTAAAAATTAAATTGACATTTTTTTTTTCAAAATAGAAATTTTTAAAATTTAAATTAAAATTATGATCGATTGTGATTTTCTATTGGATTTTTTTTTTTTTCTTCTTAATGAAATAAAAAGTTGTTTTTTGTTTGAAATATTCTGTTGTTCTTTACCTGCAGTAAAATTTTTTCAGGTCTAAATTTCAATTTATTCCGTTCTGAATCGATGAGACTAACTGTAAGTCGGTTGGATCATTAATTAAAATAAAAGATATTGAATATTTTCCGCTTTTTGGCCATTTGTCCACAGTGTGTACCATTCCATAGTTCAAACACAATTTTTAAAATACTTTAGTTTGGTACTCAACATAGGTTGACCTACATTTCATGAATTGTATATCCGAATATTTGTTGATTGTTCTAGCAACTATGAGGAATATTATTAGGAAATAACTATGCGTGACATACTCGTAATTACAAAAATAATTAACTCAACACAGTTAAAATTAGCCACCCAGTTGCTTTTAATTGAACTTTTAGTAAACTAGAAATAATGGTTTTCATTTCAATTTCCACTGACAACACCCATGTGGTAACACCCACATCTCTATATTTTATTTTTATTATAATAGTTATTAAGAATATAATTAATGTTATTGCCATTATAAATAAGTCAGGGTGACTGACGTAATTTTCTTTTACAAATATCAATACAGTTCTTCCTTGTTTTTGTGTCAAGCAGATTTTTACTTTAAAACATTATTTACTGACTCTAAATATACTGAAAAGAATAGAAAAAGAAAAAAAAAATCGTTCCTCTCCGCAAAAACATTTATTCACCAACCCGCGTAAGATTAGCGAATATTAACTTATTTCACATTATCGTATTCAAAAATTAAATTGTTAAAAAGTCAACAACCGAATTTTACGAATTGGTTATCATTAAAAAAAATCTATTTTCATATACAAAATTGAATACGCATTTCTAATTGAAAAAAAACAAATTTGAAGTCATCTAACTTCATCTTGATAAAATTAAAAAAAAAAAAAAAAAAAAATGCCTGAATTAAACTAGAAATTAAACTATGGAAAGAATTAATGATGTCTACATTTTGAAGTTCTTTCAAACCTGAACTCTCTAAGAAAAATATGGCACTTTTCATATATCGATTATCTATACGAATTTAAAATCAAAATAATAATTTTAGTACAACATTAATACCTACGGAAGGACTTTTGAAATAAAAAAACAAGGAATGGTACTATACAATTCAACGTAGTTATATGATAATTTTTTTAAATTTATATATCAACAGTAAATAGATGTTTTATGGAAATATGACGATATGGAATCATAAAACTAAAAATAGAAGTTTGACGACATTAGCAATAAAATCCAGAGAAATAGATTAAGATCCATACCCTTCTCTGTGTAGTTACACGCAGTAGAAAGATAATTTGAAAAGAGATTGCTACAAAGGAAATATCAAGCAATCAATATAATTTTCTATTATTAATTTGCTGAAATACAGATAGATAGTACGACATTTCAGTTAAAAGTTACCCAATATAAAAAATGTGAACGGTATAAAATTATAGAGATTGCCTACTCGGTTTTAAATAATAAATATTGGCTTGATTGCTAAATAGTTAATTCTCTTTTTATGTTTTCGATGACTATAGAGGAAAGATGTTGACATAAAAGAAACCGTTTTTTCCTATAACAACGTTTGAGCACTATAACTTATACGAAATACTTCCAGAAAAATATGAATAACACATTAGGATATCAAAGTTAAAAGGTACCAACTTGACAAGGCAAAAATTCCGCCTAATTAATATTTTTAATTTCTCGACCAACAGTTTTGTTCTCTTTTTAGGGATTTTTACGTCCCCATTTACTTTATCCAGGACAAATGAAACGTATCAGGATTTAAAAAAAAAAATTATTTTTTTTTTTATTTTTTAATTATTAAGGTTAATATCTCTTGCCTTTGATAGGCTGTAATGTTATTTTGAATAAATTCTTGTGGGATATACTCCATCTAATGCAAAGCTGTAATGAATCATGTTAATTTAAAATTATATAATAATATATATTTTTTTTTTTAATATTGCTTTTATTTTATCAATATTTTTAATAATCCTAAAAAGTTTCATATGCCCTAGTATTAAATATATAGTTTTCTCTAAGTTACGTGGTTATATATTTACTTGACTTCCGCTTAACCGGCGATATTGGGCCGAAGCAATTAGAAAAAACATATTAATGATAATAAAAAAAAAAAATTAAAATTAAAGAAAATGGATGGAGAAGAAGATAACCAGAGATGCAGTCAAAGAGGAACACCATGTCCAAGTAGAAATACTTTAATGCGTGCCAACGTTTCGACCTGCCTTGCAGGTCTTCTTCAGGGCCACCGATCCCCACACTGTAGAGGAGAAAAAAATATGGGCAACGCACCCTATGTTGGCTTTGAGCGGAACGCATTTACCTATCTAACCAACTTAAGCATTAATTTCGCTCTGATGCGATCCTTACGATCCATCAATAGTGTGCGCAAGGCTTACGGTATGTGCCCTGTAAAAATAAATTGTCACCATTGTAACTATGTTTTACTTTCTGAAAACGCTTATAATTTACTTTTTTAAACTGTTAATAGTTAATCATAAATTATTTACTGAGTATTAAGTAATTACTTACGTATGTAAAAAAATAGTGTATCACTGTTTCATTTATTGTAGTATGTATCATTAAACGATCAGTTGTAAGTAACTATTTGTAAATATATATTAATAATATGTAAGATAACTTTTTAAAAATAAATTTTATATATATACTGTAGGAATGAGAAATTTTATGATTTTGTTGAACAATTCCAAATACTGTCACTAAGGTGTATATAAAAAACAAATGTGTAAATAGTTTATTTGTGGTGAAACACAAATAATCATTTAATGTTTTAAAATCCATGTCATTACTAGCAGTATAGTTTTTTATTATTTACAACCGGATCCAATCTCAATATGCTGGGTTCATATATTTTTTTGTTAAACAGTACTTTTGCATATGTACTTACAATTAGTAAAGGTATGTATTCTTGGGCTGCCATGATATATTGGTAAATTATTGGTATTACATCAATGCTTCAAAAGGTAGTAGAACTAAGTTTTAGTACCAGGTTACTATTTGTAGAATATATTTAAATATTTGTCCTTTTTTAAAGTTAAATCTATTTTTTTATTAATGAGACGGTTAGCTTTTTGATTATAGATGCAATAAGGTACGGATCCTATAGAATGATAAAAAAGCCGGAATTATATACTGCGATGGAGGGGCATAACTAATTGGAAATAAGATGCATTCCTAAAGACAAAAGTAAAGTTATAAAGTAATCAACCATAATGATTACATTCGGAACCAATGGTTATCCATTTAAGGGAGTATTAGTTGGTCAATTGTTGACACGAAGCAGATGACAGTGAGAGATGAAGATAAGGATGAAGGAAATCGAGGGGAATTAGCTGTTACGGCAGAAGATGCGTACTCTACGTGATTTGAGGAAAGTTGCGACAACCCGCTCACCCGATATTAGGGACTTAGCGATTAAATCACGGAGAGCTTCTAATGGCTCAATGTCGGTCAGATTTATCTACCTCCTTGGCAGACCGTTCTACATAGGAACGTGAGTGCTCGTTATGAAACGAACGTGTCGGGAGCCGGTGTTTTTGGTTCCTTGCAGTCTCTGGCACGAACACCACGGCCGCCTAGATTATCAATGTGTCGAAAGGGGCCAGGAATAGAGAAATTATATTATAAGGGTAGATAAAATGTTTCCATAGCAGACTTTTACAAAAGTTATGAAACGGAAACGTGATTAACGATCCACAATCGGTGGACGTTATAATATGTCAACCAAACAGTTGAAAATCTCTTCCATTTTTAATATTTTGTATAACCTTTTTTTTTTTATCTTATTTATTTATAACAATTGCAGACTTTATACAATAATTAAGCTCGATAAATAATGCGATACAGATATCCCCTGGAATTCATCTGAAGAACGATTATTTTATATCGACGATAATGCAATCTATCACTTCATCATTATACATCATTGATAAAATAATGGAAATATTACAGGCCCTCCTAAAAATATTCTCCATCTATTTTGTTAATTGTAAGAACAAATAGAATGATAAAAAAGCACAAGCTAATATTTCAAATTCATAAAGAACTGTAGATAGTATTTTACTATTATGTATCCTAATTTTTAAACTTCTGGACGATTGGCAAGAATTAAGTAGTTTTGCAACCGATACATGCGTTTCCATCTATTAATTTTGGTTTAATTTCTTTTTGAATTTCATTTATTCCAGACTAGCTGAAAGTACCCAGCTCCGCTACGGTTTAATATCATTAGGATGAAGGACAACTTAAATTAGTAAAAGTTAAGCTTAACGTTGATAATTATTATTACTTAAATAAACCTAAAGAATTCCATTCTTAGAATAATTTCGATAAGTAAATTTGACAATTTGCAAAATTTAATTTTATATTACGGAATTAAAGTAAATAAAGTTCTTCACCTCCACGCTCCACTAACATTTAGGCGTAAAAATCAGCAGCAGACACAGTTTTCTTAAGTGGTGTATTGGTGTTTGGGTCACACTGAGGGATGTTAATACTGTACCCATCTTCTCCATGGTAGAACATGAGACGATACTGAAGAGAATCATACACTTGATAGAACTCACTGATTCTTATCAGTTTTTTGTCCCTACATCGAACTGGCCTTAAAAGCTAGCCTTTTAACCTCCTCTTTAACGTAAGTCTTTTAATAGCTTCTCGTCACAAAACAACTCAAACTTGTAAAGATCCACCTCTGCAGCAACCATCACAGTTCACAGAAAGTATCATATTATAAGGTTTCGACATCGATCGTATTTTTGTTTGTTTAAAACTATAAGAAACTTAATATGTGGTCAAAGTGTGCGGCTTAAACATCTAAGCTATTTTTTAACTTAGCTTATCTCCAAATACCATATGACAATTAATCTTTTATTATTCACCCAATAAAAATTGTAATCGCATTTACGCGAATTAGCCGCGATCCAGGCCGATTTTTTTTAATTCCTTTCTTAGCTAGCACCTACGGCCCTAGAGGAAGCTACATATCGAATTTCATTCCAATCCGTTTGGTGGTTTCTGAGATTTCGTGTTAAATGAGTGAGTGGTATTTGACAAATATATAGTAGATAACGTAGATGCTAGATACTTAAAGTGCTCTGAGTGCTCAAATTCAATCCCGAAAATATCAATATCACCGGAGTTATCATCGTTTCTACGTATGCTTCATTTTTATGTTATTACCGATTATTTACCGGCTTTTATAAGCATTGCTGCGTTTAATTTAGTAGTTTCCTAATCTTTACCCAACAGTAAAAAATCATCTGCGTATCCAAGAACCATTATTTCAGCACCCATTTTTAGACCATTTTCCGTACTTATTTCCTCTCTTGTCGAATTCCAGTGCTAAATCAAATTATACCGGAGAAAGATAATCTCTTCGTTTTAATTTATTACTAATTTGCCTCAAGCATTTTGAAATAAGAAGTACCAATTTGGACACTATTTAGTTTTCAGACATACACGTGGAACTCATTAAGCAATTACTTTGGCAATACCAGCTCAATTCAACGATCGAAGAAGAATGAAAAACCTGAATGAAAAAAATAGAAAAAAAATGAAGTCTGGAGAATTTTCATTAGATGACTATAAAATGAACCTGTTTTCCAGTCCAAAATTAATTTTTCAAGCATCTGAAGTGTGAATCCCTCATTAAAATGGAACATACACCGAACACAATGCATAAAGAGGCCGGTTCGACCTTTAGCCTAGGACGAACGAACGGTTAATTCTTAATTGCTCCAAGTCTACTCTCACTTTTTTTTTACGAGTGAAGGACCATATTGTTACGGCCTTCAGTCCACCGTCACACCCAAACCCATCCCTAAGATGGCTCTCTGAGTCGACGATCCTCTATAAACGATTGAGTAAAACACCCACATTTTTACGGATAATAGAATGCTGCTATGTTTGCAAAGCATTAGCGTCACAGTTTCCTGTTTACTACTATTTAACAAGAATTAATTTGAAAAGTTAACAATTATCAATTCTTCGATTTATAAAATCATATATATTATAAAAAAAAAGTTGAGTAACTGCTATAAATTAACTTTTGTAAAATATATTGAACGAACTTCTGTGCTAACTTGCATATAACATGCTAACTCCAAAAGCCACTGTTGGATACTGGTTTCAATTCTGCCATTATCTGAGGAATGTTTGGCAGCCGAAGGACTACCTTGGCTGCTTCTTCCCAACAGATTAGTTTTCGTCCTTTTGAAAATTGATTAAGTTGTTTTAAGTTTTAAAAATACACTCTCTCTTTCCTTTTAATCATTTTCGCAGCAAACTACATTGAAATCTGCCAGAATATAACGTATTCTACGTTTTTTAAACTGTCGAATGATTAAAAAAAAATGAAGTGAAATGCCAATTATCAATCCATCTATCCATCTAATTGGCTCTACAACACTCCATGTGTCCTCTCCTCCAATCATTAAGAAACTGTAATTTTATAAAGGCATCTTTAACGAAGAAAAAAAAAAACTATTTCTACCATTCAAAAATTGGAATTATGTACCAACCATCTAAAACATGAAAGTATAAAACTACTATCATTAACCCTCAAATTAACAGAAAATGCTGCTCTTTTGCAGTTTGACAGATAAGATGGCCACTCTATATATGATTCTGCAGCTAATTGGAATACATTATTTTTTAACTATTACATAAGGACTACATACCATAACAACCTATAACGCCTAGGTTATATATATGTATATGCATATATAGATTTTTCCCCACTTTTTTTTCAAATTTTAATTACATCTTATAGAAAAATAGTCCTTTCTCACTATATAACTTATAATTGTTTTATTTTAATTTAACACTATAGTTGTTCATATATTATTATTCATGTTAATTGTAATTCTTATAAGTTATATGTGAGTTGGTAATATCCTAATAATTCGTTAGGTCCAATAATTTTGATAAAGCACAGTGACTTGTATGTCAACAGCTTCCAAGGAAAAAGAAGTCAAAATAATATTTGAGACCTAACTTTCATGGATTTAAACTGTGGAGAACAGCAAAACTATCGAATATCAATCTTACTCAATCATTCGAATACACATTCCTCCGAACTATTATAAATGTTTCATTTATGTTCAAAATATACCCTTTGTCCTTGACCTCGTACCCGTTAAAGTTTCGAAGATCCATCAACAACCATCCTAACCCTCAAGCTCAATCATTATCCAGTTTCACGCATCCTCATAACCTACGTCGAAGATTAAAATTTCAGTTGCCTTTATACCTTTCGTATTTATTTATGCTGGAGTTCAAGCAATGACCAGCTTTGATACTCACGTCTTACGCGACTGTGGTCAGAGAGGTCTTCTGGGACCTCTTTAGGTCTGGCTTGCCTCTTCCCGAAAATGAGAGGAACAGCCTTGTACCTTCTTTGAGGCTAGTGTGTATTGTACATTTAGTATGATATACTTTTTTTTTCTATTTTATTTTATTTCTTTTAAACATTATTATATTTCATTCACTATAGAATATTATTTATTATATTATTTTTTATCTGGTATAGACAGAGATTTTTTTATTTATTTTCATTGTACATTTTGCATCAATTGGTTCATTATAATTCATGGCTCATTGGTTTATTACAATCTACGTACTGTGATTAAGTTTGGCAGCTTGTAATATTTATTTAATCAAAACAGTTCTCCTGAAAAATATACCTCATTTATTATAGTTTTCATTTTACAAATCATATTCCCTTTCTTTTGCTTTATCATGCAGTGCGTTCCAGCATGGGTACTTCTAAAAACTTTTAACTTCCTTCTGTCTTTTTGTCGAGACTTATGCGGTAACTTTAAAAATTACTCAATGATGCAAAGAGTTTTACAGAAAATTTTTTTAGGTTATAGAATTAGAAACATTTGAATAGCATAAACTAAAGCAAATCATCGGCAGTATATTTTTTTTTAAACGCCACATTGGAGCACTTAAATTAGTCCATAAGCATTTAAGTCTTCCGAGTAACTTGGGATTTGGCTTTCAGCTTCCTCTTGTTCTCCCAAGAAACGTTTCATTCTTTATGACCTGGCTGCCCTTTGTTCTCGGTTATAGTGAATGTTCTCCGTGTAATGTTAAATGTTTTGAGTTTAAGTCTTATGACTCTGTCCTTCAGAATCTTCTCATTTCTGTTTTTCATTTGTTGTATTTTTTAACTCGTCTTAATCATCCTGGATTTCTTTGAACCAATTGTTTTTAGTTTTATTCTTCTAAAATTATTCAAATAGTTTTTTCAATAGTCTGGCTTCCGTTAATCTTGATATGTGGCTGACAAAGGAAATCCTCCTATTCCTCATTGTGTCTACTATTGACTCACTCTTTAGATAGACCACTTAATTAGGCTACAATCTCCATTGTCCATCTACTTTGTGTTTCTTTTGGATGATTGTCCTAATGATTCTTCGGTCAGCCTTCTGCAGTTTATCTGTTGTTGATTTGGTGTTTAGTTTAAATAGTGTTTTCCAAGCGTAGGTTGCTTCCGGTTTAACAACTGTGGAGTTCCAGGCTATAATTTTACCAAGATATCTGAAAACTTTGAAAGTATAATTCAATTAAAATACAAATTTATATTTATTTATTTATTTTTCGTGATAATATAAATTAATATATTTTTCCATTTTCTGCATTCTGCCAGAAGGTCTCAGTGAAATCCAACACAATATTTAAAAATTTGATAAATTATTATTTTTTTAAATACCGACGAGTTTCTCATTACAAAGTATGATTTTTAATTGATGTAGATAGATTGGACCATTGTGCGATAGTCGAATTTACTTTTGATTCATATCAGTAAGATAATTACAAAGTAGACGTAAACATTACGGCGCGACCTCCGCCTCACCATAAGCAGCAAGACAGTTAATAACAGAGGCTACGCCTCTAGCTAGCAGTTCGCGGGCTTCGTGGGAGGATTCGCCCACCGTCAACTAGCCATAATCGATTTGTATTAAGAATAACATCGACGTAATAAGATATTGTATTCTATTTCGGTGGATCTAAATTTTCCTAAACAACAGAAATTAAACGCAACCGTATATTTAGAGTTTTTATGATGTTTAGAATAATATTTACCTGTTCTCTTACGCTTATTTCATCCGTAAATTAGCTGGTTCTATTTTTTTTTCTTTTTGTGTGTGTAAGGACCTGTACTCAATTTCTGATATTGTAATTATATTAGCTATTTATTCTACATAAACTTTTTTTTTTTTTATACTTTGTTTGGAAACTGAGATAAACTAAAATCATGAAATAGCATCTCAGCCTAGTGACATTAGGAGTAGGCAGTGAAATTTATGTTGATGGTTGACCCTTCGTAATCACAACCGTTTTTATTTAAACATATGGCTTACGTCCATCTGTTTTGTTAGATTTGCTTTTGTCTGTCCCAAGGACACATGTAATCGATTTGTGTGCTAAATCGAGGTAGCTCCGTCTCCCGATATTTCTTATATTTGTACAATATTTCATATATTTGTACCAGGCAATTTCTAAAAGATCCAGAGGAAGTCCAAGAGAGGAGGATAAAGGGTATAACTACTTCTCCTAAAATACTAAAATATTAAAGAAGTTTTGACTATTCTAAACAAAAAATATTAAATTAAGTCTAAACTATAATATAGTAAATTTAAAATTTAAAATAAAGATTTATTTTCTTTAAAAAAAAAGATTAAAGAAAAAAAAATAGCTCAATTTCTCCCTGACTGGGGACAAACAATAGATCATATGTCTATCGATATAATATACTGCTTTTCCGAATTTACATTTTAGAAAAAAGTGGAACAAATACGATACCTTGGATTTTATCTGGACAAGAGACTTACCTCGAACCCTCATTCATCATTGAAAAGACAAGAAGCTGCACGTCAACTTTGACTGCTACTGCACTTACTCGACAAACGTTCAAATCTCCCGATTCACTACAAAAAAACTCATCTAAATGACGATCATCAGACCTATTTGGACTTACGGTATAGAGTTATGAGGTCCACCAAACCATTGAATTCTTCCCGCATTCAGTCACTCCAACCCAAAATCCTTCGAAAATCCTTAATGCTTCTTACTTTGTTACAAATGAACTGATCCACAATGACCTTAACGTCCCATATGTCGCTGATTTGGAACGAATCTGATACCTTTCCTTTAATAATAAACTTATTAATCAAAGTCCACTTTTTGCACAACTTGCTTCCCATTCCATTCCTGACAATCCTCCGAGGCGGCTGAAAAGAAGATGGCCTCATGATCTTTTGTAGTTTCATTAGAGTACTACCAATGGGTTGAAAGTTTTAATCTTGTCATCATACTGCATTGTATACCGCATATTTACTAGATGTGTTTTCTAATGCAGTTGTAAATTTCTATTAATAAAATAATACAAAAAAAAAAAAAAAAAAAGAATTAAAAGTGTTAAAGAACAAAAAATATTCTCCATTTAAATTCCGAATAGGAAACTGTCCTCAAATTTTCGATCCCAGCAAGGCCAAAAAAAAACCCATAACTTAAAAAATGTAGGCAGAACTTGACTTTTTCATTCAAACTAATATAGCTCCTTTACAGTAGACCCTAGCGACAAAAGGTGTTCAACAACAAATATTCTTTATTAAATTTCTGACCAAATAGCTACAATTAAATTTCCGATCCGAGCAACACTAACAGAGCTAGAGCGTGGCAAAATTTAACATTTTTAAATTTGCAAAAAAACGTTACAGCAAAAAGTATATACCCCAGCCAAGTTTTCGAATGAGTTTGAATTGTAATGATTGGATACGAGAAGAATCGGAAGGTTTGGTTGAGTAGAGCCCCAAAACTCTGCATCTCTAAATAGGTTATATTACTGTCATGAAGTGATTCTTTTATATGAGTAATGGAAGCTTTGAACATTTGTTTAGCAAATTTCAACATTTACGTAGTTAATGACGGCGATCTTGTAACTCTTGTCGTTTCAGTCTTGAAAGTAGATTCCAAGTAAGATGTTTGTCTAAATGCTGTCCAACGTACAGGATCTGTTCCGAAGAGATTAGAGGTATACTAAAAGATTTAAAATGTACACTTACTTAAAGCAAATACAAATCTGAAAATTTAAAAATTAATTCGACGTCGACTATTTATATCATGTTTACTTTTTTTTCAACCCTTCACCCCCCCCGCAGGAACTAAACCAAATTAACAATGCAAATATATAAGCACAGAAAAATGATATATTACTATATAAACATATTACAGAATTCTGTAATAAATATTACAATATCATAATAGGTATAAGTATGTTTTATATACTTTCTAAAATATCGTTATGTTATTTTTCTCAGGGTTAACCAGGTGAGAGAGATTATAATTTGAATTTTAATTGCATGAGACGGAAATCACTAATCAATTAATAATCGATAGATTGATAAATATTTTTTCTCTACATAAAAAATAAAATAAAAAATAATGCATTTGCTAAGGATTTATTGAATTAGAATGTGCTTAGTAACAAGGTTTCCTTAAAGAGCATTTCGTATTTTAAAATTAATTAATATTAGTGATATTAGACATGCATTTTTATATTATTACCAGTAGCTTTCATTGAAAACGAAGTGGAGGTTTTGAAAAATGGTTGGCCATTTAGGACTCAAGCATTTCAATCTTACATTGAATTTCATTCTAGTCGTGGATACACTTAAATCCATTCGAAGGAAATGAAGAGATGGGGACTTTTCATGTTTGTCAAAAACTATCCTATAATCATCGTTTTATCAAAGTTGTTTAATAATTTCTCAAATTCTTTTCCCAAAGCATCTTCAGTCAAAATACCTATGAGCTATAGTATTCTGTTTAACTTTTGTTTTCTGTTAAAAGGGAGCTTTTTGGTATGGCGACTCCTTCTCACTAAAGAAAAAAAAAAAACTTCACTTGGGAAAAAATATCACTGAATCCAGGAAAAAAAACAATTGATATTTAGATTTCTTTTGGTACTGAATTGAACTTTGTCTCTTCGAGAACCTTGAGCAATAAATTTAAAAAAAAAAACATATTTTTTTCAGTTTATTTCTCAGGTAAAATACAGAACTAAAACAATATTAAATCCGTCTTCAGTTGTTACTGCAGTAAATATTATTTTTTATTGTTTTAATGGGTACCTTTTCTTACAAAAAAAAAATTTTTCATTAGACTAAAGTTAACAAGGTAACAATGTTGAATTTCAGATTTATCATTAAAATAAAAATAAAAATGTAAAAATCAATTTAGATAAACTTAATATTTCTTACCCCTCTATTGGTAACGACACCAGTAATAGTTTTGAGTCGATTTAGAGATGTAATCTTACATAATGTAATCACCATAATCTGACCATTTGAACTTTTTATAAGTACTATGTAATAAATTACAAATACATAAACCATGAGAAATAATAAAAATATAGGGGTCTTGTAAAAAAAAATTATTGCCTATCCGTAAATCCTTGTATTCACTTATCTTTTTTATCCCTAACCTTTTGTAGGATTTTAGAAGGTAAGAGGCAGTCAATTTATGAAAAAACATAATAATTTGCGCTATCTCACATATTTCGGCATCGATTGAAAAAATTTTTGGCATTCTAGAAGCTCTAAAACTTCATAGTTTGGCTCAAATCCGGAGATCAAAAGATTTCTCCTTATTGAGATACCTCAAGTTATAGCTGACCTTGGAATCTTGTATTCTCATCAGTTTTTGTCCATAAAACCAAATGTTTTATGGATGGATAAAAAGCTGAATGCACGCTGATTCTCGTGATGCTAATACTATTGTAATCGGTTGAACACAGCAGTTGTTATGGTCGTTAGAAGTTGTAGATGAAATCTCAACTTAGAAATTTTAACGTCCTCGAAAGGGGTAAAACAAAAAAAAAAAAAAAAAAAGGAAAAAAAAAGGGTTATTAATAATCCGTTAAACTATAGATGAAATTAATGAGGTATACAATTTTTATTGTTTTCGTGGCAGCATTTTAATATTTGATTCAAAAATTTCAGTGAATTTTTGACAAAATGAGCAAAAAATGTTTCATAGCCTACGATATGTTTTAAGTTGGTAGTATATAATTTTAAAATGGACGACGTTAAGCAAAAACCAACCAATCAACAAGAACATCAATTTGAGATAAATTAAAACAATTTTTACCGAGATTTCCTATTTACAGAGACTTTTCGATTCCATATTTCTTTTTCTAAATCTTTTACACTGAAAAGGTCGTTATTGGTTGGCCAAAAACATTTCGGAATAACTACCAAGTGGGTTGAATGCTTTCTGCTAAGACCAAATAGATTAAAAATGACATGTCGCTTGATAGATGATCAGTTCGACGCATTTTAAATTAAGCAAAGCTTGGTCAGTCTCTGAAATCGGTGATTGGCCTATTTTTATTTTAATGTTGTGCTTCTTTTAATTTTTTTTTTTTTTTTTAGGAGTTGGTTGGTTTCTGCATAACGCCGCCCAAATAGAATTCAATTAATGCCGATCAGCTGTTAAAACCAACAAACCGTATAAAATATTAGTGATCAACCCTCACTGATATACAGTCAATTAAGAATGTTTAATTAAAGTAGTAGGTGTTCGATTAAGTGATAAAAATCAATTTACGGCCTACAGAATGATTAGAAACTTAATTACACCTCTTCACTCAATTTTTTTTTTTTTTTTTTTTTTTTTTTTTTTTTTTTTTTCCATTTATTGATATTTACAACTGTACAAAATAATATACAACAAGTAAATGTGTTGACAGTGAATTCAATGGCATGCAAATAACTTGTGAAGAACTAATCACTAGTAGCACTTCAATAAAATCTACACTAAAAGGTCTCTAGGACATCTTCTTTTCAGACGCCTCGGAGGATTATCAGGGATGGAGGAGGAAGCAAGTTGGGAGACTAGTGGATTGGAGTGGTTATGGAGCTTACTATGGAAGGATAGGTATCTGGTTTGGGCTAAATCAGAAACATATGGAACATTAAGATCTTTATGGATAAGTTTATTGGTCACAAAGTAAGGAGCATTGAGCATTTTTCGAAGGATTTTGGATTGTAAGGATTGGATACGAGATGAATTGGATGGTTTAGTAGAGCCCCAAAGCTCAACTCCGTACGTCCAAATAGGTCTAATCACAGTCATATAAATGAGTCTTTTGTAATTAATTGGGAGCTTTGAACGTTTGTCTAGTAAATGTTAAAGTAGTCTGTAACGACGGGCAGTTTCTTGTCGTTTTAGTCTTGTATGTGGATTCCAAGTTAGTCGTTTGTCCAATTGGAGTCCTAGGTAGTGGATCTGTTCAACAGGAATTGGTGGAATATCATGAAAGGATACTGTAGGGCAGGATGTTGTGGGTTTACGACGAAGGGTAAAGGTTATTTGATGGGATTTATTTGGATTTATTTTGATTCTCCATTTTTGACACCATTCTTGAAGGTTTAGGATATGGGATTGGAGTGTTTGAGAGGCAATAAAGGGATCATTGTTTACTGATAACACACATGTGTCATCGGCGTAAGTGGTGAGGACAGTGGTAGGATGAGTTGGGATGTCAGCTGTGTACACTGTGTAAAGGATAGGACCTAGAATACTACCTTGAGGCACTCCGGCAGATTGGGTAAAGAGGGGAGAATAGGAAAATTTATGGTTTACTTTGATCTCTCGGTCACTGAGATAAGATCTAATAATGAGGAAATATGTAGAAGGTAGGAACTGACGGAGTTTATACTGCAGTCCCGGGTGCCAGACTCGGTCAAACGCTTGTTGTACATCAAGAAAGGCTCCCGTGCAGTACATTCCGCGCTCCAATGCAGAGGAGACAACGTCCACCACACGATGACATTGCTGAATTGTTGAGTGTGATGTTCGGAATCCAAACTGGTGATCTGGGATTACATGATGGGAATCTAGGATAGGATACAAACGTTTTAAAATGAGTTTTTCTAGGATTTTACCCATGATTGGCAAGAGAGAAATAGGACGGTATGAGGATGGGAGCTCAGGTGGCTTTTTGGGTTTAGGTATCATTTTAACTATTGATAATTTCCAGGAATCAGGGAAATATGTGGTGCGGAGTACAGCATTATATATGTATGTTAGGAATAGGATGGCTTTACGAGGAAGGAGTTTAAGGATGTGGGATGTGATTAGGTCGTGTCCAGGGGCTTTGTTTGAAGGTAATCTATGAATGATATTTGATATTTCTGAAGGATGGAATGCTTTAGGGGGAGAGGACATTGGAAGTGGGATATTAAGTTCTGATTCAATATATTCTAAATGAGAAGGATTAAGGATATCAGGATGTGGTTTAAAAGTTTGGAAAAGGTGCTGGCCAAAAATGAGAGATTTTTCTTCATCAGGTTTTGACCAGGTTTTGGCTTCGGTAAGTAGGGGATGATTATAGTTTCTGTAGTTCAGTAGTTTTTTAGTGGTATCCCATAAAGATTTGTCGGTTGTATTAAGTTTTTCTGTGTAGTCATGTAATTTTTGAAGTTTGTATTTCTTAATTTCTGCCTTAACTTTGTTTGTAAGTTTGCAGTAATTATAATTATCTGATGGATATCTGGTCCTGTGCCACTTCGTTCTCGCTTTACGCTTTTCTCTTAACAAGACACAAATATGTTGTGGTAAGTTAGTCTGATGAGAATTATTTTTTTTTTTTTCTGTGTGATGTGTTTTCGTTAATACTGCTGGATATTGAAATGGTGAGTTTATCTATGGCAGTGTCGATATCAAGTTTTGTTTTTAGTGGAATTTTTAAGTCTAATTTATTTTCTAAGTCATAACGAAATTTGTCCCAGTCTACTCGTCCTAGTTATTAGTTTAGGAGTAGAGGGTTTAGGGACGGGGTATGAAGAGAAGTAGAACAGGACTATGTCTGATCAAAGGTCATCCAGGGATTTGACAGAGGTGTGAGAGGTGGAAATTTGGGAAGAAATAAATATATCGAGGATGTCTGGACGTTTTTTGAGGGATGTAGGCCAATAAGTTGGATCTAAGGGAGAAAGGACAGAATAACAGTTGGAGGAGGAAACACGGGATAAAATGCTGCTACGGGAGTTGGATGTTCTACAACCCCATCGCTGGTGTTTGGCGTTGTAGTCTCCTTCAGCAATAAAGCGCGGACCGAGGGATCGGAATAAGGAATGAAGATGGTTATAAGAGAGGGAATTACCAAGAGGACAGTATACAGCTGAAAACGTTACGTTAAAAGGACGAGTGGAGACGGATACTGAAGTGGATTGAATGGTGTCAGTTGGAGTAGAAGGGATAAGAGAATGAGGTATTGATTTATGAATTAGGATGCAAGAACCGGCATGGGCTGTGTTGTCTGGGTGGTCTGATCTGTAAGTGATGTAGTCAGGTATTTGAAAATAGGATCGTTTTGTAAAGTGTGTTTCCGTCAGGCTATGTCTATGTTATTTTCATGTAGAAATATGTCAAGTTCGTCTCGATGGTTATGAAGGCCATTTGCATTCCACAAAATGACAGCTAGGGGCTTTTTGCTCATTTTGGGGTGTTAAATGGGACTTCAGAAAGGACTCTAGTGAGAAGGGAAATGAGAGGTCTTATTGTTTCTCTCAGTTCTGTTAAGAATGATGAGAGGATAGTGTTTATATCAGGTGCATTATGGTTGATTTGGTTGGGGATAGAATGAGAAGGATTTGTGTGTCCGGGAGTGTTTGCTGGGGAGGGAGCCCACCTTGGGATGTTAGGAATTACATGGTCTTTTGAGGTTGAAGGGTAGTCTGGTCACTCAAATTAAAATTTTTATTTAAAAATATAATAAGCATGGTGTATAATAAATAATTTGTAGGTATTAATTAATTGTTTAACCTAAGTAAATAATATATACTAACATATTGTGCCAAAATTCAAAACGTGTTACAGAAGTTATAGCTAAGGCAATCAGTAAGCTAATACTCACATTGTAATTTTGATGCATATCGATGAATGATTATAAATTATTAAGCAAAAATGTAGATATTCTGAATACAACTCGTATTTTATAGAAATCCTAATTTTACAGTTAAAATTTAATGAATGAATGAAACATTATAAAATCATAGTCATTATAATAATTCAAAGAATCAAATATTAGCCCTCAAAGCAGGATTTTTCATATCAGCGTTATGAAAAATTGGCTAAGTTTAGCTTCGTAATAAGACTTTAAAGTATCTAATTTGGCCCAAATGGTATTTTTAGACGACAGGATTCAGGAAAACGAACAACAATGTCCTACTTAAAAGTGCAAAATTTTCATTTATAAACTTTTCAGCCAGGATAAAATAATTAGAATATATTGATAATTACTAAAATAATTTTAATATTTTAATAATATAACAAAAATACAACTGGACCTGCTACTTAATATCACTTTTTTTTTGGAGTAAACATAACTAAATACAGAAGTCTTAACAATCCTGAACGATGTCGGTACTACTACTAATTCTAATAACACACCTCCCTTAAACCAGCCTATTGAAACCCTAATTCATAAGATCAGCCATAACAAAATTCTACGTCTCTGACTAGGCGAGACCTTTACCAGTTGTTTAAAATTTGATTACTTTTTTAAACAAATTTGTGGTTTAATTAATACCACAATTTTACATACACATTTTAACCATTGAGATGTTATTATCCGTATCATATTTCCGAATTAATGTCCTGTGAATCCTGTTGGGTAGTCTTCTAAACAATTATAACAATTATAAAAATCTAGTATAAGTATATAAACGGTGGTTCTAATAAATTGTAATTTTCCTTTTTTCGAAGATCTACAACTCGCGAAGAGTCTAGTAATCTTCCGGCTTGGTTTGCCATTTCTTTCTGTTGGTTTAAGCTGCCCTCCAGTTGTAGATTACCAAGGTAGATCGTTTAAATTTTGCTGTATGGGAACTTGGTGAGAGGGCTGGATGGAAATCAGGGAAGGTGTTTAAGGTGAGTTTAAAGTGAAAACTTCGTCGATATAAGAAAACAGTTAAGAGATAGAATTGTAAAGTTGAGAGGCAAATACATATAGCCGACGATAGTAGGGAAACAATTATTTCAACTCTGTTTAGCGGTAAAATAAATGGTTGAAGGAGGAGATCGTTAGAACAAACGTTTAGCAACAAAGATAAATTAATAGAACGCATGTGTCTACAAAACGAAAGTAGCTGCCGCAACACCACAAAGTCTTGAACTTGAAACGCGGTTTTATTCAACATACTACTTTATATCTGGCTCATGAATATATTTGTAATTTTATAACATCTGAAGTCTGTTCTTGACAGTTTTTTTTTTCTAAAAAGTTATTTTTTTATTTTGCATTTACATATTTTCAAAGTGAATAATTATAACAGAGGTAGCGAAATAATTCTTTTATTTGTTTTTTTTTCAAAAATTATAGCTGCTGGAAGATTTTTAGCATTGACCTCACGACTTACTCTTCTCTAGAGGAATAATTGAAAGTTATCTGATGCTTCTGCAAAGTGAATCTATTTCTATCTGGGGAAGTACCAAACATTAATATGACATTTCAGAAGCATCTCGGGTTGGACATCAGCTTCATTGTTATCAAATTAACCGAAATATGATGCAAGTATTTAGATTACAACAACACTCCATATTAAAATACATTTATATTATATATTGAACTACTATAAGTTAAAGGAAATGATAAGAAATATAGATTCGAACCATAATGGTTGTTTAACAGAGAAAACAATGATTCAGTCGTTGGCAAGAAGCCGAAACAATACTTTCGTTTACTAGTTGGAACGAGTCCCACACAGCCACTAACATTAAAAGAGTTTGAGGTGAGAGCAGTGTAAGTGAGAACACCTTTCAAAGATGGTTCGAAAATAAAATAGCCGGTATTTTTGGCGTTTTGTTATGCAATTATGGGTATGAAGGCGACGTCTGTCACTGCAGCAAACTTCAGGTTCGGATTCAGCACCACAAAAAACATAAAGACCCGTTGAGAAAAAAAGTTCGGCAGTTTTTTCTTCGGCAAACCCTTGTGAGATCATCGCTCTGACACCGAGTCCTAAGTATTATGAATGATATATTATCATTATTATAAATGATAAATAGTTTTTTCAATATTACAGTGAGATAGGTTGTGTGAATATTAATGGCAAACCCAAACGTATTTTTTACTGCTAATTATCATTCTAGATTTTAAGGAAGATAACGAAAAAAGATTTCAGTCAGATTAAGCGGCAAAAAAAACCTTCAAGTGGACTACACATTTGCCATCAGAAGTAGTGCTATTAACATTTACCATAACTTGATGTTTTTTAGTTTAATCAGCGACAAGTACCAACCTATTACGAAGTTAGCAAATTCACTCTACTTCATTTTTTTAATAATAGTCTTTAAACTTCAATTATACAATCTCGCTGCCCTGTATCATTTGCTGATGACCGAACCAAAATAGGTCATTGATGACCTCGGCAATAATACAAGGATAACGATCCGATTAAAATGTAAATAATGACCAGATCATTTGGGAGCTACACTTCACAGGGAAGATGGGTGAAGGGGAATGAACCAGATGTTATGTCAGACAAGTTAATAGCAGATCCTGGGCCTTATCACAGAATTTACGAAAGAACTGGTTCTTCGGTGATGTACCGTGGAGCTTCCAGCAACTTCAGCGGCTCCTGGTTAGCAACAATCACTTAACTTATCTTAGAAGAGAGGGGTTAAACGTAGCTTACGGACCAAATAAAGCAATGCTGTAAGACAAAAAAAAAACTATATATTCAAGTCACTCCAGTCATTAAATGTTTAAGTGGTAAATTAAGCAATAAATAGAAAATGGACTAAAAGAGCTATTAATCTTATATGACCTAAAAATGATTACCTATTTATTTTCCAATAAAGCTTACACAATATATCATACAAAAGAGCAAGTTACACTGGGGGCAGTACTTAAAGTTTGGATGCATTTAGGGCAAACAGTTTTACCCTTCTCTTCTTACCAACAGAGGGGAGGATGAAGGATTGGTCAGATCGGCGATTTTTCTGAGCATATTAATGTTCATGATGTCAATTTGAATTTTACCTCATAATAGTAAAAGATACTATATAGTTTGAGAAGTTTGGATTGGGTGTATTAAGTAGATTAACGAGACGAAACAAGTATGTATTGAAATTAAGGAATTACAAAGGATCATTGCAATCAAAATATGCAAAGGATACCGCACGTTGTCATTTGATGCTGCGACATTATTGGCGGGTATTTTGCCAGTTTAATTAAAAATTGACGAATTAACGACATTGTTTAACATTAAAAACACAAAGACAGGATATAAAGACCTAACATTAGACAAAATAGAAAAAAACACCCTGCATCAAATTTGTGGACCACACCCAAATGTTATTCAGTTAATATCGACAAAACAGAAATCTATACGGACGGTAGTAAGGACAGCGAGAACGTTGGATGTGCATGGTTATTTAAAGCTCAAGATGGCAGAACCATAGAACATCAATATAAACTAGAATCGTACTGTTCAAATAACCAAGCCGAGAAATTTGCTGTTTTGAAAGTTACGGAATACATAATTAACGAACCTCAAACGACTAACACACATATTATAATACATACGGACAGTAAAATTTTAATAGAGTCGATTAATAATACAGCCATACATGACTATTTGACTAACCTAATCAGACGAAATTTAATAACCATTAAGAACAAAGGGAAAATGGTCTCTATAAAATGGGTTAAAGCACACTTTGGAATTGAGGGTAACGAAAGGGCCGATTACCTAGCCAAAGAGGCGGCTAAAAGTAATTTGTTACCTTCGTATAACAAATATATAAAGCGGGACATAAGTTCTGATATGGTTAAAAAGTGGGACCAATTGTGGGTGACCTCATCAAAGTCACCAAGCTTACACAGATTCATACCTCACATTACACACAACAATTACAAACACATACAAAGTAACAACTACAAACTAACACAACTAATGACAGAACACGGAAACTCTAAACAATATCTCAAACGATTTAACATAATACGATCTGACATATGTAATGAAGACGGACAGACTCAAAATTTTAGACATGTACTTTATGAATGTAAAGCATTTAAAAGACACAGGTTTAATCTAGTAAAAAATATTATTCTCAAACATGGAACATGGCCAGAGACAGAACAAAATTTGTTCTCTAAATTTAAGACTGACTTACTCACGTTTATACGAAAGATCGACTTTGACAAACTGACAAATGATGGGCAGCGAAGGTAGTTTCTTGTTGGCTTTTGTTTTGTTTTTGTTATTACTTTTCTTTTTTTTTTTTTTTTGTGATTTTGTTTAAATATTTTTGTTATATTACTACGTTATGTACGTTATGCTAAACCAATCATGTTAACTTTTAACATAACATTGTAAAACATGTAGTATGTCTGTAAGGCATGGCATAATATTTTAATATACAAAATAAACGGTCCCCTTATAAGCCTACCGAGACAGACATTTTGGATTTCCCTTTAGCTCAAAAGCCATTTAAAAATGGGAGACTAAGCAGCAAAGTGAAAACTGTTCAAATTGAAGCGCCAAGTAGATTTCCCTAATGTTATCCTAGAGACATCTTGGATTTCCCTTTCATGTCATTCGGTAATCTTATAAAATAAAAATAAATACTTTATAAATAATATTATATAGCCAAAATCTACTCTACTAGAGCGAAGTGATATTTTTGTTTTAAAAAATATCAAAAATATTTGATTATGAACTTTTATTTGCAAATTGATGATTGTAATAAAAATAAGGCATTGTCACAAGAAAACACAAAAAAATATATCAGTATTTAAAAAACTTTTAACCAGCTGGAGTGTTGTATCCAAGAGCCACCACACGTTATAAAATATGAAAATTTTAAAATAATGTCAGAAAAAATAATTATACATCAAAATATCTTCTGAATTAAATAATAAAAAATAAAAGCAATAATAAAGTGAATGGTGTGGTAGCAAGTTCATTTTTGAGTTCCTCTTTGGTTATCACACCTTGCTGGTAATGTGTAAACTACACATAAAATTCAATAATTGCTGAAATTTCTCTCAAAAAACAATTCTCCATTTGGGTACAAAGGTTTCTATAATTTCTCGCACAAGGGGAAATTCCCTCCTCTAATTGGCAGCCCTGGTTGGTATATGAAATATCTGAGGGATATTAAAATAACTCAAATTATTTTGGTTGGTTACAACTAATTATTGACAGAATAAGATGAAATACTGCAGTTATCTTATTTGAAGAATATCAGAGATTTTTAAAATTAGGTTGTTAGCAAGTTAACTTATGCTTTTAGAAATTAGGCATCCTCAAGCTAGTCCCATCTTAAAGTCACAGAATGTAATATCACTTAACACCTTTTGGTCAAGAGAATATGTTTGTGATAGCCAAAATCTTACTTGGCAATAGGTAGGAACTAAGAAAAAAATAATATATTTGCATCTTTAAAATGATAATTTGATACAAATATAAATACCCAGAAGAAAAACATTCTTTCCACATTTAAATGAATCTGTAGTGTTACAATTGCACCCTTATGAGGCTAAGGTGCAGTGAATGAAAGTATGGAAGAAATATACCAGCAAAAGAAACATTTAAGATTGGGAAGACCATATAAGGCGTTAAAACTGAACTATGGTAAAAATACAAAGGCTAAATTCTTGGAAAACTTTGGGAAATCAATGGAAGATAATTATAGAGATAATAAAAGAAATTTCTATAGTACAGTGGAGGCCTTTGGAAGAAGCATTGCAAAACCTGTCATGAATATATAAGATCCAATGGAAGTTATAACTGCTAGGGATGAAAAGATTTGTAAGAACCTACAGATTCCAAATACATATATGGAAAAAGTATCATGAGAAGAGTTTCTCTAAATATGAAGTATCTATAGGATTATACCCTGAATTAAGGAGAAAAATGCTGAAAAATAGTTAAAAATATAAATGACTATAGAAAAAATTGCACTGTTCTACTTGAAGGAAAAACAGTAGAAAGAGATAACATCTCGCCTGAATTTATAATATTTGGATGAGAGAAATTAAAAAGACTCTTTAGACACTTTTTCAAAATATCAGGGATGAGAAAAGCCTTTTAAAAGAATAAGAATATTATGTTATCATTCTAATCCACTTCAAAGGCAGTCAGAGTGGGTGTGATAACTATCCACCAGTCTATCTTTTACCAGTTGTTTGTAAGTTTTTTACTGGAGGGCTTCAAAGGAATCTAGGCCAAATAATTTTTAATGTCCGTGAAAAATAGTGAGCTGTTTTCCGAATGATGGCTGGAGAAATCATGTATTTTCCCAATGAATGATAGTGAAAAAGTAGAAACACTAAGGGGAATTGTGCATTTTGCCTTCTTGGATTTGAATGCAGCCTTTAATTTTGTCTCACATGAAAAGATTTGGGATACACTGCACAGAAAGATGGTTCCTCCAACTTTTATAGAGGCTATAAAGTTAAACTATATTATTCATTTGAATATTACTTGCTACCTTGCCTAATGTATGGAAGAGCATTATACATCACGTAATTATCTAGGGAGTTCACCTATCAAATATCTTAAAATCACATCCATAAATATAAAAAAGAGGAAACCAATGCTGTCACTTTGCTTGACATCCCTTTTAAAGATAAATGCTTTAGACAGCTATTTACTAACTTGAACCTCCCTTGTAATTCAAGATATATTGAAATAAATTAAGTAAGGTTACTTCAAATGTTTAATTATTAACTATTACTGTAACATTAAATTAATTATTACAGTTATAGTTATTAATTAACTAATAACTGTAGCATTATGACCTCAATGTATTAATCAAAAAACATCTAATCTCACTCCAACTTTATCAAGGGTTATGTTAAAATTTAGGTAGGTCATTAAAAAAATAATATATGAGATCAATAACTTCAATTTATAAAACTGAAAACACTAAAATAAATCTTTAATTAGTATGAAAAATATAATAAAAGAAATAGAGATAATTCTGAATAATGCATGACTTTGGATACAAAATACTTTAGTTTCAGTCTTTAAACTTTCTTTTACATTATTTGAAGAATTTTTAACATTATCAGGATGAAACTCAATTTAAATACACTTTGAGAGCTGTGTAATATTCTTCATTACTACTAGTCTATTACTATTCTTTATTGAAAATCTTTAACTGAATCTTCACCAAAATATTAATGAAGGATATGGGCAACTCAAAGTAGTAATGAAACATGTAAAGTCTGTACACCAAGTCTTAAGATAGTAGTAAGTTAATTGAATTCAGATATGTGTTGTGATTAATCAAATTATTGTTGACGATGCAATGTCTTTTTAACAGTGATGTATCAGTAAAAACAAAGAAAAAATAAAGTATCGTAATTTAAAAATTTGTTTTACATTCCATTAACTGATGCATATCTCTGTTCTTCATTGTCTGACAGATTATTGCTATACATCAAAGCATTTACTATACTATAACCATTGGTGTATCAGCATGTCATTTGGCTATACACTTTTTTAACAAAGAGATATTCTTAGTTTTATAAAACTAGAAATGAGTAAACATCAATATTCCAACCAAATTTATTAACCATCTCTTTTACAAGGGATGTTGAACTATATTTTAATTTATTTTATTACAAATGAGCAAAAGTACATAATTTTGTCAATTTTATTTATTTATCTAAATCTGCCAAAAATACAAATTTAACATCAGTAAAATGTAGGATGTAGAAAAAATAATGGCAAAAAGTTTAAAGTGGCATGTCAGGTAAAAGAATGATTCTTAGTGGTAACTAAAGATATGAACTTGTATTTCTCACCAACCTTCTATTCAGACTCCATTTTGTACATTCAAGCTACTATTAATGGGTTGCTGTGTATTTTGAAATTATAATAGTGACACTGTATGTATTTACTATTTTTTGGTGTCCATAAGTGAGTATGTAAAGTAATCAGTTGAGGTAAGCATGATAATATAGAAGGACCAATATAATTATGAATTAATGAATTATTTGCCTCTTCTATGGGTATTTTTTATTCGAAGACTAGTTTTGAATGTAAGATGTTCATAACCATTTATAAAAAGATACAAAAATTCAAAATGACAATTTCAAAAAAACAATTTGATTATTTATGTTAATTTTGAAAGAGTAAAACTATAAATAAAACATGTTGATATTTACCTAAAAATCAAAACATAAGGGCTTCTTGGAGTTAATGACTTACCAATAATCTTGGAATATAAAACAGCAAATGAAGTAACAAATAATTCATCAATTCTTAAACTTAAATTGTTTTGGCAATGTTCCAAAGAGTTTTAGATTGAAAAGTCTGCATTCTTTGTATGTTATTTCTTTTCTTTTTTTTTTGCACAACCGAAAATATGAGAATCATAAGTTAAATAGGGATTACATAGTTATAACTATGCATAATTATTTAACTATAAACGTTTTACAAATACAGACTATATAATAAAATAAATCAGGTCATTTTAGTAAACAAAAATGTTTTCTTCAATATGGAATTAACCTTGATTGACCTTTGAGATTTGTTTAAGGGTCATACTGAGATAGACAGACCAAATATAAAAGTAAAAAAATTGAATTCATCAAGATGTTTTGAATTTTGTTTAAAGTGACATAAGCCGTTCCCTTTATGATGTTATAATGATTTGTAAGAATTAGAATCAAGTTCCTCTTGGGAAATTTTACAATGAAAGTTTTGACATTTCTAAGGGTTGCAGTTTTGACAAACTTTACATTAACTAAAATGTCGTTACAGTACAGACAACGCTTGTTGTGGTAATGGTAACAAGATTTGTACTTCATGATCGAGTGCTTGTTGGAGTTATGTTCAGAAGATTATTCAGCAATGCAGCCTTTTTTAAAATTGAATTTCGCTATAAGTTCGCCATTGCTTTCGTTTTAGCATGTTTTCTATTTCAGCAATATTGTCAGTTAACTTAACTTTCTTTTCTTTAACAATTTTCAATGTAGGAGTCTCTCATTTTGTTTTAGTTCAATTTGAAACAAGATTTGGTTTTCTTATATTTTGACAATTTTTCCCTTTCCTGCTTCTTTTCTGGCAAATCTTTTCTCCATCTTTTTGGGTCTTACCACATAATATAATTAAAATGACAGAAAGTAGATATAAGCACTTTCACTTTTACAAATAAGCCTCATAAAAGCAACTATGAGAATTTTCTACCCTTCTAGAGTTGAAGATCAATAATATTTTAGAAAATGCAAGAAAAATAAAATTACAATGATAAAAAATATCAAATAAATATTGATGATGTATTTTGCATATTTATATAATTATTCAATCGTCAATGTCAAAACCGTCCGTTCCGAAACTGAAATGTCAGTTACTGTGCTGACATGACTTTCGTAACCGTGTTGATATTTTTCGTTCTAAACAATTCTAATACATTTAAAACTAGAAGAAAACTTGACAGTTTTCTATTTGACAACAGCTTTAAGAAAAATAAACAGATGACACAAAATTTTCATTGTAAATGATAGAAATAATGTGCTGAAAGATAAAGATGTACAAACCTGCTCCTTAATATTTTGAGGTCGTCCAGAGGCACAAAATTGAGGAACCTGGCGCCTTTTTTTAGATAAGGAGAGTTGACAACACTGTAAAATTAACTAGTGCCGTACTTTAAGCACTATCTGTTAAATCTTAGTTTCTCGTTTTGGCTAAGCTACTCATATGAATGCCATTTAACCTTTTATTTTTTTTCCAAAACGTATTTAAGGTAATCTTAAAAACTCTGAAAATAATCTGTGTAAATTATACTTTTTTAAAAACAATGAACATGCTTAACTCTCAATCTATATTCGGTTTGTACTGAATTAAATTGGTCCAAAAGTCTGACTTTGGACAGTTACAGTGCTGACATTTTTGCCCTTATAATATCAAAAAGACTATTTGAAATAAAGAATATTAGAAAATTGATTGCATAATTAGGTAGTATTTAACATATAGGTAGAGTATAGTGACATGTCCATCTTTTTTTTTTTTTTTTTTTTTTTCCAATACTTATTCGACTTTCTTTTTTCCCCATTACATATCATTATTAAAAGGAGTCTTGTTTAAAAAAGTTTCAAATGAGATACTATTCTAAAATCGTTAATAGCAGATATTGGAACTAAATTTCTTGTTCTTATTCATTAATCCTTCAAAAACATGTTTTTCCAATACTTTTTTGAGCCTCTGTATTTATGCAAGGTACATAAAAAAAAAAAATATATATATATATATTATATAATACATAATAGTATTTATCATACTATTTTAATGGGTTTTTTTCTAATCTAAATCTAACCAATTTTTCTCTATTAAATAACTATGTATTGTAGAAAATCTTAACATAGGAAAATCAATTTCAGTGTCATTGGAGCTGCCTTTTACTATTTATCATTATTACAATTGTATATTTGTTTAGTAATCTAATTAATTAACCTGAGCATTGGCCACAAGAATTGATTATTTAAGAATCCAATACTAATTATTAGAAATGGTCAATACATGATTCAATGAAATAATTTTTTAATAATTTAATTTTCCATCTATTGAGTATTTTTAAACAAGAAAGGATTTTATAAGCCAATAGACAGGAAGCCAAATTACTAAACCCATCTGCTACCTTTGTTTTCTCTCCCATAACTTTACCAGTACCAAGTAGTTTAGTGATATCAGGTATTACTACATGGATTTCTAAGTAGTGTGTACAAGAATGCTTTTTTGGCTTTTTAGTATAATTCTACATCATAGATTGAGAGGGTGTATCAGTTAATAAGTGACTTTGTTTAGTCGTTCTTTGGAAATTGAAGTACAGAAGATTAATAAATCCTTTATTTACGGATTGATGATTTATATATGTATGGATATAATATAATATAATACACATGGATCAAATGATAGAGTGGAGTTGCTCTTTTATTGAAAATGCGACCAAAATAACGAATCAACAAAAGAACAAATATGAGGTATGGAGATGCAAAAGGGGGTAAATCCACTTTTTATCATTTTTTTATTTACAATTTATTGAAATTTACAACTGTACAAAAATACATTAAGTAAATGTGTTAAAAACGCTTACAATAACATGGTAAAACTTGAAAGTAACTATTCATTAGTAGCACTTTAATAAAAATCTACACAAGAAGATCTCTAGGCCATCTTCTTTTCAGGCGCCTCGGAGGATTATCAGGAATCGAGAGGGAAGAAAGTTGAGAAACTAGTGGATTTGAGTGGTTATGGAGCTTACTATGAAAGGATTGGTATCTGTGTTGGGCTAAACCAGCAACATATGGAACATCAAGATTTTTATGGATAAGTTTATTGGTGACAAAATAAGGAGCATTGAGGATTTTTCGAAGGATTTTGGATTGTAAGGATTGGATACGGGATGAATTGGATGGTTTAGTAGAGCCCCAAAGCTCCTTTTTATCATTTTAAATTTTTTTTAGTTAGCGTCCTTAATAAGGTGGTAAATCGTCCACCCTTCAAAATTTGGGTTGAGTGTATGTGTGTTTCGAAGTCATCATGGGTTCAAACTTTGAAGGGAGGACGATTTACCACCTTATTTAGGATGCTAACTAAAAAAAAAATTAAAAATGATAGAAGTGGATTTACCCCCTTTTGCATCTCCACGCCTCAAATGGGTAATTATCTACTTATCTAAATCATCACACTATGTATACCATATATATATATTTATTTGTTTTTATACACAATGAGTTACAATTGTTGGTATTCAAAACCTTCCTTGAAGTCTGTTTCGTTAATAAGTGCATATCACTCCTTTATAAGAAGAGAATCCTAACTGAAAACAATGCAAAAGTCAACCACAATAATATAATGGACTTCTTGAGTTCCTTTTATTCTTTAGAATTGTATTTTTGACTTTAAAATAGATGAACAGTCCCTCCGTCAATCTGTTTTGAAGTTAAAAATAAATCTTTAATATATAAAACTTTAAAGAATAAAAAGCATTCAAGAAGTACATTACATTATTGTGGTTGACTTTTGCAATGTTTTGAGTTAGGACACTTTTCTTGCAAAGGAGCAACATGTCTTAAATGGCTATCTCAATAATACTTAGGACCAGAAGAGTGTGCTTATTGTTGAAAGAAAAATATGAGAGTTAACAATGGGTGATAGTGTTAATGTAGTTTTTCATTATTTAGTTTAAATGTCAATCATCCACAAAACAATATTTGTAGATGTATTGTTTTATTTGAAAAACTGCAGCCCACTCAAGCCTTGGAGAAATAAGAGGGAACCATAGTGATATATTGATACAGGTATTCATTAATTGATTCTAAGACATCTTTTTCTCATTTAAAATTGTCATTGCATATGGAATTATTGGAACTACCACATTTCTCTTGAATCAGTTATGAATGTAGAGTCACAGTCACAATTATTTGTACATCTGCTGATTCATAAGAAATTATTAGCAGTATTTAATGGGATTGAAATAAAAAAAATAAGACCATTTAATGTATACGTCAATACTTTTATTTATAAATACATTTTTGAATTTATACGAAATTGCATATAAAGAATGATAAAAAAAAAAATAATAACTACATAAGTCAAAAGTATTCCTACACTTAATACAATTTATATCGATAACAATTAATATTTAATCAGGCCACCTTTGGCTTTTAATAAGCACTCCATGCACTGAGTGCACTAACTTTTGTGTTAAAGACACTAAATTTCGTTCCATTTCTCTATAATAACCTCATTTAAATTTTTATTGTTAGAAACACACCTTTTCCCAACTTGATCCTTTAGGTTTTTCCATTTATGCTCTACAGGATTAATGTCCGGTGATTGAGGGGGAAGGAGGAATGACCATTCAATTTGATGTATTGTACTGGATCCACATTTTGGATTTCTAAGCTGTATGCTTGGGATCACTATCCTGCTAACAAATGTAATTTTCTTTAATCACAAACTGATCAGCATGAATTGGGAGATTTGTTTTACATATATGTATGTGTATATATATAATCCATTTTGCCATCGATGTATATTTAAGATAAAATTTCCTTAATAATGTCACTTACAATTATAAATTAAATACTCGTAAATGTATTTACTCATTTAAGAACTATAAAAATAATTTTACTTCAAAACCTCTGGAATAAAGACAACGTGTAAATGAAACAAATACAAAAATATTACCTGCATACTAAGTCCCCTGGCATATTCTGTTCAATTTGGCCGATATACTTTCAAACAAGTGAAAGATTAACTACTGGGGTCAGGCTTGATGGCCGAGTGAGTTAGGGTGAGGGTCTGAAGGTGGTGGGTTCAAATCCCACTTGGGCAGGTTAAAATTTATTTTGTGGCGAACCCACAAATAAATCTTGACCTTCCCACCCTGGCTGGAATAGGACTTCAAAGTCTTGGGTCAAAAAAAAACTACTAGGGTCATTAGTAACTACAAAAAATGATGCTTCAAAGGAAACTCATTGCCAGCCAATGTTACTTCGGAATAGGAAGACATTTCAGTAGTAAGTAACTATATAACTATATAAGACACTGGTTGACCAGTATTAACATACAGCTTGGATTCATGGGTAATATCTCAATTGGATGATCAGAGCTTAAGGCCTTTGAAAGAAAAAAATCTGTGGAGTGTCTATGTACCTGAGAGTGTTGTACAAACTGACTTTAAAAGAAGTAATAAAGAAGTTTATTACCTTCAAGGTGAACCAGACATAGTGAAGCGCATCAGGCTGGGAAGATTGAGGTGGTCTCGTATGTCAGAGGATGAGATTCTCAGAAGAATAATAACAGATGATATACACTGATCCAGGAGCAAAAGAAGTCCCGGTCTTAGATGGATATAGTATAGCAGAGAATGCTGGGAAGATATTGGGAGTTGGGGATTGGAGAAGGGCTATAATGTAATAATGTACAGGCAGGCGGAAGTTATTGGAGGATGTCAAGGAACGAATGATGTGTTTTGTAATTGGAAGAAGATTGGACCAAAATAAATGAATAAATATTGCTACAAATAACACACAAGATTTTTACTAAATTGTAATATTTATATTTATACCTAGATACACAATTAAAAAATATTTGTAAAAATTTACTTTTTAATTGTGTATCTATGATTGCATACTCCAACTACGTACTTCTTCATTAGATCAACAATTACCTCATCAATATTTATATTTTGCCATTTGATTATATAAAGTGCAATTAGTTAAACACTATAAATATATGAATCATGAATATAAATCCTATATTGGTTGACTGAGATGTATCTAAGATGTTAGTTGTTGGTTGGGGTATGCAGTCAAGCATAAAGCAGTTAAATTCAATTTTAACTGCTTTGTTCCTGACTGCATACCCCAACCAACAACCTACATCTTAAATCCTATACTTTTGGTTTCTTGAACAGTCTGTAATGACTGATTCAGAGACTATATACTTTAATGATAATAATAAACAATTTTTGTTTTAAAAAAAAATTAACTTTCATCAAATTCATAATTTATTAATTTATGATAGAAAAATATATATATGAATATGTTTTTTTTAACTCAGATATAATAGGTTAATTTTGTTGGCACCTGATGTTTTGAAAATGAATATATGTGTTCTGCTAGTATTTATCATTTTCATATAATTTTTGTTTCAAAATCCAGGATCAGTTAGCTTTCTCTCTCTTTTTTTTTTTTTTTTTTTTTTTTTGTTTTAAAACTTCTATTTTCATTGTTATTACATATTATGTCACTGACGATTGATTAATTTCATTCTTCACTCAAGAAGTTTTAAATAATTTCTATATTACAAAAACCAATGAATGGTAATTCGTATTAATTTTTAGGATCCATTGACTTACCTAGAATTGGTCTATTCCTTTGGTTTTCTTAATTTCTGTATTGGTTAGTGGATATTGCAAATGAAGACTTCTCCTATATAGAAACTATACTACAAAAATCTAGTGAGCACCACCTAAGATAATCATAAGATAATGATTATGATAAACTTCCTCTCTTTATTAATTCTCCCTTTAAAATGCTCCTGGTTTGGCCCTGACTGTATTCTTTGAGATTTAAATTATTTAAAAAACCAAAGGGTATAATGATTTTTCAAATTATTGCTGTGGTTATGAATTTTACCTTTGAAAATTAATGTAAGTCGTATAAGAACTATAAAAATACAAAATTTAGAAAATAATCATAAAACTATGTATCAGATATTCTTTTATTTCTTATTTTTAGAATGTTATAGGTAAATTTCATATAAACAGTTAAAATTGTCCCAAGACATCTTTTTTTTTTTAAATTAATTTATTATAATATTTATTTATAACATAATAAAATATTTGAAGTGATATATAATTTTGTGATATTTTTTATGTTCCAGCTTTGTTTTATTGGATGCTGAAATGTGAGTGATTTTTCCTTTTTTTATTTGTGTAATATTTTGAAAGATGAGCCAAATACTAAGTATTAACAGTTATAAGATTTTAAACTAAATCATTAAATATTATCACAATTAGTTAATATATCAGTTTTAATTTTGAACAGATTATTGTAAATTTTGGTAATTTATAAACAGAAAATTTTCATGAGGTATTTTTGCTTGCAGAATAAACTTTAAATAAATTTTTCATAGTTTTTAATTAGTCTTTTAAACTAATAAAATTGAATCTTAATTAAATTAAAATAATGAAAACATATAGCCTCAGCTTGGTAATGCATTGATAAAGTTTCAATTTTATATACAGTTGGCACAAAAAGTATTTGCACACCCAGCGATTTGAGGTTTAATGCATAATAGATTTTTTTTTTTTAACCTGCTTGATATACCTTTAATTAGTCAAGAGCCGACGATTTAACATAATAAATATAATATAGAAAAAAATTAAACAAATATTGAATAAACAACATAATGTAGTTTTTCACCACCCAAAAAGTATTGGCACACTTGGAATTACTGAGAAGTTGACTTCTTATCTTATACCTGAGAAAGGAATTAGTGACCTATAACACTCACTAATGCTGTAGCTGCTTATTACCTCCAGTGATATCGTACTTCCACCACATTCAGTTTCTAATGGCCTGGAAAATTAGGGAAATACCATTGTCTGTTAGAGAGATGTATATATCATTATCGTCTTTAGGTAAAAGTTACTGTGAGATTGCTAAACAAGTGAAATTGTCATTCTCTACAGTGCGGTATATTATTAAAAAATTATTCACTGAAAATCAGCCTCGGAGATGTCTTCCAAGGGCCCTTACAGTGCGAGAATGAAGACAAGCAGTTAAAGAAGCTTTAAGTAAACCCAGTAAAAATGCTCAAAATCTTGCCGATGACCTAGCATCATTTAGTGGAAAGTATGTTGCACTACAATGTTAAATACAATCCAAAACGTTCTCCATAGTGAAGGCATTCGTGGCAGAAGACCTCTAAAAAAACCTTTCGTTAGTGAATAGGAAAAAGAGACTTTATTTCAAGAAAAAATACGTAAATGAACCACTAGATTTTTGGAAGAAAGTTTTATTTTCAGATGAAAAAAAAAAATTCAAAGTTTTTAAACCAACTAACATTATGACCATTTGGCAAAAAAATAAATAGCTTTAAATACAAGAAATATATTGAAAACGGTGAAGTTTGGAGGTGGAAATATTATTCTTTGGGCCTTAATTGCGTACTTAGGCGTTGGAAATTTAGAAATTATTGAAGGTATAAAGAAAGCTCGCTCATATGTGGAGGTGTAACCTGAAAAGTAGTGCCTATAAATTAGGCCTGGATAACGAATACTACTTCGAGCAAGATAATAACCCATAGCACACAGCCAACTTAACCAAGGAGTGGCTTTTATATAATGCTCCAAGAAGATTGTTGACACCTCAGTCACGAGACCTCAATCCTATAGAGAACCTATTGCCTATTTTGGACAGAAAGGTACGACAGACATTCTTACTAGCAAGGAACACTTAAAACAAGTAATAAATGAATCGTGGAACAATTTATCAGTAGAAATATTAAATAATTTAGTTGAATCCATGCAAAGGCGCCTGCAGGCAGTCATTAATGCCAATAGTATGTTTATAAAATATTAAGTAATTTATGTGCCTTTGGTACTAATATTATATTATCAATTAAGGTGTACCAATACTTTTTGGGTGGTGAAAAATTTTTTTAAAATATTTATGCCCATTTTGTTAATTTTTTTTTTTAAAGGAGTGCAGATGTTCATTTAAAAATTTAACATGGGTGTTGCAAAGATCCCAAAGAAAATAAAAGGTCCGGAATCAAAACACCACATAAATGGATAAAAGGAGAGCTTACATTTAACAAACCGTATCCATTAACCCTGATTATAAACTTTATGTAAAATTTAACCCTGATTATAAACTTCATGTAAATTTTAACCCTGATTATAAACTATATCAAAACATGAATTCAGTTGAGATTTCTGAGCTATTTAAGTAGAAAAAAAAAATTGCCGCCTGTGATTTGTGTTCATCATGATACATGCATTGTCTTATGACTTATGAGGGACACCCCCTGACCCGCAGATTATCTTAGTGTACATCAAGGGTCAAAGAATGGATACATGGTACATGTTTTTCGAAGAGGTATATATTTACATTAGAAAAGATTGGTGGGCTGTTGTAGAGGAGGCCCGGGTCCTTGTAGGACCGTAGTGCCCATATAATGAATGAATAAATGAATATATTTACATTAGCATGTACAATCATTTAATAATAATAATAATAAATAATTATTAATAATAATATTAATATTAATTCACATTAAACTCTAGTGTGACCTTGAAGCAGGAATGTAATATTAGACATATTAATATTAATTAATGATATTACTTTTTTTTATTAATGAGTAACAATAAAATAATTGTTACAAGAGTTAAAGGACGGATGGTTATGCTCTTGAAACCGAGCTAGTCCCCATAAAAACATGTACCATGATAATAATATCAATGTTGTTCAAGGAGTCGGTAAGATATGCGCCTTTCTTGTACTAGCTGGACCCTAATAATTCTGTTCAAAAATTGAAATACTTAATAGAAATTTTGATGCTTTCTGGCTTCAAGGTACTTACTGGAAAACGTTTCAAATGGGACTGTAGAGATGGTTAATAAATATGACGGTGTTGAACTTGTGGTAAGAGACAGATTAATCTCCATTATGAGATTTGTTCATATATGTGTTAATACCAACACCAATTTATATAGCAGTGATAAAATGTGGAAATTATATCCTTTTATAGATATACTCAAATCTAATTTATCAAACATTTTATTCTCTGTGAAATTTTTAGTGATGATGAAAGCTTGATAAAATATTATGGAGCTCATTAGTAAAAACAATTTATTAGAGGCAAAACAATACAGTCTGGCTGCAAGGTTTGGGCTCTCAATACTGTTTTGTGGTATTTATTGAAGTTTGGTATATACCAGGGTAAGAACCCGAAAGAAAATGTTCTTTATGAGCAAAGAATTGGGAAAGCAGCTGCCTCAATTGTTAGGATGCTGGATGAACTTCCATTAAAGAAGAGGAATATGAATTATCTCTTCTTCTTCTTTTTTTTTTTCAATTTATTTACAAATATGCCATTACTAGAACACTTGAAGAAGTTTATTTTGGAACACGAACAATTAGACTAAATAGAATCGCTAAAGAATGTCACATTGTGTCAAACAAAAATATGCAAAATTGTCCTAGAGGATCATGCCACTATGGTATTGATTATAATATATTTATTGCTAGATGAAAAGATAACAGCATTATATCAAAAGCCTATACAGCATTTGGTAAATAGCCTGTTTAAACTGTGAAGCAAGCGATATTCAAAAGACGAAAAGAAAATAGTGTCTGTACAACAACTTCATTTGGTAAATGTTATACTTCTAGCATGGGTGGGAGTGATATAATGAATCAAGATGTGAATGAGTATCCTATCAACATAAGAGGGAAAAAGTAGTTGTGTTTCCTATTTACATGACTGCTTGATATTGCTGTAAATTGCTGTTGGAACTTACACAAAATTACAGGATGGAAAATAATAAACTGGCGTTTTGAAGATATATTGTCCAAGCATATCCCATAAAATATAAATTGAAGGAAAAAAAACAAAAAAAAAAAAACAGGTCCATCTAATTCTAGGGTTTTTCTTGCTTGTCCTGGTGGTTGCAATGATGCTATGAGGTTTGATAATCAAGGAAATCTTGTGTTATCGATGGAAAAAAAAAAGAATATGTGCATATTCCGGTTGTAAGTCCATTATGAGAACAAACAAAACGCTTGAAATGCAATGTCATACTCTCTTGTCTTATTTCTTTCCCTACCATACAAAATGAGTAACACTATGATAATTTATATAATAAACTAATCAACAATATGTTTTCTAATTAGTATGTTCTAATTATATATGTATGTTTTATAAATTATTTATTTTTATATATTGTACAATCTGTTGTAAACACTAATCATAAAAAAAAAAAAAATGATTCTAGGAACTGTGTGGAATTGATACCCCACTTCACCATTTGCTCTAACATGTAAAAAAGATAGTTATACAGTTATTAATGATTGCTACACTCTGAAGTAAATAAAATATGGGAAAATAATCAAGGAAACTTAATAGAAACTTGTCAAATTTATATTGATGGATTCTTTCACAAATCCTTTTGTTTTTTAAATAGCTGCTTAGAACTAACCAGCCAACATTTCAAGAAATTAAGAATCTATCTTCTGTTGAACACAAAATAACAATGCAGCAAACTAGAAATTTTACATTTCATTTCAATTTTAAAAAATCTACCTTTATTCGATTAGTTTAGACTGGTAAAGTTGGAAGTACAAAATTAAATATGCATTAATGTAATTTGTTCTTAGTTCTTAAATGTTGTAACATTATAGGTAAGTCATCAACTACTATTTGAGATACCTAAAGAATTTGAAAAAATCGGAATTGTCTCATTAATAATTGTTTTATAATTTTTGTTTTATTGAGTTTTAACTGTCATTATTAATGCTGATCAGCATTGATTAATATTGATTGGCACTTTGTACTGCATAAACTCTGTCTATTTGCTTACAGTAAAGATCTGAGTCGGCTGCGAACAGAACAGTCCACCACCTTTAGGGACAAACTCAAAAATCAAAATGCCTTGGAAGCTTCTCCAAATTTAAAGTATCACTTTTTTTCCAAACTGATTCAAATGTCTCAGTTTGAAGATGATCATGATTTTTTCTTCTGAATTTTTTTAAAAACTATTTATTCAAATTTAGAACTACATACATTGTATACAACAAGTGAATTTGAGTAAAATGATTACAATGACATGTCAATAACATGCAAAGAACTACTCACTGTTAGCACTTCAAGTTCTGCACTAGAAGGTCTCTTGGCCATCTTTTCAAACACCTCAGAGGATTAAGGATTGGATAAAGAAAAATTGGAAGGTTTAGTGGAGTACCAAAGCTCAACTCTGTATGTCTGAATGGGTCTAATTACAATTACGATTGATCCTTCTATACCATCATTCGTACCTTAAGTGGATCTAATTACTGATGTGTAGTGGAAATTAATAGGTGAGTTCACTCTGAATCGGCGAGCACTGTTCTTATCCCAGTCCCTGCTTAGTGGTTTCCTTACTGACTGATAACACAATTTTCTCCCTATAGAGTTAACAAATAGTTATGGTCACCTCCCCAGTTATGGACACGCTAATACAATGATCGCAATAATAAATTTATTTGTGATATCACCTGGATAAATATTTCTGAAAAGTATTTAAGATTCATTTAGTAATAATACTCTCCCTCCTTTCCCCTTTCAATAGCTATTAAAGAATATTTTCATCAAATAATGCCCTAAAATAGAATAGAATTGGAACGATGTCCCCTAAGAATAATATAATGTACATAAATAAATAAAATGAGTCTAGCTTTCATAAGATGAAATAAAATAAATTAACAATCTGGTTAACTATTTACAATTTTACAAATAAAGAACAAAAACAGACACAAATGAAATAAAAATGACAAAAATCCAATAATTGTAGGAGAAAAATAAAAACCTATGTACATCTATTGAATGCTTTTTTATTAGTGAGGTTTTGCTAGTCAGTATCATTCTGGAGGGAAAGGAGGTATTGAAAGAGAAGAGATTTAAATGTGGACAGAGATGGAGCATTACGGATATTACAGGGTAGTGAATTCCATAAGGAAGTAGCACGGGAAATGAAAGAATGGTCAAATGGTGTACTCTTATGGGAAGAAGTATACAGGTCTGAGGAGCGAGAGCTTGTAATGCGGGAGGAGTCCGAGGATCTGAACTGGAAGACGCTATAGATGTAGGAGGGATTCCGAGAATTAATGGTTTGATAGAGGAAGGAGGCTAGGAAGTAATTTCTGCGGGATAAAGGATAAAGCCATTTGTGGGAGGCTTTTGGAACCCCTTGGGGAGGCTTTTTAGGTTTAAAGATAAACCTAAAACAGTTCATTAGTCTTCTTAGCTTACTCTCGAGTTCCGCCGTAAACCCACCATATGCCACACAGCTATAATCAAAATGGGGGAGGATAAGGGAAGAAACCAAGAGTTGACAAGTAGGTTTTGGAAGGGATTCCTGGGAAGAATGGAATATTTTAAGGATAGATATAGCCCATTGAGAAATTTGGGAGATATGAGGTTTCCATGAAAGGGTTTGGTCGAAGGTAATACCAAGGTTTTTAACTGTGGAGTGGTATTAGAGGGTATTAATGGGTATTAGAGCCTATGATAATAGCCTGCATATTTTCTACACAGTTTTAATTTGTTATCAGAGGTCCACTTGCAAATGCTATTAAGGTCCTCTTGGATAAGGGAGAATGATTTTATTAAATCGGAGGGATGGAAGGATAGATATATCTGGAAATCATCCGCGTATAGATGGTAGGAACAATAGTGAATGGAATTTGGTAGATCATTTATGTAGGCACAAAAAAGGGTAGGAGAGACACTGGAACCTTGGGCTACCCCTGATGTCAACGAAAGAGAATAGGAAAGTGGCTGGTTTGGTATGGATACTATTTGAGTTCTACTATAAAGGAATGAATGAAACCAGAGGAGAGAGCTTGAGGAAAAAGATAGGGCTTTTAGTTTCGTGAGGTGAATAGAATGTTCTAGGGTGTCAAAGGCTTTAGTAAAGTCTAGAAGGATAAGGACAGTTACTTTTTGTTTGTCAAGAGTATGTATGTCATTAGTAATTTTTGTTAAGGCTGTCTGAGTTGAATAACCAGGTCAGAACCCAGATTAGAACGGATTAAGGAGATAAGAGTTTTCTAGGAAATTAGAGATTTGTGATTGTACTAGTCTTTCAAGGGGTTTGGACAAATTGGAAAGTAATGATATGGAATGGAAATCGTCAAGTGAAGATGGGTTAGGTTTCTTTTGTAAAGGTTGTATTTTAGCTTTCTTCCAGGATGAAGGAAAGGTGGAATTTTTCTGGGTATAATTATATATATGTAGGAGGACTGGAAGGATACTAGGAAGGCATAATTTGATTAATTTTAGTGGAATACCATCATGTGTATGACATTGGAAAATGGCATCAATGAGGTCTGAGAGTGTGATATAGGAAATATAAAAATTGGAGGAGTTAAAAGGAGGACCATTTGGAGCATAGCTGGCAGAAAGAGATGAAGAGTTTGATGATGAGGTAGCGAAAAAGGAATTCATTTTGTTAGGAGTAAAAGAGAATGAACGTGGAACATTGGAGGATTTACAAAAGGAAAGTTTTGATAGTATTTTCCATTTTGATTTTTGATCACAGACGCTGGAGAGGGCTTCATGAAAATATTGTGATTTAGCTTTTCAAATGGCATTTTGTGTCTGATTCTGAAGGGATTTAAACAGAGCGTAGTCGTCCTGAAGTCTAGTCCGTCGAAAACGTCTTCGGGCGGCATCTCGTCTCTTTCGTGATCCAGGGTGCTGGTGGACGTCGGATAAGGATGGTTTTTAGGGGGGCATGTGAGTCGTTCCTAGTTCACCTCGGACCCTTTTATTCCTTATTCGGTCTCGCCTGGTTTTTCCTAATATTTTCCGTAGGAATCTCATTTCCGCAGAAACTATTCTGCTAGCATGGCGGTCCAAGAATGTCCAGCTTTCCGATCCATACAGTAGTACTGGGAGAAAAACTGATTTAAAAAGCAGAATCTTTGCTTTCCTGCTCAACTCCTGTTTTCCAATAAGTGTCATGGATATTTGGTAGAATAGCCCAATAATATCCACTTTACATCTTTTTAGTTCCGGAGATGAGAAGGCTTACACAGGACAGGGACCGTTGGACAAGATGGTCAGAGGATGCTACTCCACGCTTAACAACACTCAGGAGATAGTGAGAGAAGAAGAAGAAGAATGTGAGTCGAGGATGGATAAGAGATTGGATGTGAGGATGTCAACCATGTTGTCGATAGTGTGGGAGGAATATATAGAGTCCCAGTCCAGAGTGTCAATATCATTCAGGATTGAGGAAAATGTTAACGAATCAAGATTGCGATAGGAAATGGTTTTTGGGATGAATGTTGGAGTTTCGATATTGTATGTCAGAGATATTAAATCGTGATTAGAAAGAAACATGATTGGTAACTGGGAAGAGGAAATAAGGTTTTCCTCCTCTAAGGTTTTTAGGGGAATCAACTATTAGGAGATCAAGCCATGTATTAGATGTAAATGTGTGGTGGGTAGGAGAGAATGGTACCACATGTAGGTTGAGGAAAAAGAAAAGGTTTTCTAGATAAGACTAGTCAGAGGAATCGGAAAGGAGATTGGTATTGAAATCTCAAGCAATAATAACATATGAGTAGAGAGGAACAATGTTGAAAAGTGTGGTTTCAAAGTGGGAATCAAAAGGAACATTGGGGGGGGGGGGTAAACTACTACAACTAGGATAGTTTGAGAATGCATGGTTATTTCGGCAAACAGGAATTCAATGTGGGGATGTTAAGAAGAAGGGGATAGGCTTAGGACTTTAGTTCGGAAATTATTATGTACAAATATACAAACTCCTACTCCAGTGTGGTTAGTACGATCATGACGCAGCAGATAGTGGTTAGGAAGGGAGGCACTGAGGGAAGGAATTGAAGGCTTAAGCCAGGTTTCAGATATTGCAATGGTATGATAAAAATTATCAGAGAAGTATTGATAGAATTCATTAAAGTGAGCAGGGAGGGATTGGGCGTTAACATGACAGTTAGGACACTAGTCATAACAAGGATGCGGGAAAAGAAAAAGCGGACTCAGAAGACACTAAGCAATTACATGGTATGAAAAAGTTAAAAGTTAGAAATAATGACAATAAAGAGAAATTAACTAAGAATAATTTAAGTAATGAATGTGAAAAAAGAAACGAACAAGCAATACAGAAGAGTAACCAAGAAATAAACGAGAAAAGCAAACAAGGTCTAATAAGTTGTACACATAATAAAATGAGTAATAAAGTAAAGAAAATAATCAATGAATGAAGTGTTTTTCTATTGATCAATTTGAGTGATGTGATAGACCGAGAGGAGAGCCAGATGTCATAGCCAGGTATGAGGTAACAGGAGAGGAAGCTTCAGGTGAAGACCTCAAGATCCTTAGCTACATTAATAAAAATGACAGGATGGCCATCCTCCCGCCTGCAGCATATTCTGCCATCCATTTTTTTGTTCTGCCATCCAATAGAGATGCCTATTGGTGGGAGTCATCTCCTTGCTGAGATAGATATGGTGGCAGTCATTCCCCTGCTAACCAATATCACGCTTCATTAACTTTTAGTTTTTGAGTTATATAACTTTTCATTAGAATTCAGGCTTCCATACAAGCTCCATTATGTTGAACTATTGGATTTTAATTAACAATAACTTTGAACTGACCATAACCGGTGTATAAAAATACAGTATATGAATTATTGTCACTCCTATCCATTTAAATGTTCTTTGTTGTCACAAACAATCTATCTGCTAATAAAGAAAAAATAGAATTTTCTTCATTTGATTATTTCATTTTAAAACTTATATACTACATCCCTTCCTAGTAGTTGTCATGTTAATGCTTATGTCTCTTAAGTGAACATTACTAGTTAATACAGTTGGTTATATTCTGAACTTAGCGGATGGTTACTGCTGTTTAAGAAAACTGGAAATATTAAAAGTAGATAATTTACAAAAAATACATTCTGATTTCTTTTAATTAATTAATTTTTTGTTTGGATAGTTATAATATAATATAACATTACTGCTTATGTAGAAAAATCAATGAGAAGTGCAGCTATAAATTATACTCTAATAAATAGTTGTTTTGATTTATTTTCAACTATCATTTCATGATTGTTTTCTAAACTAATAAGTAACTACAAAATTTGTGAATGAGTGGATCAAGTGATTGTATTTTTAAATATATATTTTACTTTTTTGTTAGACCCCATTGTTCTCCATTGTATTTAGAGCTTATTAAAACAAACTTTTGAGTTATGCTGATCTTTTGGCTGTATAATGAAACATTCACCTATGTAGTTTTTGTCAGTAGAACGTTAGATTTGAGCTTCAACTATTCATTAAGAGAGAGCAGGATATGTCCTGTACTTTATTCACAAGACTGTTCTGCAACATTGAAGTTTTGAGTTACATCGTTGTTGCAGCATGTGAACGATACGTGATAAGTTGGACTTCTAATTATAATTTTCATTAAATTTTATTATTGTTCATTCAATATAGAAGAAAAATTATTATTTACTATACATTCCTTAATGCTTCCGTGTTCTATATTTTTAAAAAATGGTAACTCTTCAAAAAATATGTACCATAAGTAAAATTTAAAAATAAATGGAGATATTATTTTTTTTTTCTGAAAGCTTCAGGTAGAAATTTAAATCTTATAGAAGAAAATAATAAATATGATTAAGTTCATCTATAAATAAATAGTAAATAAAAAGGCTTTGTGAACCCGAAGGCTTAATGAAGACACCATAAACCTCTGACCACAGTCCTCCATCCAACCTGCCCCATCAAAATAAAAATCACCAAGATCAGCTCTAACACGACCCTCTCACCAAAATCTTGGTCTACTCCTTGAATGTTTACTTGATGGCACAAAACTTGCTGCTATTTTTGGAATTCAGGCAGTATTAAATGGAATTTAACGTATCCATTTCTGTCTGGTTTTGAATTTAAAATAACTTAGTTGTCTGTACTTAAATATTATTTTCATTTATATTTGCCTATGCTAAAACTTGTATAACTTTTGAGAAAACACTCAATGGATCAGAAGTGAAATTTTTTTTCCAAGCCTTTAAGTTTGGATTTTTATAATAAGTTTCTTTTTTATCAATATCAAATTTGTTCGAAGTTATTCATTGTAGAAAGTATATCTTGATTGAAATAATTTATTTTTACATGTAGATTAAGATTATTTTTTTATGTAGATAAATATTTTTTTATATATATCTGCTAGATAAGTATCTTGCAATTTCCCATTCGGAAGCCGCATTCTAAATTCTAAGTAGTTTCATCCTGTTTTAAACCAAATCCCCTATGCATTACTTTATTTTCGAAACCTTGTTCTTCCCTTGTTGTTGCTAGAAGAATCCAATGCAAAAATATTTATATGTTTCTAGTGACTTGCTAATTTTATTTCTGCATTATACACGTGGTCTAATGAGTTTCTTATTTAGAAAATATAGGAGTCGAGACTGAAGATGGTCCCAGGCTATGTTCATTGATGAATTCTGTATATTTATGGTTAGAGGTAAATCATTGTGCAGTGAGTTTTAATTTTGTTTTTTAAAAAATTGATTGTTTAGATGGTTGATTGAATGTACCTCTGTTACTGTATTTAAGTATTTTAAGTATTCTTTCTGTGTTTCTATATTTTTTGGTTCCATTCTACAGAATATATCTAAATAAGGCATTAGAGTGAAAATTATTTGTTGGTTTTTATGAAATCATGAATTTAAGTAGGACATATTGAAGGAGAACATATTTTGCTTCTTTTGAAACCATTCACTCATATATATTTCTGTTTACTTTATTTGATATTTTCTTATTCTTTTCGTTTCAGTAAAGATGAATCTTTTTTTTCCGTTTAATGTAACTTCAAGAAAAGAGAAAATACCATTGAAGTATACTCTGTGCATCCATTTCTAGCCATATTTTGTTATAATTTGTACTATTATATCTGCTGGTTAAGCCAAATGACCTTAGAAGTAAAGAATAAAGAATTTTACATATTGTGATGTAGCAATCACCGAGGGAATAAAAAATGTATACATTATTGTCTGTATTATAATTATTATTAAAATTTTATCCGATCCAAAATCCTTAAAAAAATCCTAAATGCTCCTTACTTCATCACAAACAAACTTATCCACAAAGACCTTAATATACCTTATGTTTCTGACCAAGCTCAAACCAGATATCAATCCTTTCATAGCATACTCCACAACCATTCAGATCCATTAGTATCACAACCTGCTTCTCATTACATTCCAAATAACCCTCCAAGGCGCCTGAAAAGAAGATGGCCTGGGGACCTTCTAATATAGTGCTTCATTATATAGAACCTTTATAAGTGCTACCAATGGGTAGTTGCTTTAAAAACAAGTGACGTGTCATTTTTATCTATTTCATCACATTTACTTGATGTATTATATTTTATATTGAATATACAGTTGTAAATTTCAATAAATAATTTTTAAAAAATCTTAAAATTTAAAATTTATAGATTGGGTGTCATGAAATCGGGTGGGGGGTTCGATGGCCGAGCGAGTTGGGGTGAGGCTCTATGCGCGCTCTGTACTGAAGGTCATGGGTTCGAATCCCACCTGGGCGGTTTAAAATTTATTTCGTGGCGAACCAAAGAATAAATTCTGACCTTCCCAACCTGGATAGAATAGGTTGGTGACCTGTAGGTTAACCCGTCCTTCCTGCCCTAGTTGTAGTACATAAGGACGCTAAGCCCTAATAAACAAATATTAAATTTATATTGTTCCATAGACCTGTAAAATTGTGCTTAGATAGAAAGCATCTTTAAATATGCTCGAGAATATTTCAATAACATTGTCCCATAATAGTACCAAAACTGTTAGTGAAAGGCCCTGATTTGGCAACGTGAAGAAGCCTTTGTGTACTATTCAAAACAAAGGTTGGTTAATCTAGTTTCAGCTATTTGAGGTAACCTTAACCTATCTTTACCATAAGAAATATTTTGAAAGAAACTGGTCTATAATAGAAATCGGTATGATGGACACACAACAGTATATTTACATAGCATACTCTTTCTCTTTTCTTGACCTAGGAAATATTAATTGGACTGCAAATTGAATGGTGAAGTTCCGACAAGCGAAAAAACTCGTATTACAAACTAGGGGTATAAGAAAATGTAAATTTAGTAATAACATTACTTGACGGATATTATGTTAAGGGAAATAAAGAAAAATTGGGATTGTTCACTTTTTGTAGATTTCAATCAATCGTATCAAACAATCTTTTCGTAATCATTAAATTCGGAGAAAATAACGATATCCTAAATAAAATGGGCAATTTGAAAATGATTAAATGGTAAAAATAAATGTGTTATGTTCGGGGAATTTTATGGACTATATAAAGGCTTGGGTGTGCTCCCAGGAGGGACTCACCTCTCCAGGGTGGATTCTCTGTTGATATAATAAATAAATAATTATTTATCTCAGTCAGAATGGAACCTGGTTTCGGAAATCAGAAGTCCACCAATCCCCTGATTGTTCTTACTTTCATTTCATACAAAGATATCTTCTTATTTTAGAATTAGATATTAACAAGTATATATTTATGACTTCAAGTTTTAATTTTTTATTTATTATGCCCCCAAAAAATATATAAAATTTAGTTGCCACAAATCAATATAAACCGGCTTATCCAACCGTCATTGAGCAGTTTGATATTTTTGAAGGTTTTGAATTTTTAAATGTGGTACATTGGTCACGTTTGTTTGGTAAAGAGGAGTATTTTTTGAGAAACTCATTTTCACTTTCTAAAATTGAACCAAGGCGACTGTAAACTCTATATTTTATTTTTGTTTTTAAATCGACTTTATTAATCTACTAAGAAAACATTACAAGTCCCATCATAAATTATTTATTTTAAAATATCTTAGAAATAATTAAAGATAGTTTAGAAATTATTTTTTTAATTATTTCATTAGTAAATATGTATGTAGTTGTTAAAAGCTAAAAGTATCATTATTAAGCCTTCACGCCTGGCGTATTTTTTTTATTTTGACCAATCCATTTAATTGAAATTAATGAAGTTTCGAATGTAATTTCTTCTGTAAGTGCTTTGCTCTTTCTTTTAAAATTTTTTTTGAGATTAATGATTACCGTGGTCTTTATTCCAGAAACCATGAACTAACTACTTTGTAAATTAGCGGCAAATTGCTGAATTTGAGCATGAGGTTTTGCGTTTCAAAGTTGAACCTTAAGAGCAATATTTAAAATATTTTTCTTTAATTTTAGATGTATTATACTTTCAAACATCAGATTTCTCTGCTAATTTTTGCCTTACTAAAACATATTCATAATATGTTAGTAAAACTAACGATTGTGAAAAAACGCAATTTTTATTTCGTTCGTTTACCGTTGTATTCTACAAGGCCTACCTGCGGTAAAATGCTAGAAAATCGTAAAAATGTCATTACTGATTTCGGTCTTCTAACTGCTGATCAGATTCGAAATTTTATCATAAGGTCTTGTAGAAAAAAAACAGTAAACGAACGGAATAAAAAAAAAAAAAAAAAAAAAAGCGGAATAAAAAACAAACTTTTCACCTTTGTTATATTTAAATAGTGCCGACGATTTGTGGTTTTATTATTGTGTAGAGATATCATCATTTTTACGGGTGATTAGCCCAGTGCTAGAAAAGTTTCGGGTTAAAGATTTTTTACGGTCAGTGCATGTATTCTCTAAATATATGTTATCTGAAAGAACAAGTGTCTTCTGAATTTTCCAGCCATATTTTTAGTTTAAAATATTCTTGAATTTCCAATTCTTAAGAATTCAATCTTAAGAATAGTGGTGCTGTCGGTATCGAAATTTTTCGATTTTAAATACCAATACCGATAGGAAGAAATCCTTTGTAAAAAACCGTGCAAAGTAATAACAAAAAAAAAAAATACTAAGAAAATGTAAATGGTATATAGCGAGTAGGAATTACAATACAGGGAATGTACAAAATGAGAGCTATTTTATAAATTTTTATTTGAGAAGACAGACATTTTTACATACTCTGGGTTTAATTTACTGTTTTTTGGAATCGTAAATATTACCCAAACCTTTCACTCAGTAGACGTGGATGTACAGATTTTTGACTGTTAGGGGTTATAACCAAAATGAAGGAGCTTGTTTTATTAAGACATGTCAAATTCTGATTCACATTATATTATTCTCTAATACCTTATACTCTAACCCAGCAGGTTAGGTAGAAACCTGGCAAAGAGTCCAAAACATCCTTTTCTTTATGTCAATTGTCATTATATTGTCACTACAATTCACAGCTGAAAATAGAAATTGTTACCCTACTTTCTCATTGTTCAACTGCGGCTGCATATCTTAAACAATTTTGTTTGAGTATCAGCAACTTTTTGCTCATGAAAGGATTGTTTTAATGTAGATCCAGATCAAAGAGTGTTGTATGGTGACCATCTTGCTAGAGAGAGAGAAACACTTTATTAAGTGGTGCTGCCCATTTTAAATGGGTTGCAAAAAAACACAGCATACTTAATCAAAGTCATTTTTAAAAAGTGAATCTACATATTAAATGATCAATTTGCAAATCTAAAACAAAATTTAAAAATTAACAAGAAAATATCATTATTGTGTAACAATATAAAATATAATATATAAAATAAATATAAAACTATTCACAGATAACTTTATAACTAATACAAACTATCTATACAATATCAATAACAATAAATCGTCTGCTTGAAGGTAAAAGTCACCAAGTTCAAATTTTTGCAAATTCTACAAAAAGTCATTGTGTGTTGATATTATCTTTTCACAGAATATAAAAAGTTTCCAAGTGAATATAATTAGTACATATGCACACTAGAGAATGAGAAAATCCACTATATAACTATCTGAGAAATTTTAATGAGCATATTCCCTTTTGAATATTGAAACGGAAAAAAATTGATTTTGTTACTTAATGACTTATACCACCAAACAGACGAAATAATATTTTTTCATTCATTTTTTACCATTAGGGAGATGGATCTGTATATAATAATTACATAATTAGGTATTGCGAATTGTAAAGACAACAAAATTATTGTATGCCCCATAATTATTGTAATACCTATAATGAAAATCAGCGCATTGATCGATAGCTTGCAATTGAAATCGACTTAAGGAGTCGATTCAAATCTATTTTATTATAATACAATTTTCATGATAATGAATTTTTGTAGCTGTTACAGATTCCACAGACTCATTAAACTATTGAAATCCTGTCTCATTTCATCAAATCTTTATCATTACATTATTACCTCTTCATAACTTCGCCAGCGTGCTCTGCAAAAATTCTTATGATTTTTTTCCATTTTTACCGAATACTTCAGCCATTTTATCTTCAGTCAGTGAACACTTTCTTTGTTTATTAGTTCTTATGAAGTGTAATAGTTTCGTAAATTATTACTTTCGAATTTCTGGATTGTAATTGTTTGACCGCTTGGGAACGACTGTTCCTCGCTTCAAATCGTACTGTTATTGCCTTTCTAATGACGTACACCAGCATTATTGTTAACTCCATACTATTTTCACTTGCCTTCTTGGTATCCCCGATGCAGTAGAAATGTTTCAGGTGTACTATAAACTCATTTAATACCTCTGTCTGATCAGCTACAATCCTGTTTATTTGACACTAATTCTACTCACTAGGCAGTTAGAAAATAATAGGGCTTTGATAAATTTGTTAATTTTTTTTGTCATATACAAGTCTTTTTATGCTGGCTTCTTACTATTTTGTCGAAACTACTTCTTTCTTAGAAACTGTTTCCGATTTATATTATAATTATATATTTTGTGTATTATTTTTTTCTTCTTGAATAATTAGACCTTGCTATGTGATCTTATACCATTGCACTTAACTTAATTTAATTTTTTATCTTACAGCCAATGTTTCGTTCTTGTAACTATTTTAATTCATGTACATAAAGTTAGAGAACAGAGACTGAGCCTCAACCGAGTTCCTCTAATCCTATGTGAACATTTCACAGATATTCTAAGTTAAGTTAAGTTTATTCAATTATCGGCATTAGAACTTCGAAGGTATCAGATCTTTATTTGTTAATACTCTGGTGCCACAATCCATTTTCAATCAACACATTTTATATGCCATAAAAATTTTCTAGGTTAGGTCACATAGCAAGGCCTAATTATTTTATATGCCAAAAAAAAAAAATAAAATTAAAACATAAAACCTGCAAAATAATCGTTATAACAATGAAATAATCGTTATAAAAATAAATAATGTATATTCCTTAATATACTAAATGTTTGAAAAATCATTAGAATATGAGTGTTTTGATACACCGTGTGCACCATTTTTGGCTCAGAAATACAGTAAAACGGCCACATTCAGAGTCTATGCAAAGAGAAAATTGTTTTGTTTTTTTTTTAGAAAATAATAAATCATTTCAGGTATAATTTTTTTTTTGATTTATTCATCATCAAGATTTGCGCCGCAGTGCTTACTAAATATTCAAATGATCGATATTTGCCATTATGATAATTAATAAAATATAAAATGTGTTTTTTTTTATTTTGTTTGAAACCATCGAAAAATAAATATAACAATTAATTAAAAATATTTTGAACGTCAAAACATTTTTCCCTATATCAGAAGTGCGTTGTATAGTTGTTAGAGCTTTAGAATGTCATAATTATAATGACTTTAATATTTTGATTCAACTCGTTATGTATTACATATTACATATACACTATTTTCAAAATATAGAATAGATACGGTTCTTTGTTATCAGCGATCTTAAAATAATCGAAAAAATATGTTAGAACAATCTAAACAATACTAAAAAAAAATATTATGTTAGTCCTCTCTTGATGCTTGGATGTATTATTTGTTTTTGTTGGTTCAAAGTCATTTTTTAATTTTATTTATTTTTATATAAATTTATTGAAGTTTACTACCGTATAAATTATATACATCAAGTAAATTTGTTGTTAACTATTACAATATCATGACAAAACTTAAAAAGAATTACTCATCAGTAACACTTCAATAAAAATTCTACACTGGAAGGTCTCTGCGCCATTTTCTACGCCTCGGAGGATTATCGGGAATGGTGTGGGAAGCAAGTTGAGAAATTAGAGGATTTGAGTGGTTATGGAGCTTACTATGAAAGGAAAGGTATCTGGTTTGGGCTAAATCAGCAACATATGAAACATTAAGATCTTCATGGATAAGTTTATTGGTGACAAAGTAAGGAGCATTGAGGATTTTTCAAAGGATTTTGGATTGTAAGGATTGGATACGAGATGAATTGGATGTTTTAGTGGAGCCCCAAAGCTCAACTCCGCACGTCCAAATGTTTTTTAATTTCATATGAATTACTCATGTTTTTAAAATTAAGTTGAATGAGTTAAAAGTCCTATTTCTGGATGATTTCAATGGTATAACTTTAATTATTGAAACTTGTAAAGAAATTGTATTGATTATTACTTCTATCAGTAGTTTTCATCAGACTTTATTTGTTATTATTAATAACCCTATTCACATTTCTACTATATATGATTTGATTAGTTTTATTTACAAAGCTGTGGAAGTATACTCGTGTATATAAAATGTTTTGGGAGATTGGTTTACACAGTGAAAAAATCATTTTACAAAAAGTCACTTTTATTGGTATAAAAAATACATTTTTTTTTGTTGTACTGAATCATAATTGTCATATATATATATTATGTATGTATATACATATACAATTATAATACTTATCACATAAACAACTCGCTGATGTCAAAGGCATGGGTTCCCATGAGTTTTCCTTTGAGTCGTAATTTGGAGTACTTAAAAATGACTTATTGAAAATTATTATAGTTTTATATAAAAAAAGTATAAAAAAGTTTAATATGTTTTTAAAAGAAAACATAAAAATGAAAGAAACATTCCTGTTGAAGACGACACCACATTGTAGTGAATATAGAACACCTGCATATTACGGGTGTTTTGTTTTTTTTATATTCCAGCGTATATATAAGCCATTTAGAAGTTTTTTCCGTTTTTGGATGAATAAATAATGGTCATTGGGATGGTCTAGTAGGGGCCGCTGACTGGCCCTGTTGGTCCTTGTCCTGGCCCTGGTCCTCCTGGTCCCCTGCCGGGCTGTGGAGCTGGGTAGCGGGGCTCTCCCTGGTACTGGATGGTCGGGTGGAATCCAGTCTTCCAGTCGGCGATGTAGGATACGATCTGGAGTCTACCGTCTGGTAAGAGAACCTTGTATTCTCCCTTTACCTGATCTCCGTCACTGACGGCGTTGTGTGAGAAGTCGGTTCCGTAGTAGTCATCCTTAACTGCGTAGTTGAAGTCGTAAGGCATGCCTGGGATATGGACGTGTCCTGGAGCGCTCTGTAAATAATCAAAGAATGATTAAACAGTTTTATTTAAGTTTTATTATGGCCTATAGTTTTTTTAATGGAGATTTTTAAGAATTAGTAGTTTTTGTTGTTTGATTGTATTTTTCAGCAAAACCATATTGCTGAAAAATACAATTTTGATGTATAGATATATCGCTATCCGTATTATATTTATAGTTGTAACCGAAGGAACGTAACCATTCTTTGTAAACGATTCTATGTGATAGTGTTTTTAATTAATAGAACTTAAGGAAGTCCATTGATAATGAAGTGGAAGCAATCTCAAATTCTAAAATAGTCCTTAAAAGAAACTGGGATCGAAAATAGATTTATTCATAGTAAATAATCTTTGACGAAATATATACCACGCTTGATCCCAGTATGACATTAGATAATAAATTTTAGATTAAGGAACGGATTTGTAACGAACAATATATCACGTTAGATTTATAGTATTTCGAAGCTGCTACTGGAATATAGGTTATTTATGTTAGGTCAATTAACATCCTGTAATGAGCAGCCTTCAATTACTTTTTCTCACGCGCCTGTGTCCTGAGTTTGCAGAATGCCGTGTAACTGAGCGACGGGAATATCCTTGTGTAATCATCCATGTTTTCTACACTTTAAACGTCGGGAGAGTGTATGAGGAAATCACGGACTAATCACGTATCCCAACATGATGAAGTGAGCTATCCGAGAGGGAGCTAGCTGAAATCTGTTGTGAGAAATTTCCTCCGAATGAGTGGTCAACCGGAAAATACCTGTCAGAAAATTATCTTCAGACCAAGCAGAAGAGGATGGACTTCCTATTTCGAAAGAGCCCTTAAGTTGTGACCTCCTTCCATTGTGAATATCAGTACATTCAATGGAATGTGAATTTATTCATAAAAAAAGACAGGTATCGCGAGATTTTAGGCAGATAGCATTTAGGAATTTGTTGAGAATTTTATAATAGTGCAGTGATGCTTTAAGAACATTTTTTTTTTTTTTTTTTTTTTTTTTTTTTAATATTTGAATTACAGCCCTTCAGATGAGTAATAGTTAAAGATAAGCAGTTAAGACAGTACGTCGTGGTCACGACTCAGAGCTGTTATTGACTCGGGGTTCATGCGTTATGGCACAATTTACCGAAGGCGTTATAGAAAGGTAAATAAGACAAAATATCATTATTGTTATGTTGCGATTTGTAACTCTTGGTAATTTTTGTAGAATCTATCCACTCTTTACATGCTAGGATCTCACGATACAAATATTGCGTCATACTTAAAGAAACATCTAGGTAATATGAAACGTTTTACCCTTTCAAAATAATATGCCTTTTCTGCTATTATTTATAATTTATCTATTGTTTTCCATTTCATGATATATCGAATCAGAAACTATCTGCTTTATGGGGACGTTGTCCTTATGCTGCCATGGAAATCAGGCGAAGGATGAAGTAACGCAGTTGCAACCTGTGGGAACTAATTAGATAACTAGCAGTTTTGTGAGTGTTTCACACAGTTGTTACCACTAACTAACTTTACATGATCATGTGCTTTATTAATCAAATAATATTCTTAAACAATATCCCAACTATTATTTTTGATCAGCCTTGTTAAAAAAGTTTCATTAATTAGTTTTTTTTTTAGTTTTTTTTATTTTTTATAAAAATATGTTGTATTTAAAAATCCTCTGTGTTAAAGAAACATCTTTGGTTTTGGAGACATGGAACATCATTATATTTACGTTAAATAATAGAAGTCGCGAAATTGAACTTATGCGGATAACTATTCGGATCTTAACGTTCAAAAGCAATTATTAAATTAATTTCGAATTGAAAAAATTAATAAATTACATGTGTCAGTATGCCCAAATTAACATTCAATTTCGGATCCTACAAACTAACGTACAAACCTGCTTTAATCCTTAAATTATGATGTAAAATTAACTAAAGCTTATGATACTTACAGGGTCATCCGATTGGATTGGTGGACCATAAGACGGCCTTGGTGGGCTAGGTCCTGCTGGTGGTCCATAGGTGGGTGGTGGTCTTGGGATTGGTGGTGATGGAGGTCTTGGGCTGGGTCCTATTGGTGGTCCATAGATTGGTGGTCTTGGTCCTGGAGGTGATGGTGGCCTTGGTACGGGTGGTCCTGGTGGCCTAGGTGCTGGGGGAGCGGGGGGTGGGCCGTAGCTTGGTGGGGGAGATGGGGGTCTTGGGCCTGGGGGTGGGCCGTAGCTTGGTGGAGGAGATGGGGGCCTTGGTCCTGGGGGTGGGCCATAGCTTGGTGGAGGAGGCCTGGGGGCTGGAGGACCTGGGGGTGGTCCGTAGCTTGGGGGTGGTGATGGTGGTCTTGGTGCTGGTGGCCTAGGTCCAGGTTGAGGGGACGGTGGGAACTGTACGGGCGGTCGAGGGTAGTTGTATCCGTTCTGGGGCACTGGGAGGTACTGGTTATTTGGTGCTGGTGGCTCTGCCAAAGCTATACAGCTCAAGGCCAATACAATGCACGCCTGAAAAAAAAAAAAAAAATTGTGAATATATTATAGAGTCAAATGCTGATGATAATATAATTAAATATTCATTATAGTGTCTTCTTATAAGATGTCAGGGTGTAATAGTTTTGAAAGAAATGTAAGTAATTTAATCGCGTGATCCATTGATTTATTAGATGTTGACCATGTTAGTGTGCAGTCAGTTCATCATAATTGAAAGCTCTGAAAATAAAAATTATAGGATCATTACCCCTCTTCCGAATCTGTAATAGTATTCCGTTCATTCTAGTATCTATCACCAAAAATAGAAGACATTGCATAACCTAATTTCATTTTTAGGAAGTCTCCCTGAATCCCATTTCTAATGTTATTGTCTGGGAGACAAGCATCCTCAAAGATGAGATGAAATTAGGTGACGTGTAGCGACGTCTTACGATGCTGATGGTTTATGAATGATGTACGATCACTTCTGTTGTGTCCCAAAGAGTGCAGTTTTATTGATGACCCTTTTCCTGTGTTCACATATTAAATGTAGCAGAAAAATTAATACTAACTGCCATTCTAATTTTTTTCAATATGAATAAACTGAACTCGTTAATATAAGTAACGATATATTATTGAAAAAGTGCGAAAATACTTTTTACTCGCAATTATTACTAGTCAAAAGGGGCGTTACATAGAAGAAGTTGCGTTATGCGGCTTTCAATATAATGGGCACTAATTGTTGAACTGTATACAACTGACATTTTTTCTGGGTTCGCTCTTACTTTCAACGAACATGACTTGCATTATTCATTTGGACAAAATTCTTTCCGGTATTCTTGACTCATCTCTTTCCTTTTGCGTTATGTATTGACAGTCTATAACCGACTTCAGCACAACAGTTTAGAATTACATTTTAAAATTGAGATTAAGTTATAAATTAGTTCAGCTTTCAAATTCTGATTTAATCTCGAAAAATGTTCGTAAATATCATGTTATAAAGTGTTTTATGGAACAATTAAAAAGATTCCATAAACATTACCCGCAGAATTTAAAATTTCGGAGATTTTATTAAGTGAGAATTTATGAAGTGATTGAATAGAATAGTAAAAATTTATGAGTTTGAAAGATATTTGAAAGAGCATTATAGAAATGTATTGTCTAAATGGTCGTGAAGCAAAACTAATGCGGGGCTTCAACGAGTCCCTTGACATTTAGCCGTTGTTACACGCGATACTTTCAAGCTAAACACATAGCAATGAAATAAGATAAGGTATGTAATCCCGGTGAATCTCTTTCCTGAATACATTTACCAAGATTTATTCTTTTTATTTTTTCTTTGTCTATGGCATTGAGGATTGTCGCTGATCTTTAATGTTTTTTAATTACTATTCTTATTAGACAATAAGAATGCACTTTTGAATAAGATCTAACAATAAAAAAAAGGAAAGAAATTATTTTTTTAATATTTAAATATTTAACTTTTCAAATAGTCGTCCAAAAAGCCATAACGCCTTAACGAATACATATTTAAAATTTATTCAGATTTATTTTTACTGAGATTTTTATGCAAGCTGAAAAAAGAATCATTTTTATCTAATATTCTTTTTATCAATAATTTGGGGTCCTGTGGTCGCCGAAATGACGCTTAGTAAGGATATCCTTTAATACTTTTACGCTAGCTCAAAAAATCATATGTAACTAACAATGTTAAATAGTAATTTTATGGAAATGTATTAAGAAAGGTTGTTTGTTAAGTAGGTACTAAGGTCAAATACCCTTTAACACATAGTTCCCTCCAATTCTTGACCTACTATACTCAATAGCTCTTGCATATTTATGGCATGAATCTTAGCTATGACTGTGAGTAGAATTAATTTTTTTTTTTGAAAAATATTTTCGTAATGCTCCATTATTGAAATTATTTAGTTTTTTTTTGTTTTTTTTTATGTTGCATGTATGCATGTTTACTTATAATCGTCTAAATTGTTTGTCTGCAAAGTATTCAAATAGAGATCGATTCAATAATACACTATTTAGCATTTACGGACGATATTTAAGTTAACTAACTTTCTCCGACTTTAGACTTAAGGCCGCAGTGGCCGGAAGATTAGAATGTCAATGATTCAAGGATTCTCGTAATCTCTGAGGTACAAGTTCGAATCCGGCCTGGGCAGTTTTGAAATTTATTACTCGCGAAAGGATTTCCGATCATTCCTCTCTAACTAGAATAGGTTGGTAACTTGTAGGATAACCCGTCCTGTACTAGTTGGAGCACATAAGGACGTTAAGCCCAAAAAGCAACAACAACTTTAGCTGTTATTATACATTTGTTGAAAAAAAGTATTCTAAGGTATCTTCAGCACCAACACATACTGTTGATTCATATTCATAAGAAATAAATAATTAAAACGAATCGTGTCTGAGTTTTTTAGTCTGAGTTAAATGTTCGCCTATAGACCGCAAATGAAATAACCACATGTTTAGGGACTCAAAATATATGATTCCGTGAAAGGTTCAGTTTATAACAAAGGTTGTTTTGTGAGAATGTTTTTTTTTTTGTTTGTTTTTTCTCAACAATATCCCCTCTAATTATGAAAAAAAAAAAAATGAGCAAAAAAATAAAGACAATTGAACAGATCTTTCATCCAGCTCCTTTTCGCACTTACAAGAGTATTTCTAAATAAGTCAGTCGTGGCATTGTCCTATATGAGTGTGTTATTATATCCATCTATTATATCGTAAAATGGGGCACATGTTAGACAAGAACTCTCTTTATCCAGAATTTTCATAATTATCATATCCTTATTATACAATTATTTCATGCTTTAGTATTATTATTAGAATGCGATATTTTGTCAATATTTACCACAATTTTCTAATGAAAGGGAATGTCATAACGCGTGAGAGATAAAAAATAATCTTGTAGATGATTTAAAACCTTATCGATAGGTCTCAAGATAAATAAGTTTCTGATGGTGAACCATTATGTTTGATGGAAAACTCTCAATTTCCTTTCCCTACACTTTCCGCTATCTCTTTCTTCGATGAGCTACTCATTCTATAAATTCTATGGAACACGTTTTTATCATTGCGATTAAAAACACATTCATGACAAATTAATTGATTTTACTGATTTGCCTTTTTTACAAATTTATATTCATACAAAGACATAATTAACGATATTCTTAACAATATAAATTCCGAGACATAATATCCTTAGACGTGAGGAAAGCACTTCCAGTCAGTTAATGTATTGTAGTTTCGTATAATTTTGATTTTTCGAACTAGACTGCTATGACTATTGGACTGTATGTTCTGGAAGTCCTCCCGGTACTGATTAGAACCCGTTATGAGATTCTTCTTATTATTAATGTATTTTTGTTAAATGTGTTTTATTACCTCAGGTCTTTAAAAAAAAACCCCCCCAAAAAAAAAAACCAACTGTTGTAGTTTTTACAATCACGACTTTAGGATATAAATTCGCCTTTCCATGCTAGTACAGATCTAGATCTACTTTTTCTATAATGTGACAGTTCAAGTAGCTTTAAAAAAGTGACAAATTAATTTATATTCCGTAGGGTCTGAAATCAATTGACGTCTCTTTAAAGATCAAAGAAAAAAAAAATTGTAATTTACTGGCTAACAATTGACCAAATTATGTCTGAATATTTATTTCTAAAAGTTTATTGTAGCTCTATAGATTCTTATAAAAAAAAAAAAAAATAATAATAATAAAATAATCAAAGCCGTAGTAAAAATGAATGAATAAATACATTAATCATGATATTAAGCCTACAGTTTCTCAGAATATCTCAAGTTCGGAATCAGACAATTCTTGTGTCTTTTTGTTCATCCTGTTGATATTTTTTTTGAAAATAATTTATTTTTTTTGAAAATAATTTATTCTATTTAGCTAAATAACTAATAGATCCTAAATAAAAAAAGAGTGTATTAAATGACAAAGGTATCGTTGCATAAAGTTTTTCACACCAAACATGAATTTTAACATATACATCCAGGTTGTCTGATTATGTAATCATGCTAATGTTAACGCATGGATGATCTGTGTTAATCCTATTTCAATGTTTGGTTTAAAATTAAAATGCGTGTACTACTTATTCTAGCCTTATATCTTAGTATACTTACTTATTATATATATATAATATAACATTCTAGCTGTTCATTCAGAATAGATTTAAATTTATATTTGCTAGATACGAATATACTTTAATAAATAGACATAATGTTTTATATTTTACTGTTTAAAATGTGGATTTTAGGAGTAACTTAATAGATTCTTAAAATTATTAAAAAAAGTTTCCCTTCATTTTGAGATCTACGCATTTAATAAAAAAAGAAACGGCCCAAAGTTTCAAGTCTCTGGGTTGACTATCTTCGGCTAGAAATGCTGAAGTGATAAGCAAGGTCTTCACGTTACTATGTCCCTTGGCATCCACATTACTACAACGATTTATAAAATCATCAATGATTCGTGTGAGTTTAAAATTATTTTTGAAAACATAGTATTTTTGAAATATTTGTATACATTTTTATATTATTAAAATTGTATACATTATATTTTTTTTTTACGAGTTATATTTTATAAATTTATAAACATCAATAAAAGTAAAATATTCTTTAAATTTATTGGTGTTTATAAATCCACATTGGTAAATTCACCGTGTTTATTTATAAAATATAAAAAAACATCGGCACGTATTTAATAAAACGAAAATTCCCGTCAGTTGTTGTAGTAGATCCAAACTGAACACTTTTCATCTCCACTACTGTTGACTTCACACAGTTTCGAATCAACACTTTCGCGACCACAATTCACCTCTGTCACGGAAATAACACTTTGAAAAAAAAAAAAAAATTCCGGAAAATTATCATGGAAATATTTTCCTATTCTGCCATGAACAGCTATATATTACAGCTAAATGCAGATCTCCTCACCTTCCACATGCTGTCTGTATTGGTAACCGTGATGGACTATGCTAGAAGGATGGACAAAAGGGCTTATATAGCAGGCCTTACAACCCCCACCCTTGTCCCCTCTCCCTCCCTGAGAAAGTGTGGGCTCCGAATTTTCTCAGACAACTCATCTCATCTGAAATATTGATTTATAAGTATTTCATAATGGAAAGGCCATATTACTAATTCCGCTTTTTTTAATTGTTTCTGAATGAAATTCGCTTAACTCTATTCAGATTTCTTATTTATTTCCTGAGTCTTTTCTCTGTGGTAGAATCATATCAGTGGTGACATTTTTCAATTCTTATATGATCACAGTACGTATTTAAATTGTAAAGTTAATTCTTATTTATTAATTTATGGTCATATAATATAAATTTTTTAACATCATATTATATTTGAAAAAAAAACTTAGGTATCGTAAGAATATGTTTATATAAATAAAAAAAAAAATAGTGATCTAATTGATTAAAAAAAAAAATTCTTGTATTTATTTTAATTTTGATTTTTTTTTTTTTTTTTTTTTTTTGTATACTTCATTGATATTTACAACTGTATACAGTAACTAAATATGCGGTAAAATGATCAATTATAGAGTACTACCCATTAATAGCACTTCAATAAAGTTTCTACAATTGAAGGCCATCTTTCCTGTCACCTTGGAGAGTTATCGGGAATCGAGTTAGAAGCAAGTATGGTGGCTAGTGGATTCGAATGGGTATGGAGTTTGTCATGAAAGGATATGTATCTTGTTTGGGTCAAATCTGCAACATACGGAACATTTTAATCGTAATGGATAAGTTTATTAGTGTCATAACAAGGAGCATTGAGGATATGCGAAGCATAGGAAGTTTTAGTGTAGCCTCCAATCTTAACTCTGTATGTCTAAATGGTTCTTATTATTGCCGTGTAAATAAGTGTTTTGTAATTTATTGGGAGCTTTGGACGCTTGTCTAGTATATAATAGAGTAGTCTTAAGAAACCATTCTAAATTAATTAGTTAAACAATAAATAAATTAAAAAATTAATTAATTTTTATTTTATTTTATTGAATAAATATTACAAGCTTCCTCTTGAAGAGCAATGAATAATATGGATAACAAAGAATCCATTCATACAATATGTACAATTAAATAAAATAAAAATAAACATAAAAATCCTCTAACTATACGAGATATTAATATTTAAGAAAAAAATAAAAAAAATAAAAAATAAATAAATCGTGGAATACAAATATAAACAGTGGTAATAATAAAGGAGTAGAAAAAAAAATTAAATAAATTAAAAAGCATAATATTTACAATCTACACAAACATCCCAGGAAAACCCCAGACCAAGCTTGTCCCCCAACTTATGGGAGGGCAAGCCAGGCCCCCAGTAATCCCTACGCTTTTCTCTCAGCCGCATCACCAGTGTGAAAATCTAGTGGAATCTGAGAGGGAGCGCCACAGTCGCTCTGGACTAGATTAGAGAAGCTGGCCATTGCCAGAACTCCAGTAATATATATTTATTACAATAGGTCTCGGGGCCATTGCTGTTTTAATTGCGAGGAGGGTTATAAGGATATAATGGAGCTGGCTAATGAATGTGCCAGAGGGTTGGGATGGTTGGAAAGGTTTTGATGAAATTTGGAGATTTTTTTTGTAATTTTTTTGATTGTATGTGTATTAATGTATATTAAGGTGAAAATTCGTATATTTATATTTTTTAGTTTAACCATCAATAATACATCAAAATTTGTCACGATATTAATGATCACTTTGTGAATGATTGTCAGGTTCACATATTAAATTATTATGTCATTTCTGGCACGAGGATTCTTGGAGTTGCTATCCAGCGTCATACTCTCAGCGAATGTAGTAAATCTCTCATCCAACTTCTTTTCAGAGTCCTTTTGTGATTTTTTTCTATGTAACTAAATATTTTTTTTTTTTTATTTACTGTCAGGTATTTATTCAATTTTTTAGAACACCATCCTATTTCCCCAGTAACAGTGATTTTTTTGATGACTGACTTATTGTGATCTCTTTGAATATAATGTAATAGTTCGATTTTCTAAGATGTTACTGGTTGTGAGTGCGTTTAAAAATAATATATTAGAAGATAAAATTTAACGTTTTTGTGATTTCATAAAAATTCTGAACATTTTTTGCATAGAAACCACTAAAACTAAATTAAGAATTTGATCCTAATCAATAAGAATCGAAATTAATTTTGTTCATGCTTTGTTTTATAAGTTCTATTATTGCTGTTGTTTTATTTGCTAAATGTGAATTGTGACACACTTTATTGAATTCTTAATAAATATCTATTAGAATACTCCGAGTCTGTTAAACGAATAAGTGGAGATAATTCCAGTTGAACGTGATTGGGTCCAGTGGTTATTTAAATGTGTTTTTTCCTATGCCGTATCTTGATCTGCTCCAATTAGAGGTAGAATATAATATATTGTATATTATATATATGGGGTCAGGTCAATTCGATAATTTCCTTTCATAAGATTTTTTTTTTTTTCTTTTTTTTTTTGTAGAATTAAAATTTTAGATTAAAGAATTAGAGTTTTAAAGAAGATTAAAGAATTTTAGAATTAGAGTTAGATTAAAATTAAATTTAACAATAATTAAATATGAACAAATCATAATAATGGGAGAAGGAGGAAAGGATCAGGGACATAATTGTTACTAGAAAAAAAAAAAAAAAAAAAAAAAAAAAAAAAAAAAAAAATATGAAAAAACATTAACATAACTAAGAAAGAAAACAATAATTTTTGTATGTTGTTCATTCTTCTTTTTAGCAACCACAGGAGGGACTTGTTGAGGGACCACCTCAATCTATGTTTGGCCAATTTCCAATTTTTTAATCTACTATATATTTGTCAAATACCACTCACTCATTTAACACGAAATCTCAGAAACCACCGAACGGATAGGAATGAAATTCGATATGTAGCTTCCTCTAGGGCCCTAGGTGCTCGCTAAAAAATCGGCCTGGATCGCGGCTAATTCGCGAATAATGCTATTAAAATTTTTATTGGGTGAATAATAATAGATTAATTATCATATGATATTTGGAGATAAGCTAAGTTACAAAATAGGTTAGATGTTTAAGCTGCACACTTTGACCACAAATTAAGTTCCTTATAGTTGTAAACAAACAAAAATATGATCGATGCCGAAACCTTATAATATGGTACTTTATGTGAGCTCATGTTGTCTGCAGAGGTGTACCCTTACAAGTTTGAGTTGTTTCGTGACGAGAAGCTATTAAAAGGCTTATGTTAAAGAGGAGGTTAAAATACTTATGTTCTCTGGTGATGACATGTAAGGCCAGTTCGATGTGCATATTCCTTACGAGCAACCCACCAACATTGCTTCACCAGTAGCTTCGTCCCCAACTACTCCTTTTTCAGTTTTCCAGTCACAAGATAATCGGCTTTTCTCAACCAGGCCCAAGTTGTATTTTACAAGTAGTACCTAGCATTTCTGAATTTCATTCCTTGAACCTAGAATATACCTTTTTCTCAGTTCAGATGAGTCTATTGCAACATTCTAAGAATGGAATTCTTTAGGTTTATTTAGGTAATAATAATTATCAACGTTAAGTCATTTATAAAAATCAACTTTTACTAATTTAAGTTGTCCTTAATCCTAATGATATTAAACCGTAGCGGAGCAGGGCCCTTTCAGCTAGTGAATTTATAAATTAAGAGGGAGAAATATGCTTTATTAAAATAAAAAAAACAACAACAAAAAAAAAACGAATTGCTGCACAATTTGTTGCTACACACACGGCTTACTAGTCTATGCAATTAAAAATTACATTGTAATTAACAATAAACTAACAATTATTCATAATCCACACATGTAATATATAATAATTATTATGTCATATATAATATGTAATCAAATATATGAAAATATATTTATAATACTAGTATAATTCTAAGATATTAAACAGACAATTAAATTTATGATTTATGATTTTTTAAATTTAAATTTTATTTTATTTTTTACTAGCTACTGACACTGCCAACTAACATCTCTCCACCACTTCCCATCGAAACCCAAATCTAAAAGAACAGGATTAACACAATCCTATAATTTAAATTTAGATTCCCCGCTAAACGCTATTCCGATACTATTTTATAAAGTATAATTAGCGCATAAAGGTTTCATTCTTCCGAAATGTGTAGTCTGTAGTATGAATTTAATAAACTTATTTCTGCATTTGCTTAAACAGTTATTTTCACCAAAGCTTTTCTATTCAGCGAAATGTGCTTAGTTTAGGAAATTAAACTTTCCAAAATTTTCAGTAAAAAGATTTTTTTAGATAAAGTATTATGGGAAAAAGCTGTTAATAGGTTGCTTTCAACTTTTTCCAATGTAGGAATGAGACCTGTGAATCTTCAGATTTTTAATGAAACCAGGTATATCAGAAACTATGTGAATTTATATCACAAAAAAAATTATCAGTGTATTAAAAAACTAGTTTTTTTATACTATCAATGCTAAAGGCATAAACATTCAAAATACCAGCTACTGTAAATACAATTTAGAAGTATTATATTAATTTATAAATGTGGCGTGAATCAAACACATGTTTTTATTTTATTTTAACACAAAAATTCTAAAAAAAAAAAAAAATTACCAATGTAATGTCCCTAAAACTGAAGATCAACGTTTAAAATTAGAAACCATATATAAACTAAACCTAATAGAAGTGACACAATATTTCGGTGATTGTTGTGAAGAAGGGGATAAGTCAAATAACCTTGAAAATAAGTTAACTAATAACGTTGAAAGGGGTCACCTGTGGTGTAGTGGTTAGCATAGCAACCTACTAAACCCAAGATCGCGGGTTCGCAGCCTGGCAGATGACCTTAGGATTTTTTAAAGTGAGTAAAAAATCCTTAGCTATGCCGTCCTTCGGAAGGGACGTAAAATGGGGGTCCCGGGCCTGTGCGATGTCAGGTACTCGTTAAAGATCCCTATCCCAATTATACCTGGATAGGCAAAGTTTAGGACTTCCACCGTGTAGCATCGTCCGATTAGCCATAGCAGCATAAAGTGACGTTAAACGAAATAAACAATAACGTTGAAAGAACGATTTTTAATATTTGCATTAGGATACATTTATTAGGCATTAAAGTATCTATTCAGGCGCAAATAGTATTTTTAGAGTAATAACAGGATTCAGGAAAATGATCATCTAAAATGAACTGCTGTAAAGTGCACAATTCTGACTTATCTACTTCTTCACGATGGCCAGGTAAATTCTTAATTTCTAAATTTGAAATTTAAATTTAGAATATAGAACTTAAAATATAGAGAAATATATTTGTAACACAGACACACACACACACACAAACCTACAATCTTCGTCACATCATCGTGATGGAAATAATTTTTCCATGAATTTTAATTGATTAGTTATTGTACTTAAGTACGATAATTAGTCGTGCCCATTCAGGCACCCTTTTCAATCGGAGACAGAACTGTTTCTCTTCCTTAGTATCGTAATAACGCGTTGATTGATTTAATTGGTTGGAAATCAATTATTTCGTTATTGAATTTTACTGTAACGATTATGATGATTTTCATTGTTTATAGTTAGTTGTTTTATTTCGTTATGCAGCTCATTTTATTGTCAGTTAATTCGATGATTATATCATATTTACAAATGACTATCCGTTATTTAAATTCACGATTTTTATAACAATTTCAAATAATATATGACCAGCACCGATGTTTTTTTTTTTTTTTGATACTAGTGAGCCCCATCACTAGATAGTGACTCATAATGCTATGTTTCTCCAAACCACTCCTCTCTTCAGAACCCTCTTAAATAGCACCCATTAAAGAGGTAGAATCATTATTATCAAGAATGAATCAAAACTTTTTGTCATCCATGGGGGCTCAGAAAAAAAAAAAAAAAAAAAAAAAAAAAAAAAAAATGGTTGACATTCAATTACATTTAGGACGTAGTTTATTGTAACATTGGTAGATCATTGAAAGGTGTAATTTTTGAATCAAACGCCGCTATTGTAACTCTATCCTTGATGAATTCAGGTCACCCACACTATCTATTGATGTCCAAATAACTATCAATACTATCATCCTTGAATGAAAGAGTGCAAAACCGAATTGCGGTAGGTTGGATGTTAGTCCTAGGAAGTGTGAGTAATCCGAAGCCATCAAAACCACTACTTATCCCTTCTCTGTCCAGTTTAATTCAATCCTAGTATTATTGGTATTGTATAAGTACCATCGCTTCCGAGGGAGGGCCTTATGAAATGCTGTAATTTGTTTCAAAATCGCTTTGGAAATGTTATTCGCTGGCTTGATGCCGCATTCCTTTACTAAAGTCGCGCGTGCAGTATCTGTTTTAGCCTCTCATGTCCTTCGTGACCTTCACCTGCGGAAAATTCGTTCTGCCTTATCGGACCTATGGATGCTCCGAATTATGGTATATGGTGATTCATATATTCTAATCAGATATCAGTCTTCATTATATGGTTTTGAGATTTATGTTTTAAGCTGAAACAATCATAACACGTTCATTTTTTCGTACATGGATAGTTAATCTAATTACATTAGATGATCCCTTATACGTATTAATGTAGGCAAGGATGTTCCGGCTAACGGAGAGTGACTAGAAAAATACTATTAATTATACATATATTTTATGTATATATAATAAATTTTTAAATCAAAATATTTTTTAAAACTTTTTCTGAGACATCGCGGTTTTATTTCATGAATATGGCATTAGAATGTGGGAACCTATCGTTCCTACGGACTGTCTACTCTTGACACTTAGACTGTCTACGCACACACTTAGTTCTGATATCTTTTAGAAGCCTGTTTCATTTTGCCTCCTTACAATTGATGATGTATGTTTAACATTCGAACCTATACTTCTAAATTTAAGAGCTAAAGAATTCCGATTGAAGGGCTAATAATTCATTAATCCTTATTGTATTAATCCTTATATACCATCATGCGCACTGATGATCAATTATGTTGTAATGATCAACAACTTTAATTACATAACATATTTTGATTGGATTAGCCATTTCTGTGTTATGGACTCAAACACGACAAAAACTAACTTTTTTTGAAAGTGTGCAAAATTCGCCCATGTTTGACTATTGATTGTGGCTAAACGCCTAAATAAAATTCAACTTAAAGGAGGTCTCTAGAGGCACAATTTAATAAACTTTTGTTTTGTAAGTATTACATTTTTCTACTATTTTTTTTCAAAAATCTGAAAAAAGTTTAAAACGCTTATTTTTTTTGCCCCCAAATATTTTTCCCTTATCAAATTTAGTTTCATTTCAACAAGACTAACTGAGAACATTAAAACAAAGTTGCACAATTATTGTATTGCCATTGGTCCTTAAAACGTGTGCAAATTTTCAAGTTTATCAGATTGCTGAAAATTAGTGAAAATTACGATGAAAGATTCCGTTACGTACAGGTGAAGTTAATAAAAGCATATTACATATTACACAATGATTTTAATTCGTAGGCTGTGAACACACTGACAATCTGGGATCAACTAATAGCTGCATGTTTACACTCTTGGGATCTTGGGAAAACTTTTGTAATCAAATCAAAATTAACAATAATCCCAAATATGTAAACAAAATAAAAGTACGGAAAAGGAAAGGTAATGGATTTGATTGAACCTTAATATAACGTTAGAATTCATTTTCTGCTCTCTTTAAATTATTTTCTGATCGCAATTTAATCATTATTATTTATGCAATACCATATCACTCAGTGAGTGATCATAATTTTTAATCAAATCAATGAAGATCAAAGATCAATTGAAATTTTTATTCATAAATCAGGAGTGGTTTATACCAGAGTGATTAAAAATCAAATATAATAATTATTATATGATTTTTTGGAAAAAATAACAATTGATTTCAAACCCTGCACACAACACAAATAACTTTGTATTGAAGTATTACTAAAAAAACACAACTAAATACCTATTTGTTAAAAGAGCAATCGCTTCTGAAACTTTTTTTTTTAAATCAGAGAAAACTACGGTATTATTAAAATAATAGTATTTAAAAAAATGTATCTTTTTAGTAAAGGTGGAAGAGATAAAACTATTAGACACCTTCACAATTTATTTCTCATCAAATATTTTCTGTAAAAAGAAATTAAAAAAATAAAAATAATTGTCGAATATTCGTCAAATATCGTCAGTTTTACTTAGAAATCCCATGCTTAAAAATGTTCAATAGTTATTCGAGGTATTTATTAATGGAATAAGAAATTAATATCTACCAAAAATTGTACATTCTTTAGTGATCCCCCAAGAAGTAGTGGTCATATTGATATTACTCTTGAGAACACGTGTTGTTAGGTCAAGATTGGATGTTGATACGCCGAAGGATTCAGAGTAGAAAATAGGTGACCCACTGTCAGTTCTCCTCTTCAATAAAAGTGCTACAGTTTAGACAGAATTCGAGTAATACCATATTCAATAGCTTAACCCCACATACGGGTTGTATGTATGTCGTTGTGATTACAAGAATGTTTCAAGGGGTCTCGGGCTTGATATTTTAGAGATATATGTAGATTTATATATTATAAATCTATTATAGTAAGGACTTTTTTCATTTAATGTAGAAAAAAAAGCAAGGAGATTCGTAAAACAATAGTATTATCAACATTCAGAAACATGATTCTTTTGTAAAAGCTAACATTTTTGGAGTTAGCTATTTGTTAATCGAGGATTTTATTACCGGACTTATATTACAAGATATAAGATGATCCACAAATTTCTTCAAATATTTCTTTCCGGCAACCTAATATTTCTCAATAACATAAATATTTTGATTAAAGTTTTTCGCAACATGAAACCAGTGTTATGTATACAAATCTGGCCAATACGGACATGACATCGGCTTTGATAAGTTACAATTTATTAAAAGGGACTTAGTCACCGACTTCTCTCCTTTCAACAAATAACGGAAACTTCTGACTCATCTTAAACCCATTAGAAAGCTTGAATGAAATATTTTTTACAAGAAGATATCAAAACCTTAAAATGACCGAAATTGTGAAAATTGCACTTTTAACTAATACGATTGAAATATTGTTCTATAAACTATCAGAACTGTTACGAAATAATAAAAATTTTACCTACAACAGCTTACGTGAATCAACTTTTTTCTGTTCTTTAGTAGACCTTTGCACCTGTCATAAAAGGATTTTTAAAACTGTTATCTTAATCTACTCAATGATTTAATTTGGTAGGAATAAATATTTTATTTGCTTTATGCATTTTTTAAATTTTTATATTTCATTATTATTCATTAAGATAAATATTATCAAAATAAAATGACTATTAGCAAATAAGGTATATTTATATTTTTTTTATATATACATTTATTGAAATTTACAACTGTACAAAATATATACATCAAGTAAATTTATTGACAACTATTATAACATGTTAAAACTTGAAAAAAAAACTACTCATCAGTAGCACTTTACTATAAATTCTACAATAGAAGGTCTCTACGCCATCTTCGTTTCAGACGCCTCGGAGGATTATCAGGAATGGAGTGGGAAGCAAGTTGAGAAACTAACAGATTTGAGTGATTATCGAGCTTACTATGAAAGGATAGGTATGTGGTGTGGGCCAAATCAGCAACATATGGAACATTAAGATCTTTATGGATAAGTTTATTGGTGACAAAGTAAGGAGCATTGAGGATTTTACAAAGGATTTTGGATTGTATGGATTGAATACGAGATGAATTGGATGGCTTAGTGGAGCTCCAAAGCTCAACTCTGTACGTCCAAATAGGTCTAATCACAGTCGTGTATATGGGTCTTTTGTAGTTAATTGGGAGCTTTGAACGTTTATCTAGTAAATGTTGAAGTAGTCTGAAGGTATATATTTAAGTTTATAAAATGTTAATTGACACTGTATTTTGTGTATTCCGATACATGATTCACGTTTAAAAATGAAATATATTATTATACTAAACTAGTGAAAAACTTTTATCAATTTTTATATTTAATAATAATAATTATTTTTTATACTAAGTATATAATTTATAACTTAGAATTCATATTCAAAATTTTCATTGTGATTCAAGAATATATATTGGAGAGTTCAGATATGAGAGAGTCTGTAAAAATTTAAATATAAAGAAAGAGTCCATTATACATATTTACAAAGAACTATATAATAGTGTGTTATTAATATAGGATTTATAATATTTAATTTACTTGCCTATTTCGTATAAATTGAGGCTTTCTCTGAACGTGATTATGAAACAAAAAATATTTCAGCTACAATTTTATTTATATTTTATAAAAATTAACATGGAAAAAACTAAATGGGATATCTTAGTCAACTGCAAATAGTAATTTGCTACTCAGTAGAATTGTTTTTCTACATTAGGCAGATAGCTACATGCTTCTTTAAGTAACTTTTAGTTTAGTCATTAATATTAGTCTATTAGAGTTTACTAGTTGGGAGCTTCTCGTTGGTGGGACAGATATTCATGTAAAAACGTGTTGTGGCCAAATTTGAAGTAACATTAGATGTTCTGATCTCCCCAAGATCACTTATAACTTGTATTTTACATTTCAGAGTTGGGATTCAGTTCCAGTCGACTAGGATGTAGGAGTATAAATGTATTATTAATTGGTGATAAATGTTTGTATAATTTATTAATCGGTATAATTTTTTTTTTTTTTTTTTTTTTTTGTATTTGCGATGAGACCCTTACCCCAACTCGCTCGGCCATTAAGTTCCCTACATATGTAATAAATTAACAAATATAATAATCTACATATTTTTTTATTAAGATATTATTATATAGTTATTATGTCACTATCGATATGTCAGAGAAATTTAATATACTCCTATTTTAATTTTGCTAAATAGCTCAGCTTTTTTAAAAAACATATGTTATCAGTTATTATTTTTCTTCCATTTTACATGTATTTTTTTTATTGAACAACTTATTTTAGAATTAATTACTGTTTTTGATGAAAAAAATATATATTATTTCAGCGTAGTGAAATCTGCTCCGAAGGTAATTTTATAATAGAAAAAAAAAATAGGCTATCTACTAACTTTCAAATTTAATGAACCTTCTTAATTATGAAATCTAGCTTTCTTCTCGACCACTTCCTAGTGTGGCGCCTTCTAATCTATAAATACCTAGTAAACTATGTTAGATTCTTTGAAATATTTTAATATTATCACCAAAACAAAATAACGACACTATAGATTAGCAACTTTTTATTATGTGATAAATTAGATTTAAATCAAAACATAAATATAAATCTGAAGAACAATGATGTTATATATTAATATTAAAAAGGAAACATTGAAAAAAACAAACAAAAAAACATAGAGGTGATGATTTAAGATAAGTGATAAGATAAAATTTAAGATGAGTGCAGAATTACATAAATGTTGAATCAATAGATAGGTAGTAATAATTTAGTAATTTTTTTTATACTTGAAACAACTATACGAAAACATATATATAATGCAATGACCGTATTGGCCACATACTTTGATAATTAACATTTTTAACAATAATGCGAAAATGTCGGACTTTAAGGAACCTCTGCGATCTAGACATATTTTTCGACAAATGAAAAAGATTGGAAATAAATAAAAATAAAAATCTTGGGATGGCGGTGTTAAGTTAGACCTTAGCACTAGTAGTTTTTAAACTCGACTGTTGCTGATTTTCCCCTTGCATAAGCTGTGAATTGACTCCAAATTATGGTGGTAGAAAAAAATTTTGACATCTTATGTACCACAAAACCATTGTTCAAGAAACAGAACTTCTATACCGAGAATCGAACCAAAGACCCATGTAGTTGTTAGTGGTTTAAAATTACCAAAGATTTATAGTTGTTTAATAGATTTATTTAATATGTATATATATTTACCATCGATCGATATTGAACTTGGATTTTCACAAAAATTGGGCTTCAACCTCATCAACTGCTTTAGACATGTCTAAAGGCCTTGGATAGATTCAGTTATTTGTGAAGAATTTTGTTATTTCTTTGTTATTTCTTCTTGTGACTAAGTTGTATATTAAATATTAGGAAGATTAAGAAAAATTAATAACAACATAAGTGTACGTAAGCTGCATTGCTTTCATAAACTTTATTTTCAATCTAAAAAAAAAAAAAAAAAAAATTAAAAATATATTAAAGAAATTTGTTAGATTTTTTTTTTTTGATTCCAAAGGAAGTTGTTCATCTTGCATGAAATCTAACTCATTTGGTTCTGAGTTTTGGAAATTCGCAATTTTTTTTTATTTTACCATTCAAATTATTGGTGAATATTCCTTATTGTTCGTGCTCAACGGTAGGAATGTATGTTGTTCAGTTTATTAATCATCGATTTCATTAACAAAATATGTTTTAATGTTTCTTTTTATTACATTTCATATTTGATATAAAATAGTCTCCAGAGAGTTACTTTTATTTGACAACATGAATCGAATATGAAACCTTATCAAAAGTCTTCGATTATAATTTTTTATTTTTGTATTTTAGGTCGATTGATTAAATTGAATAGCTTTTAACGTTTTGCATACTTAAAATATCTCTATAATCACATATTGATTGCGATAGGTCATAATGAAAATTATCCGAATTGTTGACACATTTTTCCGCACATAAAGATAAGATGCTGAGCGGGAGATAATAGGTCCGGCGTTGATATGCATCGCCGGACCATAATATACCTTATTTCGTTGCATCATCTCCCATCATTCCAGATTAGGTAAGTAGCCTTGCGCATCTAGCAGTAGATTCTCGCAACGCGTTATGACCCGTCCTCCTAAAATTTCAAGATTTTTTTTTAAGATTCACAAATGTTTTTGCATGAGTGAGTTCTTAGTCTATATAATCTTTTCCCAGAATTTAGTTTTATCCATAACTGCTCTTAAGATATATAAATAACTTTGCAATTATTTATAAGAAAATTAGGCTCGCAAATGTTTTTGTTTTAAACATAAAAAAAGTAATAAATCACAGTTTCTTACTAGTTTAACTTTGACAATTATTTTTTTGTATTTTTTTTGTTTAAAAATCAGAATTTTGCACAATTAATAAAAAAATAAAATTAAATAAATGAATAAATCTGGTTTGTGGTATTCCAAAAGGTCGAATAAGCAAAAATTTGATAAGATATATATATAAGCCAGAGTGATTATGCTAAGTATATGAAGGAATAATTTAAGAGACGTGGAATCACTGATGGAGATTGCCTGAACAGACAGAGATTCAGGAACACATTTAACATCAGGATTCTTCTGGAAGAGAGAATAAGGAATGGGCGGGGGGGAGGGGGGAGACTGCAGCAGTCAAAGATAATGAAGGATTTTCGGAAAAAATGAAAGAATGAGGAGAGATAATGAGATAGATAGTAAAATATATCTGCTAGATTTCTTGGCTAGAAAAAAAAGTAATAAATGAAATACAACAAAAAAGGGTTCTTTTTCGTTTACTTCTAGTAACTGTTATTATTACTGTTAATAATAATTTTACTTTTAGTTTAAATTTCTTATGGACACTCAACATCGAGAGTCTTTAGTGTCCGTCCTTCGATCTACTTTATACTCTTCTCTTCCGTTCTTCGACTATTTTGTTTTGTTTTTAAATTTTATTGAAAAGGTTATATTTTTGAGGAATTTGAGAATTGTATCTATATTATTACTATTACCGCCAAGAATAGTTAGTATGTTTCTTTGTTCTCGTATTTCCTGAAAATAATCATTCCTTCGAGTGCAGTCCTCTAAAATGTGTCTAATCCTTAATTGTACATTATTGCTTGTTACGCACTTCGGTAGACTTTAGTTTGTTATAAGAAATCCATGGGAGAGTCGGGTAGGCCATCTAAATATTGTTAAAACAACCTCTTTACTTCTGTTGTTGTGATTAGAGCTTTCCCATATTTTTATTTTATTTTTTTAAACAATTTTTAATTTTTTTTGGTCCTCTTTGTCTTCCCGAAAATTGGCCCAGGTCATTTTTAATCAATATCTTAAACTGTGGCAAATGTCTGTTGAGGTATATTTATAATATCTATTGTTGATAAAGCTGCTTCTTTGGCATCCCGATTTGCTGTTTTATTGCCTTCGATTCCCATGTGAAATAGAATCAAAACAAGCAACCAATTCCTAAGCAGTTTTTTAACAATTGACGCATTACCTTGAAATTTGTTTACAAAATGGTCTTTGCTATGAAATTCTTGAAATGCTTAACCGTCAAATATTGATAATCATATTCTTCTAATTTATTTATATTTTATAAGGCTTCCCATATATTAGAAGTTAGTAAGAGTGCTTGGTTGGATTGCTAATTTTATATAGTTCAGAAAAGTATTTAAATTTCGCTCAGGAACAACATATATTAAACTTTTTCTTGTTTTCTTTCGAATTCCTCCTAAGACTTATTAATATATAACAACAGTTTTTACAGGTCCCGTATTAATGATGAGATTGTTTATATACGAATTCGATACACAATTCTGCTCGAATTGATTAGGGGTTAATGATGTAAGGGAAATAATTTTTTTGAAATAGTTTTTTTAATTTTTTATTTTATGGAAATTAAGTAATTAAAGGGCAATAGATTATTGAAGAAATAATGATATTTAAGTTTTATATGATTCTACGTATTTGAATCCGGACTTAAATAAATAAATCAAAAAGTCAAAATTCCGACACCACCAATTTGTGAAAACAATACTCTGAAATCTGGCATGCCTACCGTTTCCCACCGTGTTTGTGATTTTCAGGTTCATCTCTTGAATGAAATTATCTTTTTCCTCACATGTGTATTCTTCATGTTGAATTTTGATTTTTTCATCAAAATGACTATTTCATATAATAATAATAAGGCATGGTTATACTCTTTTGAGATGGGATGTATGGTGGATGGTGTCTCTTTTTCATATTTTCGTCTCTCTTGATCTGTATATAAGGATACATGGGAAATAACATGCATCGTTATGTACTTATATTGAATCATTATAAATTACAATTACAGACATACATACATTTTTCATAAATATCATAGCTCTGCAATCATAAACCATTATACACACTAATTTAATTAATAACATCATGATGTTTGAAATATATTTTTTTTTTAATCGTAATAGTAGAACAATGCTTTAAATGGCTAGTTAGAGCCTTTTAAAAAATATTTTTACTAGGTACAGGTCTGGCTGGGGGATCTCTGGGATTCTTACGATTATATTAAAATACGATTATATTTTTAACTTATTATTTAATTTTGTTTTATTTTTTATTATTACTACTATTTATTTATTTATTCTATTTTATTTTTTTATTTTACTATATCATTTTATTTATATTTATATTGTATACGTTATATTTTTTATGTATAGCAAGTTCTTTTATGTTATCTTTTTATTTATTTTATTTTATATATTATATATATATATATATATATATATATATATATATATATATATATATATATATATATATATATATTCATTTATTTTTTTATCATTGTACAGAATGTGTGAGTGTATATGCTATCTATATTACCCATTGCCCACATTTGTGCCAGATTGTAATAATTACTCAATAAAGGTTTTACTAGACAATGAACGAATAACTAAAAAAAAAAGTGGGTCACCTGTGGTGTAGTGGTTAGCATAGCAACCTACTAAACTCAAGATCGCGGGTTCGCAGCCCGGCAGATGACCTTAGGATTTTTTAAAGGGAGTAAAAAATCCTTAGCTATGCCGTCCTTCGGAAGGGACGTAAAATGTGGGTCCCGAGCCTGTGCGATGTCAGGTACTCGTTAAAGATCCCTATCCTAATTATACCTGGATAGACAAAATTTAGGACTCCCACCGTAGCATCGTCCGATTAGCCTTAGCAGCATAAAGTGACGTTAAACGAAATAAACAAATAAACAAACTAAAAAAAAATCTGATGTATTAATTTAGGATGTAGATGGATCTATTTATTTTTGACCTTGTAAATTTGGGCTATTAAAATTCAATATTAGTTCACTTTTTATACTATTTTTACATTTTGGTTATTGATAGTTTTAGTTATCTAGGTATCAAATATAGTATATATATGGTAGTCTTCTAGGTATATCCATAGAAATGTGAGACCCTACTATTAGTTTTCATGGAATCTTTTTGTGAGTAAAATGATTGTTTAGTTTTTAAATTCCTTTCTTATTCTTAGTATTGTTTTCTTTCTTTTTAGCTTCTTGAGCAAGTTAAGAGACAATCATTATTGTTTTTCCTTAAAAGTTAATTACTCTTACTACATCACATAACCGCACTCCTTACTAAATATCAACTGGAACTAATTTAAATAGTAAAAGTTTATGTGATGATGCTTTAATTTGATATAATATACGTAAATCTATATTACTGTAAATTATGTATTCGAAACTGTATTTCAGGTTGCCTCTTATAGGTGATATTTCTCTCAGACAAAACTAAATTGGAATAATTATTTCGGTCTGAACGAATAAGACAATTATATTGTTAGTTCCACTTATTTAGTTTTAGTTTATATTTTATTAATTTAATTAATCCAACTGAAAATTTCACCATCTTTATTAATTGAACTAATACATAATATAGTTTATTAAGATTTAATTTTTCAATTAGTAATCGATTTTATTACATGTCCACTAACTGTTAAATATAGATAATTTCGATAAGGCTTAAAATAATTATATTTTTATTATTTTTTTTTTTTTTTTATCAAGTAAGAGATGGTATTTTCTTCTTTTTACTAATAGAAAAAAAAAAAGAAAGAAATTACCATCTAAATTAAAATAAAATTGACATGTTTTCATGTTTCTTCTATTTACGAAAGCTTCCCAGAATTAGTTTTTATTTTTTTCAGGAGAGGGATGAATGTCTACTGTTAATAAAAATTTTCAGTCTTTAATAAAAAAAAAACATTTAAGCAACCAAAAAAAGGAAACAGTGCAGGGCTTTTTCACCCCTCTGAAATTATGTCTTAGTATTATTAATTACTAATATCTTATTATAATCTTTGGCATGGATATATTGCATTATTTAAAGTGTGCTTTATTTTTTTCTGTTTTAGTTTCTGGGTGGACTGCTTCAACACTTACTAGACAAACGTTCAAATCTGCTTATCTATATGACGATTATTATTTAAAGTGTGGGGATCCACCAAACCTCGAATTCTTCCCGCATCCAATTTTAGTTTCTCCTTACTTTGTCACATATGAATTAATCCACAATGAAAAAAAAAAAAAAAAAGAAAAAAGATAAATAAAACGTTAGTACTAAATTAATTTATGGACAAGTTCTAATTAATTAGAATTGTACTAAATGTTTTTAATAATACAGTAATCAAATAATAAAAAAAATAAAAAAGTTTTAAAAAAAAAAAACCTAAAAAATTAATTTATGGACAAAGAATATAAGATACATATACTTTTTTAATGTGACATTTTTTTTTTACATTCAAAAATGTAACATTTTGACACGCTCTAGCTATGTAGGTGTTGCTCGGATCAAAAATTTGCCGACAGGTTCTTAAACAGAAATTTTATGAAAAATATTTTTTGTTATATAAGATTTGTCCCTGGGACGTACCGTTTAGGAACAAAACTAACAGAGCTAGAGTGTGTCAAAAAATCCCATAAAAAATGTAGGCAAAACGTAACTTTTTTTATTCCAACTATACAGATTCTAAAATGTAGGTCCTAGCGACAAAGATTATAACTGTCAGCGAATTTTCGATCCGGGCAACACCAACCGAACTAGTGCGTGTCAAAATGTTCCATTTTTAACTTTGGTAAAAACCTTACACCAAAAAAGTATCAACTCCAAAAAGTATCAGCCTAAAGGGAGTCCACATCCATCTCAAAATTTTATTTTATTTTTTTTTATCATTTATTTTTTATTTTGAATAATTACAAGCTGCCCCACTCAAGGGCACTGAGTAATATGGATTACAAAGATTCATTCATACAATGTGTACAATTATATAAAATAAAGTAAAATAGAAAAAAAACAATATAAAACCAGAAAAAAAAAATAATAGAGAAGACTTTCGGCAAAAAGTATTGAAAATGGAGGGATTCCATGGCAGGAAAGTGAAAAGGACTGGTAGAAAATGGTCTGAGGACAGAAAGAGGAAACATGGTGAACAGATGAAAGCATACTGGAAGAAAAGAAAGGAACAAGGGAGAAAGAATTGTAATTGGCACGTGGTCCTCTGCTGGCCCATTCGGAAAAAAAAACAACAAAACATAGAAAATATATTAAAATAAACTTCTAAAGTATACAAGAAATAAAATAAATGTAATTTATAAATACAATTATACTCTATATACGATGTTTACAAGCATTCCGAGGAAAACCCCGATGTAAGCTTTTACCCTATTTGGAAGACAAACCGGGCTCAAAGATTTCCCAGCGGTGTTCTCTCAGCTAAGTCTCAAGCAGAATTTAGTCGTGGCTGAGAAAGGCGCTACGCACATTTGCATAGGTTGTCAAAAATTTATAAATTAATAATGAAATTTTGTTTATGTACGAGTATAATATAGATTAAAAGCATAATATCAAATTTCAATTAAAAGATCTGGGACCAGCGTTTCTCAATTTAGAAAATTAGCCCCCACCCCACCCCTCCCTCATTAGTAAACGGTTAACCCCAAATATACGCTAATAAGTACAAGAAAAATTAATATCAAATTCCTTAAGATCGTACAGCCGTTCTCCAATTAGAAATTTTAGCCCCCCCCCACCCCCCCTAATAGTAACACAGTAAAAAAACCCTAAAATATACACTAAGAAGTTACAAAAGAAAACATTAATTATTAAATTTCATTAAGATCGGACCAAGCCGTTCTCCCCATTTTTAGAAATTTAGCCCCCCCCACCTAATTCGTAAAACGTTTGGTTTTAAAAACCTCAAATCGAGAGCGCTTATATTACAGTACAACCACAGAACACCATCTAACTATTAAATTTCATTAAGATACGGAACAGCCGTTCTCATACTAGAAATTGAGACCCCCCCTTCTTTTTAAGACCTAATAGTAATTATTGTAATATGCTATCAAGAGTTTACCTTACTAAATTGTTTATATGCCTATTTTTTTTTTTTTTTTTTTTTTTTTTTTTTATTACAAATTTAGACTTATATTTTATAATTACTCCTATCACTTTTAATTTAAATAATAAAAAAAATTGAAACTTGGGGGGCCCTTATCTAAAACGTAGATTTAGAATGAATGCGGCACTCGAAAAGTGCAATTTATTAGACATGGCAGAAGCCTATTGAATTATTCCGTTGACAACATTACTCTATAGAAAATAAGACGCATTAACTATTTTAATCTAATATTTGAGGGATATTATAAATGTTAAAAACTAACAAGGGGACGTTTGCAGTTGTAACTCACAGATTTGAATGCCGATTTTTGTGTGGGTAGTAGGAACCTATAATAGTGCAAAACTAGAGTTATAGTCACCAATGGGCATTAGGTGCCAAGATAGATTTCTCAGCGCTCAGTCAAGATAGAGAAATGATTCTTTCACGTTTAATTGCAGATATGTATGTTATTAGATTTAAAAATACTTTTGTTATGCTCAATACACTATCCGGCTTTAGGGTGCTCAAAAATGACCAAATTCCAAGGAAATCCGCTGTAAATCAGTGGAAACTTTTTTTCATGAACAACTGACCTCAAATCTCGATTTAACGCCCAATAAAACCCTTATATATGAAATTTTATCAAAATAAAAAAATATTGATTTTTTACCCCTTTTGAGGAGGTTAAAATTTTGAAGTTGAGATTTCATCAACATTTTCTACCGCCCATAACAACTGCTGTGTTCAAACGATTTACAGTGGATTTCCTTGGAATTTTGTCATTTTTGAGCACCCTAAAGCCGGATAGTGTCTTGAGCATAACAAAAGTATTTTTATAGCTAATAACATACATTACTGCAATTAAACGTGAAAGAATCATTTCTCTATCTTGACTGAGCGAAAAAAAAAAAAAAACAACGTGATTTTTATTTTTTTTTTTTTTCGGCTCCTAATGCCCATTGGTGGCTAAAACTAGTTTTGCACTATTATAGGTCCCTACTACCCACACAAAAAATCGGCATTCAAATCTGCGAGTTACAACTGCAAACATCCCCTTGTAAGTTTAGAGTTGGTTATGTTTCATTCTGGATATGCAATATGTTAAAATCCGCTCCCTAAATTCTAGGTTACTATAACACTAAAGGTTACAAGTAGTGAAGTTCTAGACAATATATACTAAAAGCTTCTGCAACATTAAACTAATACTTTCACGGCCTCTACTTTAATTATTAAGGTTAAAAAAGGCCAACTATTTAATAGTAATTGGCTTGTAATGTTAAACATAACCAGCAGCTCTCAATTACCCCTACCCCGAGCCTATTTCTGTTGAAACCTAGATGGGTAGATAAGCCAGTGGGAATTCACTCCTATCCTATAGATAAAAGCAAATGATACCGAGACAAAACCTAGATTACCCTCTTGATAAGATGTGGTGTCACATTTTCTCTGACCCACCGTAACACTCTTATTATGTAGGTGCTACATTGTCCGGTGTGGTAAAATTTCTCATTTCGTTAGTCCGCGTTTACCCGTGGGATGCTAAGTAATTTTTCTAATCAATTATCCGAAGACAATTTCTAGAAACTGATCGATCCCGATGACATTAATGATAGTTGTGTGATGCCTAATTTAGTATATATCGATACTTTTCCTTAATTATAAATATAAAGCAGGATTAAAGATATTTTTTTATCTTTAGTATATTTTTCACAAGATGTTACAGTATTTCACTGCAGGTGCGATATATTTTATTGTTTTCAGAAGCACAATTTTTTTTTTTGTTAAACAATTTTTCGGAGAAGTTATAGTATTCCAAGACATGTGCGATTTGTTTTTTTAAGTAAAAATTTGTAAAATGAATTCTGTGTAGTACATTATCTGAATTATCATTAAATTTAATAATACATGTTTAAGATAATTAATGATATTTGTTTTTTTCTAATTTATTAATTATTAAATATCTATTATTTTATCTATTAATTCGGTATCCGTTTTTTAGATCTGGTATAGATTATGTCTAACAATAATTTTTTTTATTTTTTATTGAAGTAATTGATATCGTGAGTCGAATGATAGTACCGTGAATCGAATAGAAATTTTTGGTACCGGTATAGTACCCGGAATACCGTACCAGAATCGATAATAGAAATATTTTGGTACCGGTATAGTACCAGAATCGATAATAGAAAGACTTTGGTACCGTTATAGTACCAGAATCGATAATAGAAAGACTTTGGTACCGGTATAGTACCAGAATCGATAATAGAAATATTTTGGTACCGGTATAGTACAAGAATCGATAATAGAAATATTTTGGTACCGGTATAGTACAAGAATCGATAATTGATTTCAAATATCTTCATTTAACATAATAATGCACATATAATATAACGTTTGGTTTGTCAGAAGATTATGTAAAAATCTTTTGTTATCAAGAATCAGAAGACTGTGACGTACCAATAAATATTAATATATAATCCTCTGTGAACTTTTCCCTGACCTCTTACCTATTTACGTTAAAAATAAAATAAATAAACAAGTACCGGTATAAATAAATGATAATTATTCATTCAAATAAACGAAAAAAAAAAGTTCGTATTTTTTTCATTGGAATTGATGATGAGAATGAATGCATTTAATTTTTAGTATACATCAAATTTACTAGATGTATTTTATTCTATATTGTAAACAATTGTAAGTTTTAATAAATATATTTATTATTATTATTAAATTTTCAGTTACTAAATTTTTGATTTAACTAATATATTTTTTTACTTTTATTAAAAGTTTTGACATTGTGAGTTAATTTATGTTATTAGTTTATGCGTATAAATCTATACCTTGCAGAAATGCAAACCAGTTAAAAATAGCAATTCATTTTTTTTTCACAAAAGCAGATTAATAAAAATATACATGATGATACGGGTTACAAACTATAAAAAAAATATATTAAGTAATTTTCCATTTTTTTGTACTTTAAAATGGTTAAAATTAAACTTTGTCTAATGCAACACAATTTTTAATTAACTCGTAATTTTAATGTGACTCCGATAAACTAGTATTTCAAACTATAATAATTTGTTCTGTGACCATTTTATTCTGAGATTTCACCGTTTCATTGTGAAAAAATACAATTAATATAAATTTAGTTTGTATTTATATATCGATATCAAAATTGCCCTTGATTCTCCTGAAATATTTCATTAGTTTTATTTAACAGTGTGTAATTATAAAATTTTACGGATATTTTCGTTTTCTAAAGGAACCTCTAAAACAGTGCTGACTACTGAAGAATATTTAAAACAGTTTTTTCCAGGGACTCAATTTCGTGTCGAACCCACGAAATGAATCTTGACCTTACCACCCAGACCAGTAGAGGACTTCAATGGGAGTCTTGGGCCCAAAAAGAAAAAAAAAAAGTTTTTACTAAATATGCATCTTGAATGAAAATCAATGCTCATTAGAATTTTGGAATGAAAGTGGTATTCGAAATGGTGTTAAAACAGCTGGTCCAAAATCTGTCTTAAGTGTCTTCTAACTGTTGTTAGAAACTGTGTTGCGTTGATGGTTTGTAGACTTTGTAGAAAAAGTTTAGTACTTTTTGTTCTTTATTCGTCTATTACTGAATCACACAGGTATATCTAAACAGGTTTTATCGCGGATTTTACACCATTTGCTTAAGTTTTCTTGCAATTTGTCGTGATTTCAGTATTCGTGAGAGGGAAAATGAAGACTGTCCGCTGTTATGCAATTTAGATTTTAATGTGTAAGCCCATTCTTGAACATAAGCTAAGCTCTTGTGTATATTGCATAATACCGAAGAATTGGCTGTGAAATTTCAATTATTATGGTAAATTGAATTATTAAATTATAATTTCATCCTTTGGTACCTAGAAATAATTTTAATTGTACTTTTGAAATGCACAAGGTCTTCTGGCGTGAGTTTTCCATAAATGTCTGCATTCAGCGTTTACATTTTTAACTCAATAACCGGTCACATGGAGAAATTAATTTCTAAATACACTTGTGAAATAGGATATGACTATAAAATCGATAACTGCACTTTCAAACCTAGAAAAAGTATTATCTCCAAGTCTATTAAAATATATAAAGAAATGGATGGTTGAAATGTGCAGTCATAAGTACCACAGTAAAATTGTATTGTTTTATAGTTTTATAAAAACAATACAATATAAAAACAATACCTAGGTTTTGAATTCAAGACTTCCTGTAAGAAATTAAGGCAAAATGCATTTATTGTAGTCAATATCACTGCATACCCCAATCATCTTCTTCCATATATGTGCATATACCATTAAGGTCAAGACTATTCTATTATATAATAAAATATATGCTTACAATTAATATAGAATGCCGTTAGGATGCTTGAGGCGTAACAAACAATATTCCTGACAGTCATTGTTTAACTTAGTTATAAGTTCAAAAGTAGTTCTCTGATCATGCACCCATTAGTACCAAATCGAACAGTTTTGGGATTGAGAATAAATACTTTGCTAATTTTCTCCAAATATTCATTTTTATTATATTCTAAAACCTTAGATAATTGTACGTATTCAAACCTAACCCCCTGTTATATCTACACTATCAAAATCGTTACCGTTTTCTACTACAAGACATATATTTTAGATTAAACATAAAGTCATTTCTTCACTGGATTTTCTATGCATTGTTGAGCTGAATTTTAATTTTCCTCCATCTTTCCTCCATCTCCAGAGTGCCAAATCAATAGCTTAGGCATTTGTAGGTTTTTTAACTTGTCGCTGTTAAGACAGCTTGCATATAATTACTTACTGAAACCGATTTGAAAACACGCATCACACATTTTTTGGATCAGCCAAACTACAACACATTTCAATCACAAATACTGCGAATGATTGGACGATCTCCATGGTACGTTAAGTAATAGAACTCCGGATACAGACTTAGACATACTTATTGTTCTTAAATATAACCCATCAAAACGAAATACAGAATATGTTACGACAAACTTTATTACCATCCTAACTGACTTATGCAAATCAACATGCACATCATATACTTCCTACAATACGTATGAAAAGGCTTAAATAGTTGGATGAGAGATCTTAAGTAACAAACAACCTAAAATAATGTTAGGAGGTATTGGTCACCTTTATGTTTGAATGAAATGAATGAATGAATGAAAAAATAATCTTTATTCTGGGACGTATTGTCCCCTAAGAATAACAAAATTGTATCATAAAGTAGTACAATTGTCTGGCATATATAATTTCATACAAAGGTATTTATAAATGAGGAACAAGAGACATGCAAATACAGTTAAGTAAATAATTGTATAAATAGCTTTAGTAAATAAGATAACATAAGAAGGATAAATGAAATAATAAAAAAAAAAAAAATAAATAAATAACCCTGAGAAAATGAGAAAAGATATATACAGAGAATGAACTATGTCTATATGTCCATTAGATGAAGAAATATTTACAGAGATTACGATATATACTTAAATACACTGCACTCATTCACCTATATACCTATACACATAACCATACACATATGAATTGTCGATAGATAAAATTTCTATGTTTAGGAAAAACATTTAAAGTTAAAAAATAAAAAAGAATTTTTATAAAAAAATAGATAGAATGATTATTTACCAATATGGAACTAATAAAAGATTGTTATTATATGAAAGACAATTTATGAGTCAATTCACCGATATCAAATTTATTCGATTTAACCCTATTTGATAGTAATTAATGTTCATATTGACTGGCATCTGACTGGGATAAGAGGAGATATTGGAAAAGGAGTGTTTTAAATGAGCTTAAGGAAGGGGCATGTCTTATTTCAGGTGGGAGAGTGTTCCAGAGGGTAGTGGATCGGGCTAGGAAGGAATGCTGGTATAAATGTGTTCTATGGAAAGGCAAGTATAGGTCAGAGGAACGAGATCTTGTTGTGAATCGGGAATAGAAGGAAGACTTAAATTTTAACAGATCATAAATGTAGGATGGGCGATGGTAATAAATGGCTTGATAAAGGAATGAACCTAGGAAGTATGATTTGCGGGTGGATGGGTAGAGCCACTTCAAGTCCAAGTACAGATGTGAGACATGGGAACGCCTCGGGGTTCCAAGAACAAATCGAACGAAGCAATTCATAATTCGTTTTAACCTCTCTCGGAGACCCATAGAGAGGCCCCCAAACACCACGCAGCCATAGTCAAAGAGAGGAAAGATGAGCGAGGAAACTAGGAGTTTGCGAGTGGCTTGGGGGAGGAAATGACGGGCACGATTGAATAGCTTCAGGGTTCCAATTGAATTTCTGGATATTTGGGCAATTTGAGGCTTCCAGGAAAGGTTTTGGTCGAAGATGATGCCTAAATTTTTGACGGAGGAGCAAAAGGTAATAGGCTGATTACTTAGGTTTAGAGAGGGATAATAGGAGTTTGATCTGAGAAGGTGACTTGAGCCGATAACTATTGCCTGGGTTTTATTTGCGCTTAACTTTAAGTTATTCAAATTTGCCCAGGTACAGATACTGTCAAGGTCATCCTGAATCTTGGAGAAAGCATCAAGGATTTCGGCAGGGGAAAAGGATAAATATATTTGACAGTCATCTGCATAAAGGTGGTGGGAGCAGTGTAGAATTGACTGATGCAGATCGTTAATGTAGGAATTAAAGAGGAGAGGTGATATGCTGGAGCCCTGGGCTACACCAGAGGAAAGAGGTAGGAAGTCTGACAAGGGTTGGTTAGGGATTGATACTGCTTGGGTACGGTTGGAGAGGAAAGAATGGAACCACTGGATAGAGCTGTTAGAAAAGTTTAAAGATTTAAGTTTTGAAAATAGGATAGAATGATCAATGGAATCAAAAGCCTTGGAAAAATCGAGGAGTATAAGGACGGTTAGTTTTTTTTTCGTCTATTGCGGCATGGATATCACTGGTGATTTTGATTAGTGCGGATTGGGTAGAATAACCAGGACGAAAACCAGATTGAAGGGGATCGAGTAGAAGGAAATCTTCCAGGAAGCTGGATAATTGGGATTGCACCAAACGTTCTAATGGTTTTGAGAGGTTTGAAAGGATAGAGATCGGACGAAAGTCTGCAGGACAGGTAGGGTTGGAAATTTTATTGATAGGATGAACAATGGCTTTTTTCCAGGAGGTAGGAAATACGGAGTTTTGAAGGGAGAAATTATAGATGAATAGAAGGATCGGCGTAAGTTCTGGGAGGCATAATTTTATAAGTTTATTTGGGATACCATCTGGACCAAGGGAGTTGGTGTGGGATTTCATGACAGAGGAAATTATATCAGAAGGGGTAATGTAGGAAAAATAAAAATTATTTGCATTGAATGGTGTATTGGGTAAGATACTGGCTGAGTGGAAGGGGGGAGTGGTTAGAGATGGCGATACAAAATAGGTGTTTAGGTCGTTCGGTGAAACTGGGAAATTGGTCGAGGTTGAAGATCCGGAGGGATTATGGAGGGAAAGTTTGCGAAGGAGCTGCCATTTTGTTTTAGGATCGGGAGCAGACCGAAAGGCTTCATGGAAGTAGGAAGATTTTGCACGCCGGATTTTTGTTTGTACCAGGTTGCGGAGCACTTTGAACGTTAGATAATCTTCCGCAAGTCTCGTCCTTCTGAATCTTCTTCTTGCTGCCTCACGCTTTCGCTGGAGATCTTTGATTTCTTGAGACAACCAAGGTGCAGGCCGGCGACGAAAGGTGGAGGTTTTAAGTGGAGCAAATGTATCGAGGATTTTGAGGAGATTAGTTGTGAGGATTTCAACCATGGAGTCTATGGAAGAGGTGGTGTAGATCTCACTCCAGTCTAAGGCTTCAAGGAATGGTAAGATATTATCACGGTTGAGGGCATCAAGGTTGCGGAAGGTAATGGTTCTAGAAAGGACCGGAGGGGTTCGGAAGTCATAGGATATTTGGATTAGGTCATGGCAGGATAGAAAAGACACAGGACATTGGGAGGAGGACAGGAGATTTTGTTGTGAATCGATAATATAAAGGTCTAACCATGAGTCAGACCAGCGGGAATGATGAGTAGGAGAAAAAGGAACGATAAAAAGGTGAAGGGAATAAATCAAGTTATCCAGGTAACGTTTGTTGTTGGAGTCGGAAAGAAGATTTGTGTTGAAATCACCCGCAATAATGATTTTGGGATAGAGAGGAACTAGGTTAAATAAGGAGGATTCAAAGGACAGATCGAAAGGTACAAGAGGAGGACGGTATACAACTCCATAAAGTAGATGCTGGGTACCAGCAGAAATTTCAATGAATAAGTACTCTATGTGAGGTTGTACGGATGAGGGAGAGAAATCAAGAATTCTTGTCTTTAGGCTGTCATGCACATAGATTCCTACTCCACCGCCAGTCCGGTCGGCCCGGTCATGGCGGGTAAGGGAATAGTTTTGAAGGAATACGGAAGAGGACGGAATGTAGGGTTTAAGCCAGGTTTCGGAAATGGATATGATGTGGAAAAAATTTTGACTAAAGTATTGTTGGAATTCGTCAAAGTGAGCTGGTAAGGATTGGGAGTTAACGTGACAGGCTGTTAGGATACTAGACATACTGTAGAGAGGTAAAGGAAGATGCTATAGGATTTAGGAAACAGACGTTGTAATTAGAGTAAATAAATAAATATATATTTAGTACCAACTTAAGAAATTTTGCTAAATGAATAGAAACAATGTTTCTTTTTTCTTTATATGGAAGGTTGATGCTATGTCTGAAATGAAATAGTGGATGCCAAGAATAGAAAAAAAATAAACTTTTTAGTTGAGATAAAAAAACGAGAAACGATAATGTGAGGTGGTTACATAGATATATAAATACATGAATATATATAATAATGAAACAAAACATCCTAAATAGTGATATATGAACGACAGTGAATAACCGAAGATAGTAAGATGCAGTGTGACCTAAATAAGTAAAACACACATTAGTTGCGATTAGCCAGCGACAAATCAAAAAAAAAAAAAAAAAAAAAAAAAACGATAATGTGAAGTGGTTATGCACGTATATGAATGCACAATTGCATATAATAGTAAGGTATAACGAAGTAAAACGCAATGAATAACCGACAGTACATAAACAGAGATAATTAGATGCAATAAAACTTAAATAACTAAAAGAACATTCTAGTTGTATTAAGCAAGCTAAAAAAGATAATGTGGAGTGGTTACATATATATATAAATATATAAGCGCATGTATTAATGAGAAATGAGAGCATGAATCGAAGTGCATAAACACCAGTAAATAAACCGAGATAACAAGATGCAGTGAAATACAAACATATAAAGAAACTTTCTAGTTGTAATAAGCATGCAAAAAAACGATAATGAGCAATGGTTATAAAGAAATATAAATACAAAATATAAATAATAAAGAGATATAAAATCATCAAACCGTAATAAATAAGCTATAATAAATAAACTCTGATAATGTGATGCAGTAAAACGTAAATAAATAAAAAAAAACACAGAAATAATAACCTTGTATCCAAAAATAAAAATTATCTTCTAGGGTAGAAATGGTAGATGAACAATAAGACCAATTACAGTGTTCAATAGCATAAAGTTTGAAAGACAGAGAGGGCGCAAGAAGGTAATGCAATCTAAAAAGTCAGCCGAAAATCTCCAGGTCCTGGCTCTGATCAATGAAAATCACTGGCTGGCCATCATCTTTACGGCAGCGGACTCGTCCACCCGCGAACCACACATATTTTAATTTGCCGGCAGATCTCTTCTGACGGGCGAGCCAATACAAATGCCTGTTGGTCGGGGTCATTTCTTCACTGAGATATATCCGGTGGGAGTCGTTCTCCTGCCAGCCGATATCCCGCGTTGAGAAATCCCGCTTCACTCTTCTTTTTTGTATTAACTCATCCCTGAGCGTCTGCCTGACAAAGCGAGCGATCACAGGAGGAGGTCGAGGGTCATCTTTTCTGGGCCGCCGGCGTTCCACCAGGTCGAGGTCCTCAATATTTAATTTAATACCGAGCCCTGCACCTATACTCGACACCAAAGCTGAAGGGGTCTCTCCTGAACGTACCGGGATGCCTCGAATTTCCAGAGAACTTCTAAGTAGGCCCTGTTCTGCTTTATTCACTCTTATCTCCAGCTGGCCCACTTTTGTGTTTATTTTTTTATTTTCATTGAATAATTCTTCGATGAATTTATTTTGTCCTTCGATATGACTTTCGATTTTTGAAAGTCTTTCGCTTAAATCAAAAGTAAGCTCTCCGTATTTATCTAGTGAATTTTTCATACACTTAATTTCTTCTTTAACTGAGGCACCTATGCGATTTACCGCGGCAAGTACCTCAGATACAGTCGGTTCTGGAGATTTCTCTGTGCCTGGGTTGATTTTTTTCCCCAAATCACATAGATGACAAAGCCATGACCTCTTTGCGCTTTTTATGGCATCTATATCATTTTCTGAAAGATTAAAGCATCTTCCATGATAGATTACTTTGCATTTGGTGCATGTAATATTATATTTATCCTCCCTGCTTATTAGACCTTCACATTTAGAGCAAATCACCATTTTGTCTTTTAAAATATTTAAATTAACAATTATTGAGGTGAATGACTTAGATGTTATTTATTTACTCACGGGAGTCAACAGCGCCTTAATACTTTACGGATTATTCTGTTGATGCCCTACAGCTGCTTGTAGCCTTCAGATTTCTACGAATATTGACGATAATTAAAAATAATCGCAATAACGAAGGCGTGACACTTCACTAAATTGACAAAATAGAATGTAAATCGTAAAATAAAGAATAAACTGCACAAATTAGACACAAATAAGAGTTGAAAATAAAATAGAACGGAGAGTAGATGTTTACTGTATGCCGTCACTGGCCAGACTGATGTTTTAGCTGCGTTATTTATTATACATTCTGCAACTTTGATTGTCTTCATCTTGTGAGCAGGTTTGAATCGAAAAATAAGTTAAAAAATCTTCATACCTTTCCCCGTTCAAAATATCTTTCTATGACTTACATATACTAGTTCAAAGTTAAATATTACCTAAGAAAGGGAATATCTCTGTTATTATTCTTAATTGTGTGTGCTTGTATTCTAATGTTTTTGTGGGTTTTTTTTATCAAAGGACTTTTCCCAAATATTTACCTATAAGTTCACCAAAAATAAGTTCGTTACTTTTTTGTCAGCATATAAGCAGTCTCCCTCACACATTTCCCTATTTATCATTCCTTCCATGATACCTTCAACCCAACGTCTTCCAGGGCGACCTTTCTTCGGCTTTCTTTCAGGCTTCATTCAAAAATTCTTTTTGGCCATCGTTCCTCTTCCATCCTAATATTCTAATGTCTAATGTCTAAAACCACATTATTGGTCATCGAAAAAATCGAAAAAATTCTCCGCAAATAATGTAGCGTAAGTATTTTATTGCTGATTGAACGAAGTAAAATTACACGATAGCATTAACAATCCGTTAATCTCTTTTTCACAAAATCGTTATAAGAATTTATTCTTTTCATTTTTTGGGCATATTACCCACTTTCTTTTCAGGTTCCCAAATCAGGAAGCTTCTTAGTCCCTTCTATAATAGCAACTTTTCATGTAATACGTCACGAATATTTTTGCAACCGGTCATTATCAATTAAGAGCTCTTACTACAAATTCGTTTTTTATGTTGCTCTATCACGAGCTTGGGCATGACCAACTGACATCCTCTTATCTGGACCTATGATTTTAAGGTGATAACTTCTTTATTACTTTTACTCTAAACTAACTATTTTTTTTTAACTTAAAATTTTATTAAACCATACATTGAACATAAACAACTATACTTATCATGTTATTATATTTTACGTTGAAATATAAAATGATAGAATCAGTTGGAATGTCTTTATAACAAAATCAATGAGGTAAATCTTTAAAATTAATAAATAAAAATAGTTCTAGTACTGGAAGGCCCGACTATTTGTGGCATCAAACCTCTCCTAATTGCAACGATACCAAAATTACAAGGTCAGATACCACAATCCTCATATCTTCGTCTTAGCCTAAATCTTCGTCGCCGATTCAACGCTGATTCCTTTTATGGGATTCGTTCATCCACATGACCAACAACAAAATATGCCCAGGCCAAGCGTTACTAAACTTTTTGCAGAATTATATTTACCTGATTAACATATAGTAATTTTGTATTGTGTAATCTAAATTCTTCAGTTAAATCTTAAAAGTTATTTAACTAGCTATTTTTATTAAGTTAAGAATGATCATTAAAAGTCAATTTGCTGAAACGTAAGACATACTTCATCTATCTGTGCCTAGCCAATCTGAAAAAAATTAACGTTAAACGCAGAAAAAAACTCAAGCCATTTCCATAGGATCCCATCCCCTTCTTCGAATGCTAATTTTCCCACATTATTCCTCAATGGTGATATAATAACATTCTACTTATCAGTTAATCATTTAGGCTTAACCATTGATCAAACCCTTTTATGGAAATCCCATATAGCACAAATCTCCTGAAGGTCAACCAGTATCCTCCTGTCTTATCCTCCCCTTACCTATAAGTAATCTCCTAGTATCTTCCCCTTATCTTTCCCCAATTTGACTATAGTTGCGTGATATATGGTGTGCTCTCGATGACTCTTGAGGACAGATTGAAACGGATCATGGAATGCTTCATTAGGTTTGTCTTCATTGGGAACCTCGAGACGTTCCCATGTTTCGCATATCTACACCGATTTAAATTGGCTTTCCCCTTCCTTCCGCAGAAAATAATTCCTTGGCACATTCCTATTTCAAGTTATCAACACCCGTTTCCCATCCTTTATTTACAATATCCTGCAATACAAGTCCGCAATCAAATCACTACATACAAGATCTCGTCTTTCCGATTTCTATACTTCATCCCACAGAAGTAATGCATTCCAACGTTCCTTCCTTGTCCAATCCTCTATTCTAGCAATTCCCTCCCCTCCTGTATTCGCAACGCTTCCTTCCCTCGGAACATTTATTACACCTTCCTTCACCATCTTCTTTTCTCTCCAAACTGACGCTCTCTATGTATATAGGTGTCTCTCAATGTAAGTACTAGTACTTTTTACATTGTGCCTATGATACAATTTCATGACAAAATCTACGGACATATCATTAATCTAATACAAATCATGGCCGCATGAAATCTTTGCGTAGGTTTTTAGAATACCCGATAAAGGCTAAAACGTAGTTAGTTAGGTGTGAGAACCGTTGGATGCTGTTTTCCCTCATGCACGACATGTCTGTTGTATGGTAGTATTGTAGATGTTAAAAGGGTAAGTGACATGTGGATTAAAAAAATAAAAAAAAGTAAAAAGAAACCAAAAATCTCAATCAATTAAACATATAAGTTGAATATTATAATAACAAATAAATATTCTTTAATACGTGAGTGATAATTTAACTTAAATGATTAATGAACATTTTTGTTTCATATGGCAATTAATTATAACATGTGATATCTTTTTAAGAAAGGGATAAGTAAAAGCAATACAATTTAAATACAGACAATACAATTTATTGGTCCACTGGTCTGGCCGATACTATCTTATAAATCATTCACATTATGTCCATATGACGCTTGAAGTTAAATGAAAAGAAATTTTAAAAAACATTGAAATATAGTACAATATTTATCAGATGAATATCCCGTATTTCGCAATGTACAGCCTTCCAAATTCACCGTTGTCTTATTAACAATCGCTATTATTATGCTGATTCAGTAAGTTTATTCAGAAGTCAATGTTTAAGAGTAAGACAGATTTCTGTGAATGAGGGTTCTCTCCTAAATAGAATATTTTCAAAAAAGATAAGCAAATAATAAATGAAGATAAACAGACTTTTTGTGGTGAACCTATATATGTACACTACATATAGATTACTTTTTTATTATTTTAGGATTATGTTATGCCATAGGAAACTAGCCTAAACCTCAAAAACCACACGGTGACATCCTTCGCTCCAGATTCTCTGGTTACGACAAGCTTGTGTTACCCTGCACTAGGAAGCATCGTAAACCATTGTGCATTTGACAGCTGTACTGAAATAAGGACTTTTTAACCTTTCCGTATTCTCTAAAGGCCATTCATGTGATGTGACAGGAATTCATTCAAACGGAAGCAAGGAAAATAGATCACCGTTCTCATTTCAAAAAATTTTCCTTAGTGTGGCTTATTTTTTTTTTTTTAATTGAGTCTCGTACAGATGAAATTTCCTCGATTTAAAATATTTATTTATTTTTTTTAGGCTTGAGAATAATATTATCATTAAGTACTTAATCCTAGCAATAGGTTAATCAATGACCAATTAATATTAATAACAGATTTTTATTTACAAATTTTCGGAAATTCATATTTTTTTGCAAATCTTCAAAAGAACTATTGGTGTGTAGAAAAAAAAATGCTAACCAACAGGTTAGGGCCAATTATTACTCATTTAATTTATTTTAATTATCGCAATGCATGTACTTATCTATTTAGTCAATCAAGATTTGAATTTTTTGAAAATGTGCTTATAGTTTTACGAACAACCTTCTCTTTTTTTTTTATTAGCTTTTTATTAAAATTTACAACTGCATACAAAAATAATCTAGTGAATAAGATCATAATTACATGTTCATTGCTTGTAAAGTTCATTTTACAATACATTTTTTACAATACAGTTCATCTTCTTTTAAGATGTCTAAGAGGATTATCAGGAATTAAACTAGAAGCGAGCTCAGTGACTTATGGTTTTGGTAGTTTTAGTAAACTATGATAGGATTGGTATCTAGTGTTGGTCAAATCAGCAACATACGGAAGGCAGAGATCTTATTGGATTAGTTTATATGTGGTATAATAAGGAGCATTGAGGACTTTTCGATTTGAATTGTTCAGTGAAGCATTAAAACTCAACTCTTCATGTCCAAACACGTCTGATTATATCTATGCAAATGAGTCTATCGTATTTTATTGGCAACTTAAAAGTGTTTTTTTCAGTTAGTGTTGAAGTAGTCATAAACGTCATGCTGTTTCTTGCCGTGGATTACACCTAAGAAAATCCAGATGTAGTCATCGGGTAGGATCTGTTTAACTGGGATAAGTGGAATTATTAAATGATGCTATTGAACAGGATGTCGAGGGTCTCCAGAGAGCGGAGAGAAGATTGTCAATTCGGATTATTTAAATTGAACATGCGTGGTCTCACTATTGCCCAAACTAATTGTTTTTTTGTTTTTTTAAAGTTCTTTCTTTTTTTTTTTGTTTACATGGACGTTTTGATTCTTTTAACGGTATCAAAAGGTTGAATCTTCCTGTGTCTAGAGCCCAGTGGTATGTCTTCCTTGTGCATGTATATATGTGGCCATCATCACCGCCTTTTGTTGATTTGTAGAATTCAATTATTTCAGGTATTTTTACTTCATTAGGTTTGTCCCCTTCAGTTTTTCACAAGCAGCTTATGAACTGCTGCCGATTTTAATTAATAAATAATCTTACGTTACACTTTCCAGTCTACTCCAACAAATGGTGTTAGGATACTAAAAACTCATTTTCAAATACTGGTGCCGAACTAGAACTAGAGATCTACCTGAAAGACTAACCGCATTGCCACGAACTAATGTGGAAGTAATTTGCTACCTGGGATACTCAAGTATGCCAGGATTATTTTTCTTGTTTTCATAAAAAATAAAATATTCAATTTCTCCTAGGCTAGTAAAAACAATAGATCATATGTCCAACCATTCATAATCTACTGCTTTTTTAATGAAACATTCTGTCGTCAAAGATTCGATCCGATCATTACCAACAGACCTGCAGTGTGATAAAAAAGATCCAACACTTAAAAAAAAAAAAAGATAAAACGTTACTTTTTTGTATCCAAAACAGCAGGTCTTAGCGTAAAGTTATATAAAAAAAAAATATTTTGGTTGAAATTTTTATCAGAAAACGCGTCAAATCTTCATTCCGTACCACACACAGATCTAAAGCGTGTCAAAAAAGCGCCTAAGCCTAAAAAAAGAGATTTTGAACGTGACCTTTTTTATTCTAAACAATATAGCTCCTTAACGGTAGGTCCCAGCAAACAATCTTATATAACAAAAAGTGTTCTCCATAGAATTGTTGACAGAAAAACTAGCGTAAAATTTTCGATATCCATGTATAAAAAAAATTATGCTTTATTGAACTTATAATTTTTTTCTACAAAACAATCTCTTATGTGTGACCGTAATGCTTGTCGATAGTGTGTTACTTACTGTTAAGAAATCTATTGGGACTGAAACCTGCTGGGTCAAAAACTTTATTTATTTTTTTGAATGATATCAATGTTTATGAAATAAAACATTTTTATTAAAATATGTTCCATTTGATTGAGTATGTAAATATATATATATATATATATATATATATATATATATATATATATATATATATATATTTTTTTTTTTTTTTTTTTTTTTTTTTTTCTAAATCCCTATGAAAGTAATATAGAAATCTAGTTTTGAAGAATGCTAGTATTGATCTAAAGATGAAGTCATTGTAATTAATAGTTACTATAATACTGTAATTATACTAACCACAAGCCAGAAAAATATTTAACATTTAATATAAATATACAAAAATTAAGAACTGTTAGTCAGCTGAGAGTGTGTAACAAAGAATATTTAAGAATACTTTATAAAAATCAATGTAAAGTGGTCAAAGTGGTTGATCTGTGCGATACAAGCATTGAAGATTGTTTGAAACATTTGCTATTCAATTGTCCTGCAATCGAAACTCAAAGTCAGCGATATCTACATAAGTATATTATTGAAAAGGACTGTTTGCAATCTCTTGAAAGTGTATTGGAGTTAAATAGCATCGACGAGCTAAATAACATCTTTTTTGTTCCTTAGATCTCTCATTGAATGTTGAGTTAGTGGATTTACTTTATATTATGTATTTATACTATGTACTTTCTGTTGTGATAATTTGTTGCCATCCTATGTTTGTTATCGTCATAACTAATGCTTTTTTTTTTCATGTTATTGTGAGGCTGCCAAGCCAACTCCTGTTTGTATGGGAAGTTTCCCAAACAATAAAAAAAAATATTCATTAATTCATTCAAATATTTTTAATGACTGTAATATGTAGTTCTCAACGAAATTCTTTTTCCATAATATCAAGTAAACTTTTTTCACCCCGGTTTTCCAGCAATACTCGTAAAACCATTTTTTATTTTCTGTTATCAATACGCACCTGTGGTACCGAATAAGAGGTTGATTGGATGCAATCTGACATGGCTCGTTGCGACTCGTAATTGGAGATTGACTACGTGACTCAGGGATCGGGACGAACACAGATGCATTAGCTTCAGAAATCAGAGGACATTAAGAGGATTGTGTCACAAGATTTTCAATCCAGAATTATTAAATTTTAAAAATTGAAAAAATTGAACTTCGGCTTTTCGATTTTGAAATCTTAACATATTTATATGTATTTATTTAAATTTACATCAATACAAAGAAATACATTAAGTGAATATAAAGGATGATGTGTATAATGACTTGCAGAGTAACTACGAATTGGCAACACTCCAATTTTAAATTAATTATTTAAAGGTTCCGAGAGAATTATCTTTTTAGACGATTCAGAAAATTATCGGGATTCATAAGGAAAGCAAGTTGACAAATGAATATATTATCCTTTTATAATGACAAATCAGGAACATATGGTACAATAAGAGCATTATGGATAACGTAGCGTGGGATATTTTTCGAAGAATTTTATGTTGTAGGGATTGCAACTTACAAGGGGATCTTTTGACTTGTAACTCACAAATCTGAATTTTGTAACTCACACACCGAATTTTGTGTCAGCAGCAGAAGCCTATAATAGTGCAAAACTAGAGATATAGCCGCGTATGAGCATTGGGAGCCGAGAACAAAAATAAAATATGAAAATCACGTTTTATTTTTTTCTTACTTCTCAGTCAAGATAGAAAAATAATTTTACACGTACAAATGTAGTTTTATATGCTATTTAAAATAAAATGACTTTCGTTATGCTCAAAATATGACTCAGGTTCAGAGTACTCAAAAACTCTTAAAAAATAACAAAATTCCAGTGAAAATATTTTTTCATGAACAACTGATCTCAAATCTCGATTCCACGTACCATAGAATTTATGTGACATTTTATCGTAATAAAAAAAATATTGATTTTTTACCTCTTTCGAGGAGGTTAAAATTTTGAAGTTCAGATTTCATCAACAATTTCTAACGGCCATAACAACTGCTGCGATCAGCATACATTTTGCTTTTTATTTATGTATATAACATTGGGATTACTCCAGATTTTAGTGGACAAAAACTAATGTGGTTGATAAAATCCGAGGTCAGCTATAACTTGAGATATCTCAATAAGGGGAAACCCTGCGAACTCCGGATTTGGGCTAAACTATGTAAAATTTCATTTAAATCACAAAATAAATCAATCGGTGGCGAAATCTGTGTGAAAGGGCAAATTATTTACATTTTTTTTTTTTTTTTTTTTAGCAAATTGACAGCCTCTTGCTTTCTAAAATCCTACAAAATCTTAGGGTAAACAAGTTTTAATTTTTGATTTCGACCAAATTTGGTTTGTATACATTTTTTGAGATGAGGAATCAGAAAATGATATAAATTTTTAGCTTGAAAACTTTCCTCACCTATATTTTTGAAAAAAAAAAACTAATAAGTTTTTATATTTATATTTATATTTTATATTTCAGAATATATTTCTTCAGATGAATAACCTCTATAATTATAACACCAGGTTTTGGTTTAAACATAAAATCCTGCAGTAATTTCCAGACAACCCAATATTTTCTAATCAGTTTTTTTGTTAGATCCCTTAGTGTAGTACATAGAGTTTTTTTTTTTTAACCATAACCTGATATTATTTTTACATTATTCATCTGAAGAAATACGTAAATAGCGAATTAAAAGAATTAATCTGTTTTAAAAAATATAGTTGAGGAAAATTTTTAAAATGAAAACTGATGTCATTTTCAGATTTCAAATTTGGTCGAAATCAAAAATAAAAAATTGTTTACCCCCATGATTTTGTAGGGTTTTGAAGGCAAAACTTCAAAAATGCTAACGTCCTCGAAAGAGTTAATTTTTTTTATTTTTTATTTTGATAAAATTTTACATATAAGGGTTTTTTGTGCGGAGTATCGAGATTGGAGGTCAATTTTAGATGAAAAAAATTTCTCACTGATTAACAGCGGATTTAATTGGAATTTGGTCATTCTTATAGAGTTTTTGAACACCCTGTAGCCTGTAGAGTCGCATTTGAGCACATATAAAGTATTTTTATTTCAAATTGCATACAAAACTACAGTGTTACGTGAAAAAATTATTTCTCCATCTTGACTGAGAGCTGGGAAAAAAATAAAACGTGATTTCCATATTTTATTTTTCTCCTCGGCTCCAATGCTCATTGGGGGCTATAAATCTAGTTTTGCACTACTATACGTCCCTACTACCCACACAAAAATCAGCATTCAAATCTTCCAAAACGTCTCCTTGTGAGATGAATTGGAAGGTGTAATGAAGTCGCAAATCTTAGTCCTTATGTGGGGAGTGCAGATGATTTTAGTCATGCAGATGAGTCCTCAGTATTGTTAAAAAATTTTCATTCAGGTCAATTACTATTTGCTGTATTTCTATAGATCATTCATATGCAAAACATATTTTCCTCGCTAGCTGTGCTTGATTATAATTAGGTTTTCTATTTTATTTCAACTTGTAATTTATTTCATGATTACGGGTAATGCATTTATTGAAAAATGAAAAATCAATAAATGAAAACAAATTAGTTCGTTAACGATAACCGCTGATTACCTATAATACAAACAATAAATAGTTTATGTGTTTATGTTCTTTATCATTAATTTTTTGTATTTAACTCTAATTTACTAACGGATTCTCATGGCCACCATGGCGTCCTTCTTGCTGTTCAGGAATCAGTATATTCAGAACCGATTTCAATAAACACCCACCTCCAAGCTGTAGCTGCCAAAATACATTTAAATTTCACATTTTCCGTTTGTAACATATACCTACCACAGGATCGTACTATAGAAACCCAACACTTACTGGATATTTTTAACCAACTGCCACGTCCTGTGCTCTTTGTCGGAGATCTCAATGGTCATAGTCCGTTATGGGGATCCCGAGATTTAAACATGCGTGGAAAAATAATAGAAAATTTTATTGAATTTTCCGACTTACTCTTACTAAATACAACACAACCTACCTTCCTCAGTTCCAGTTACGGGACATTTTCTGCTCTCGACCTGTCTCTTTGCAGCCCTACACTCTACAATAATCTAGACTGGACTGTACTTCCCGATTTAAATAGCAGTGACCACTTCCCAATCCTGATAAAATTCCTCGCATTAAACCCAATATACCAAGTTAAACCCAGATATATTCTTGACAAAGCTGACTGGCCTCAATTTACTTCTTTAACTACTCCACCACTAAACTCTCCATGTGATCTGAGTATCGAAGAGGGATGCCTAGCAATAACTAGCACTATCCTCCAAGCAGCACAAGCAGCGATACCGATGTCGTCCGGTCACCCAAAAAGACCAGCCGTTCCTTGGTTTAATGACGCCTGCAAACAAGCCCTCAAAAACCGCCGTAAGGCCTACAAAAAATTCCTCAGACGCATGACATCTGATAATTTAATAGAGTACAAAAAACAAAAAGCCATTTGTCGTATTACCTTTAATCATCATAAAACTGAGTCTTGGAAAAAAATTTGTAAATAGCATAAATACTTCTACTAGTACTAGCACCGTTTGGAACAATATCCGAAAAATTAACTCCAAAAACTCTTTACCCCGCCTCACAATTTTAGTCAATGACCAGCTGTCCGATGATCCATTAAAAGTTTCAAATACGTTTGCTGATCACTACTCGGAAACTTTCAATTCCAGAAATAATAATTTATCTAATAATGTGGACTTTAAAGAAATAGAACATGAAAATAGTACATTACATTCAACTTACTACAACACACCATTTACGATGTGGGAACTAAATTATACATTAAGCACTGTAAAAGGTTGCTCACCCGGTCCCGATAATATCCATTATGAAATGATAATCAGACTTTCTAACAATACTAAACAATGGTTACTGGACTATTATAATCACATTTGGCACTCCGGTATAATACCAAATACCTGGCGAGACTCCATAATTATTCCAATCCTCAAAACGGGAAAAGACAAGCTCATTCCATCCAGTTACCGTCCAATATTCTTGACAAGTTGCCTCTGCAAAGTAATGGAACGAATGGTAAATAAAAGATTGATGTGGATCCTGGAGAAGAATAATTTTATCCAACCGTTTCAATCAGGTTTCCGAAAAGGCCGATCAACAATTGATCAATTATTAATTTTGGATACGGAAGCACAATATGCATTTGTGAAGGGTCAACAAATGATTGCTGTCTTCTTCGACATGCTAAAGGCGTTCGATAATGTAAATCATGCTGTCATACTTCAAAAATTATCATCGATAGGAATCCGGGGACAAATGTATTCATTCATTAGACAATTTCTAAGAAATCGACATTTTAGGGTACGGATCGGATGCCAATATTCACGAGATCATAGACAGAACAAAGGAGTTCCTCAAGGGTGTGTGCTCAGCCCAACACTTTTTTCACTGGCTGTAAATGATTTAGGGCTCAACCTACCTAGAGGGGTTAAGCCTCTTCTATTTGCCGACGACTTCTCAATATTTTACCGATCAGAAAGCATTCTGGATATTCGACTAAAATTGCAAGAGGCACTGAACCGAATCCATCACTGGTCGACTACTTTAGGTATCCAATTCTCAACAGAGAAAACAAAATGTATCCATTTCAGCCGAAAACGCAATACACCTTCCTCACCAGAACTGTTCTTAGGAAACTATCAGATAACCTATACTAATCATCACAGATTTTTGGGTCTTAATTTTGACAAAAGACTAAGTTGGGAATATCATATATCCTCCTTAAAAATAATTGCAATAAAAAAGCTAAATATTATTCGGGTTCTGAGCAATACAAAATGGGGTGCCGATAGAGTGAGCCTACTCAGAATATATCAAGCATTAATTTGTTCCAAAATGGACTACGGTTCCTTCGTTTACAGCTCTGCTTGCTCCCGTGTTCTTTCCAAACTCGATACCGTTCACCACGCCGGAATTCGAATCGCTACAGGGGCATTTCGAACAAGTCCAACTCTTAGTTTGTGTTCCGAATCAGGACTATCACCACTCTTATTTAGAAGACTAAAATTGGCAATAACTTATGTTTCTAAAATATACCCACAGACAGGACATCCGACTTACAAATACATTTTTAACTCTAAATTTTCTAACTCCTTCAGACAAAAACAAAATTCAACTCTCCCGTTATCAGAAAGAATCTCCTCAGCTATATCTTTCCTTAAAACGATAAAAATTACCCCATCTGTCAATGATACCCCACCCTGGACCCACCAGCGTCCTCAAACAATGCTTGATCTGACAAAATACTTAAAAAATAATACCGAAAGATCTAAATTCAAAGACCTCTTTTCCAGCATTATAAATAGCATGCCAGAATCATTTATAATCTACACAGACGGTTCAAAATCTGATCAATCAGCAGCTTCTTCTTTCGTTACAAAAGATTCCACTCACAAAATAAAGCTTCACAAATTATCCAACATTTACACCGCCGAACTTAACGCAATAGCAGCAGCTCTCCACTTTTGCATGACCCTTACTCACAATATTATAGTGATAGTCACTGATTCGCTGAGTTCTCTGAAGGGCCTAGACTGCATGTATCCGAAACATCCCAAAATCCCGGTTATACACTCCTACTTATCTACACTGGAAGGTTTAGGCAAAACAGTAAAGTTTATATGGATCCCCAGCCACGTGGGTATTGTGGGCAACGAGCTGGCCGATCTAGCTGCAAAGGAGGCTCTCGAACTACCGGGGCGAGGCAAGATCGCACTAACTCCATCTGATCTACGAAAAAGAAATCGATGATGGATGGCGGTCTATGTGGGACGAAAGCCCTCCGAATAAACTGAAAATGATTAAAAAAAATGTAAAACCCTGGAATACATCCAGTCGCCAAAGCCGTAGAGAGGAAGTCGTACTGACGAGACTCAGGATAGGCCACACCAGATTAACACACTCCTATCTTTTCACAAGAGGGGCTCCGCCCAGGTGCAAATACTGTAGTGGTATACTAACGGTGAAACACATTTTTCAGGAATGTCCTTTTTTACATCGCGCCTAAGTAGCTTAGGACTGAACACGGACCTTCCAACAATCTTGGGAGACAACAGTGAAAAAATAAAATTGGTGTTCAAGTTTCTGAAATTAAATGGCTTGTTAACGGAGGTTTGACACAGAAGATAAATAGGCAATAAAATATAATTCGATATAAAAGATATCAATAAAAATAAGATAAGTAATGCAATACAGGTGTGGAGAATGAAATAAGAAAGAAAATATGGCGTTAATAACCGATGCTGTTGTACGCCATGAAAACCAAACAAACAAACAAACAAACTAACGGATTCTTATTTAAAACTTGATTCCTAATAATAACTTTTTTAAGAAAGAATCTAAAACTTCACACTTTTCTCAAAATTTTTAAATTTTACTATCCCCGATAATATTCAGGAGAGACTTAAAAGAGCGGACTGCTACACATCTTGAATGATTTTGAAAGAAACGGAGGACTTCAAATATGATTACTGGAAAAGTCAGAAATTTTAACTTATTTGAAGAAATAGCAAGCACATCATATCTGAAAAAATCTAGGAACTTTTGGTCTATACATGTGACGGAATGGGCTATTTAAAGCTTTTTATATGAGGAAAGGACAACAAAATAAATTTCACTTGAATTCCGTTCCATTGTTATATTCCATAGCGGGGAAAAAAAAAATCTTAAAACGTATCTTTAAGGCTGGGTAAGACGAATAAGGTCTTTCAAATTATCATAGTAAAATAATAATTTTACACACCTTGTTTAAACCATTGGAAATTAGGCACAGAGCGCACGGAAATGGAAGCAAATTATAGGAGCTCAAGAATAAAATATCGTATCTTGTGGTGCATTAGATTCAATCACGGAATTCTACCATGGTTACCTTCTTCGTAGCCTATTAGTTTCTGCTACTACTACAAAATAAACCTTAACTGACTATTATCTATTTTGGATTTACTATTCAGCAGCATGGCCTAGTCTTAGACTCTGATATGAATAGACAAAGAATTATAAGAAATCACGAGCTGTTCATGATCTATATGGAAACGAAAGTGTTGTCCGCTTCGTCAAATTACACCATCTATGATTGTTTGACCACACAGAAAGGATGTTGGAGAATTGGATGGCCCGCATATTACGGCATCAAGATGTAATAGGCAAGAAAAAAAAAATCTTCTGACCACGAAGATGGTGGCTTGATGACGTCGAGGTGGATCTGAAAGCCCTTGGTGTATCCGGATGGAGGGAGAAGACCACGGACAGAGAAGTTTAGAGCACAATCGTTAGGGAAGCCAAGCTCGGGTTGTAGCGGTGCTCTATACTACCGCGTTTAGCTAAGAATTCCGGAAGTTTATAGACAATAAGAAAAGGCTTTATTCAACTCTGGCAAAGATTTTACAAGGTTATACAAAATTAGAGAGTTTGTTGATGTAATGTATGAAATCAACTTGGTTTTATGGGTGGGTATTAAATAGTTTATGAACAACTTGCTCTTACTTTGAAATTGGCATTAATTTAAGTGGTTTTTCTTGACACAGATATTTTTTTTGGCTGGGGTCTATATTTTTTTGGTATAATGTTTATTTTACACTAATTTTGACACGCTCTACCTTTTTAGATGTTACTTGGATCTAAAATTTGACGGCAAATTCCCGATCATAGATTTAATGGAAAATGTTTTTGTTATACTGTTTGGAGCTATATTGGTTTGAATATAAAAAAATCAACGTTTGAAACCACTGCTTTCTTTTAACTTTGATTGTTTTGAATAATCATTGGTTGTTAACTTAATTTAATTATTAATTTAAGTAATTTGATTCTTTTAATTCTAAAATTTAAATTGGTAAAAACAATAGATTATAGATTGATATATCTAAGATCTATTGTTTTTTTCCAGTCAGGGAAAAATTGATTTCCTTTAGTAAATGTATTTTTTTATATAATAATATTTTTTTAAAGCTATTTTAAATTGACAACAGGACAGATTCGCCTAGCATTCCTATTGGTTATAGTAAAATAAAATTTAAGAAATTATAAGATAAAAACAAGACATTTAATTGATATCTTATCGTTTAATCGTAATACATGTTCTTCTGCAGGGCTATTGTTATGGTTTATAGGTCAGAAATTACTGATTATCCGTATCTAAGCGGAAAGATTTTATATATTTTATAGATCAATCAAAAGATAAAAGGTGACCCTCACAAGCCTTTATTAAACCACCAGTGTTCGCTTTTGGCTCATGCGAAACATTGTATTCCATGTATTGGCATGATTAGCCGTGACAACCAAACTATGAGAAAACTCTATTTCTCATACAGAAGAATTAAAAATCTCATACCTCATATCATCTAAAATCTCATATAAAGGAATAAAAGAAGTAATAACTGTGTTAAACCAAAACAACGCTATGTTTATTTTAAACAGCTCGTATTAGCTTTCTGTTTAATACGATATTCTACTTGTGGTTCAATAGGTCTTGTGAAGACATAGGTACCAATCGCGGTTCGGTACAAGCTTTTTCTATCTTGCTATTTCTCTCTTTGTTCATACATAGCTTCTGGAGTTTTATATTGTCGTTTAAAAAAAAAAAAATTATAAAAGTCTTATTTATAAGTTACTGAGACCATTGGGGCCAAGGATCGAACTTAGCATTCAATGGCCCGAGATGACACCCGTCATTTTGAGTTTCGTAACTGTATCACTAATGTAATTCTTCGTAATTTGTTCTTCTTTTGCCCTTGGCATAACTTACAAGTACCGTGTTGAATTTAATTCCACCCTTCACTTCTTATGATTTGATACCTCACGCTATGTCATCGGCCTCACTTGATCAGTTACGGAAGACCTTGCCCGTGTTCATCCTCCGTTTATTAAAGAATGCATTGTTGTGCTGTCTGAAATGAATCATTTCTTTTTTTAATTTGGACTTGTTTGTGCTCATTAGTTACCATATTTGCAAGGCACAAATGACCGTTGTTGAAGATTCATTTGAATAATTTCAGGATTTTTTTTTTATATTTATTGTTTCGTCTTCGTTGAAGATAGAGCTAATTACTATCAAATCATACCATTTAATTTTTCTCCTTTAATTTCTTTTAAAAACTACATCTTTCAATTATTTCGTAACAATAAGCAGCCAGGCCATGATGATATGGAAGATAACTGGCATGTAATACATAAGAGAGGTCAGCATCTAGTGGTACTTACTCCTAACTTGATATTTAATTAATTTTAATCAACTACTTCCCTCATCCAACTCCTTCTTAGTCTTCTGCGGGTATCGTCCGATATATTTATGTTAGATTGTTGCTATGTCCGTGAAGTTTGACATGAAATCGTTGGTATGAAGTCTGGATATAATCTTGTAGCATGGTTATGCGTAAGTCTGTGTGTATCGTTATGTTATTGACGTACAAGGATGATTGCTTAGTAAGCTCAATGTTTTTGAATGGAAAGTCTGTATTTTTTGAATGTGTGTTTTTTTTGTTGTTTTTTTATCTACCTATTCAAATTTGTGAGTCGTGTGTCCATAGTGGTTTTAGTGAGAAAGTATAAGGATTTATTCTCTGTAAAATTTTCAATGTTAATGGTTTATGTAAATCTGTATATTAAAGCCTCAGTCAAGGCTTAGACGTTTCTGTTTCACCTGAGGGCCAATGTCATCCTTATGTCTAAAATTAGTCCTACATATTGGAATTGTTAGTATGCTTAAAGAAAATATTGTTAATGTAAACGGGGGGCAGGTATCGAGTCAAAATGTCAAATTGGTGTGAGGTGATTTGTCGTTGTTAAGTTTAAATATCGATTCTTTGAACCAGCCAGTGAAGCTTGATTGATGTATGAATGTCTATTAGGATTTTAGTATCATCTTCGTATGTTGATTTTGTTGTGTTAGGGTAAGTAAGAATGCTGGGTGTTAATTATGTAAGAAAAGGTGAAAGAATCGATCCTTGCGGTGCTCCAGCCCTTACTGGTCGGATAAAAGAAGCATTCGAACATTTTCGAAAAAGGAAAAACCTGCCAGAAACGAAATATATTAGAAAGAAGCAGAAAGTGGAAAAAATAGATTTTTTTTTTTAAATTTAAGCATTTATTGAATAATTTAAGGATTTTTCGAAAGATTTTGAATTTGCAAGGAGCCCCAAAGCCCCTATTTATGTCCAAAAAGGTCTAATTGCTGTCATGCAAATGAGTCTTTTGTGATTAACTGGCATCTTGAGAAAGTCTTGTAAATGTAATGTAAATGTTGAACTCCTCAAAAAAAACAAGCAGTTTCTTCCAAGTTAAAAGTTTGTCCAGAGGAGTCCTAGGTGGCGCATCTGTTCAGCAAGGATTAGTGGAATATTGTGAAAGGATGCTGTAGGACAACAGGTTGTAGGTTTACGACGAATAGAAGGTATTTATGTTTGATTAAATGTCTTCTGTACCAAACTCTGTCGAATGCTTGAGCTAAGTAAATTGATCTTAAATTATTTGTCATGAATAAAATACTTTTTAAGTACTAATTAAAATATCTCATTGATTATTATTGAATAGCCTGAATAGCGATTTATATGGTACGTGAATGTCAAGTATTTTCGGTAAAGTTCAATAATCATCTTTCAAATGTCAATGTGAATCCATCTTAAATAACTTGTTTGGCATTTTGTTTGGTTCACTGTTATTTTTTGAAGGTTATTTGTAGAATGGTAAATTTGAAGTACCATAGAGTAGTGTAAATATGTCCGCATGACTCAGTATTAAGACCCGATTATTTCAGCGTAACATTAAACAGAATGTTCGTCAAGGTGTTAATATGAACAGCACTTAAATATCTTTATCCTTCAGTACAAGATTACAAAGCATTTATGATTCACACTGTAACCTTTGCATTTCTCATTCCATTTAAATCCGTAACGATGTTGGAAGATTTTAATTATAAGAACTTCGTAGTTTGAAGGCATCGTAAAATAGTTCCGAAATATTGGTTTGCCATTTCTATCACAACGAAAGGCTTGTCGTTTGAGAAACTTTAATCTACTCTTCAACATAAACAACAACACATTCTATTAACAGTGAAAATAAATATCATTATTTTTTATTAGCAACTCCTAATAGTTGTCGATTTGATGATTTTTTTTTTTTTCAATGTTACCAGCTTGTTAATATCTATCCATCTATGGTCTCATTATAAAGAAGACATACAATAATTTTCTTTTCGTGGTAGTTTTAATGGAGCCATTACTATTTAAGTGCTGGATCCGTTATTTTTATGGATGTAATGTAACATTTGATTGAAGAGAAATGCGATATCCTTTTATGCTTTGTATTAAATGATACTTTTGAGCTATTGTTATTTTATCAAGGGCTTGGGCTTCGTTCAAATATTGTTTGTACAATCTTAATTTTTTCTAGAAAGAATGTTGCTTCATACGAAGCTTCTTCGATAATGCAGTCTCAGACATTAAATTGTTCGAGGAATAAATCAGATAGGCGTTTGAAGAAGTCTTGTTGGATACTCTGTTTTTCCGGTGTATCTTAAGCCAGCGGTTTCCCGTATTTGTGGCGTGTCCAGATCATTCCTAGGAAATTATTTAAAGTCCATGAACTAATTTTTATTCGCAAAAAAAATTCCAAATCCTACTAATTTGAAATGTGGAAATATGGACACTTAAAGTAATGGGGTGTGTAAAAAAAAAAAAATGACCGTTTCTTAAACAAATATTTGTATTATTATTTCTTTGATATAAAATAGAATTAATACTCAAAGTATAGTCCATTGTTATCTACCGTCATTACCCATCTGCTAGCCACGCTGATACCATTTTTCGGAATGGCTGTCAAAGAACTCTTGGACAGCATTTTTAACTTCCGCAAAATTATCAAATTTTTTTCCTTGAAGAAAATGGGCCGTGGATTGAAACAACTAGTAATTCGAAGATGCGAGGTCTGGACTATAAGGTGGATGAGGCAGGAGTCCAAATCCATGAAGTTCTGTAAACTATTCTGCTGATTGTTGAGGAGTAAGTTAGTGAGGGACCAATCTACAGGTCTTTTTCACCTTCCCCATGGAGAGAAGATGGCGACTAACAGTATTCGACATACCGCACTCCCTGACAAGTTCGCGAGTAGACGGATTTGACTCAACAGCTTCAGAACCTCATCCATTAATGGCCGCTCGGAGCCCTTCTTCCATTCCAACGTCGTATCTCCACTTCTAAATTTATCGAACCAACGCCGCGCAGTGCGCTCTTCAAGGACACCTTCCCCTTTATATTTAATAATTTCACGAGTTGCTTGAGATTATTTCACGAGTGAAATTATTTTTCCAGTAATAGTAATGTCGAAATTACGAGGATTTCATAGGACACTGTCATGTTTCTTATTTGAAATAAATAACTGAACGGAGGCGTTTTTGAAGAAGTCCAGTGTTAGTAAACAAGCTTAGAGAATGTTCTAAATGGATTATTAAGTAAATAATAAATGGCATTAAGATATTTACAGAATTTTAAACTGACGAATTTGATAAAACGGTAATTTTTTTTTATACGCCCTATTAATTACTGACATAATTGCATTGTATTAAAGAAATTCTATTAGGAAGAACGTTGTTTGCCGAATTGTATAATGTCGTTGTTACAATTTTTTTTTTATTTTTTTTTTTTATTGTAAGTAAATATAATTGTATATTAATACATAATAAGGTGTATTATTTATTAATTTGTAAATAAATCATAAGATCAGGTGAGAACCAATTAAATGGGATCAACACGTATATTGAGGTGAAATCGGAAATTATGGTTTTTTTTTAAAAAGCCCTAATGGTATGACGATATGAAAAGTTAGTGATACGAAAGGATGGTAAGCATTTTTTTAAGTAAAAAAAATCAGACCACTATTTCACTCACAATGTACTGCTGTAGAAATAGGCTTTTATAAAAGCGCAAAGAAAAGAAAAAAAAAATCAAATTTATCAAAGTTCAAGTAAAGAGAACTTTGATAATTTTACAGTTTCGAATGATGTTGTTGAGATCGCCTGAATATTTTTTTCTTGTGGTTTCTACTAGGTTGTTTGCTCAATCAAATTAATGGCAGCTTTATTTCCAAATGTAATATTTGAATATTATTGAATCCTGTTTTTATAATACATAATTTTGTACAATTCAACATTTTTTAAGTTGAAACTGTCACGGCTGAAAAGTTGTACTTACTCAAGAACCGGTGTCCCACGACAGATCGTGAGGATAGTATTGAAATATTTCACAAATAAATCATTATTATTACGAGACTTTATGTCTTCCCAAAGCATCGAAGAAGGTTATTATTGTAAGTTGAGCAACTTACATAAGTATTCTTGTTTATTTTTTTTTTTATCAAACTCTATGGGTCCACGATATCCTCTTTCTAATGACAATCATTGAACATTTCATTCATCATTGAACATTTCATCTTCTTGTACCGATATGAGTGAGGTTTGTTTGTTTTTTAATGGAAAAGTCCTCCCATTGTTTTTATGAACTTTCCAATATATCAGCGATTTTTTAAGCTTTTCGATATCGAATATTATTTGTTCTTTGTTATCGTGTGATAATTTAAATTTTGCCAAGATAGTCAAAATCGTCTGCATGCTAATGTTCGTTCACCTACGGATATGAAAATCTATTGTGCTATTATGTTTTTTGAATAGTTAATATTCTATTAAACAATAAGTTTTTGCTAGATGAAAAATGTTTTCTGTTGCTCCAAAGTTGTTGGGGGAAATACTGACCTCTCCCTGAAACAATAATAAAGTTTTTCAACGTTTCAAATGTTTTTTGGAGTGCTAAATCCGAATTTTGAGGAACCTTGTAGGAACAAAGAAATTTGATTTTCTTTTTTTTTTTTTTTTGCAGTATTATACTGATTTATAAAAAAAAAGTAATAAAATTTGTCAAAAAAAAAAAAAAAAAGGTAAATTTTATACAAAATGCACAAACAATTTTTCGTTTATAGTAAGCAATTCCTGCGTTAGAGCGCATTAAAAAAATATAAAAGGTTCACTACAAAAAGTAAAATACTGAATATAAAATATGTTTACCATATACAATGTACATTCGCGTGTTTGTGTATCATCATCTTTTCTGAGGCCTCGGAGGATTTTCGGAAATAAAATGGGAAGCGAGTTGAGAGACAATATTGATTCCCTGAACATCTGTAATTTTGAATTTGCCTAGTTTACACCAAATTATATAGATATGATATATATGATGACAATCAAAAAGTGAATAGTGCAACAATTGATCAGTGAGACAGTTTGGACTATCGTCGTAAAGTCGAACTCTTACAAGGCAACAAACTTGAAATTTCGATTCACACAACTCCCAAAAAATACTAAAATGTTGAGAAAACAACTTCCTCAATTTAGTTACGAAAAACTTCAAGACTGGGCTAGATGTCGCCACTGTCCTTGAAAGTTCATTATTTGTTAAAAGAGAAGTAGACCACAAAATCTTTCCTTTTAACAAATGTCACAAAGTTCTTTATACAATTATAAAGCTTAAAAAACCTTTTATTAAATGATGTCACCCTCCACTTTACAAGAAAATAACTAAACCTTGAAATACTCCAAAATGTCGTTATTTTTTTCTTCTTTGAATTATAGTTTAATAAACCATTGTGTATTAACAGCTATCAGTTTGAAAAATAAAATTCAATTTATGCACATTTTATTCCACCATTTAGGTTAAATGCTATAATTGACGTTTTTGCAATAAGCACATGGAAAGAGGCATTTGCTCAGTAAATTCCCTTATTCACTTTTATAATGTATTGTAAATGTAAATTTTGATTAAACTTGGTATTCCTTTTTTCTTAGGAATAAATGAAATTATAACTGAAGTATCTAATGTCGTTGTCAGTTTTGATGTATGAATAGCTAGAAAATAAGATTTTCATACATCTTTTCTCTTTTTTTTTTTTTTTTTTTTTTTTTTTTTTTTCTTTTTTTTTATTCATCAATAAAACATGGATATATATATCCATAGAATAATATTTTTTTTCCCATTTTTATTTCAATCAAATTCAGTATTATATTGTGTTAGAAAAATAAAAATATAAAACGCTCTTAACCTGAAATCTTCTATTTCAATAAAAGCAAATTTATTATATTAACAATAATTATACTATACCCTTTTTACTTATTTAAAAAAAAACTATTTTACTATTTTTCACCTTTTCGAAGTAAATAATTAAAAAGAAAGAATAATGCATACAACTTTCTTCTTTCTTTTTTTTTTCAATATTTAATCCTTACATCTCATTTCAATAAAATATTCATTCTTTATTTTAAATTTATCTGAATAGTTACGGATAAAGTTTACAATAAACTGACATTGGAATAAAATGATTTTTATTTTTTTTAAATGAGCGATTTTTTAAGTAATTACTTTTAAGTTATTTACAACTGTGTACATTATATACAATAAGTGCATTAGATGTAAAATAATGTAATAGTTAAATGTATAGGAAAATATTTAGATGCTTATCAATGAACGAAAAATAATACTGACTTTAATTATTTAAAATTAATATGGTTATTTGAATATTGAAATTAATTAATTATACGATTGTTAATATAATAGATCTGTTAAAAAATAAAAACACAATTTGGAGAAAATGGTTATGCAGGTGAGGCAAATCAGTGGGTAAGGTACCCGTCTAAGCACTCGGGTCCCGGTCGTCTCGCTGTCGACAGAAAATTTATCTTCTGTTATTTTATCTGTGGATCAACTTCGAAGTGGGGAGATCCTCTTAGGGCACACCCAGTCTTAATAAAGTGTGTACTCTTATTCTTGGAAAAACTTGATGATTGAGAAGGGTGTTATCTAAATCTCTCCCATTCAAAACCGCTACCCAAGTCTTTGGTTTTCACAACACTATCCATATTAAAATAGTACACCTAAGGGTAGTGATGGTACAATTTTTTTTTCTAGGTTATTCTATTGTTTTGAGGTATCAAATATTAAAAACGCATAAAATTAAGCGCATAAACATTAAAGATAAATAAATTCTCCATGATCACTATTAATTAAAGGATTAAATTTTTGAAATGCTAGTCAATCAAGGGGGGAGGGGGGGTAGATAAAATTCAATAATTACTCGGCATTGTCTCCATCTCAAAAATAAAAACAAAATCTATTCAAACAAAAGTAACAATGGTTATTATTCATAGTGGAATTTAGTCAAGGAAGATAGATCTAATAGAATACTTTTTATAGCTGTATATTGTGAATAGATATTTAAGTACAGTAGAGCGTCGATTATCCGAACTAATGTTGTCAGGGATGGTTCGGATAATCGAAATTCAATTTTAAAAAGTTATGTGTGAAGAGTTCACTTTTTCAAATTCGTGCGACTCAATTATGGGGTACCTGATGATTGATTTAGAATTATTTTTGATTCCCGTTATTGTTAGTTTCCCAACCTTGAAACCGATAGCTAATGTCTGACTCGATTCACCTTTTTTTAGCCGCATAATGATATCCACTTTGTCTTTAAATACAAAGAGCTGTCGTTTCCTTATTATAAGCATGGACGACATGTAATTTTTGCACAATAAGTGATCACAAAGGCAATGTATACCTCAAAAAGAACGATTTAAAAATAAGGTGAGATCTATTACCAACCAAATGATTACGAAGATTTTGAGAGAAACAAATGAAATGGTCTAATTAAATATAGAGTTCTCAGTAAACGAAATTTTAGGTATGTATAGAAGACATTCATGGAAAAAACTATTTTGTTTTTCATTCAATTTTATTTTTAAACAACAATAATTTCAACAATACAAATAAGATTAAAATGACAAGAAACTGCCCGTCGTTTCAGACTACTTCAACAACGTTTAAAGCTTCCCAATTAATTACAAAAGACTCATATACATAACTGTGATTAGACCTATTTAGACATACGGAGTTGAGCTTTGGGGCTCCACTAAGCCATCCAATTCATCTCGTATTTAATCCTTACAATCCAAAATCCTTCGTAAAATCCTCAATGCTCCTTACTTAGTCACCAATAAACTTATCCATATAGATCTTAATGTTCCATATGTTGCTGATTTAGCCCAAACCAGATACCTATCCTTTCATAGTAAGCTCCATAATCACTCAAATCTGTTAGTTTCTCGACTTGCTTCCCACTCCATTCCTGATAATCCTTCGAGGCGTCTGGAAAGAAGATGGCCTAGAGACCTTCTGGTGTAGAAGTTTTAATAAATGCTACTGATGAGTTTTCAAGTTTTAACATGTTATTATAATCGTTGTCAATACATTTACTTGATGTATATATTCTGTACAGTCGTTGTAAATTTCAACAATATATATAAAAAAAACAACTTTATATGATCAATTTAAGTAAAATTCTATTCTAAAAAAAAAGGCTCCGTTAATTGAATCCGATGATTGACGTTCGGATCATGCTCCACTGCATTTTGAAACTAAATACAGAAATGGATAAAGAAACTGAAATTGTTCAGCGACACATGAATCGAATCGATGACTGGAGAAAGGGCTAGGGGTGAAGATCTGTATTCTGCAACTCATGCAACTTCTGCAACCGTCCATTCATATGTAAATATTATTACTTCATCAGTAGCGTTTCGTCCCCGCTATACATAGTATAGAGGTGGCCATTGTAATAGCTTCGGTGGATCAAAAAGGTACAGCACTCTTCCTTTCAACAATCCTTTCATACAACTTTGAGGGGCAGAATTTAAATTGTGAGTCGGTCACCTGCTTGTAATCACACTTAGCCTTATCCTTGTATGGTGAACTTGCGAAACATGATTTGTTTCCATCTGCATATCATACCATCTAATCGACGTGGCTGCGGTCGTGTTTGGTCAGCTACTTCAATGCTTATCAGTGTTAAATCGATTGCCTAAAAGGGATCTAATGTCGACTGGAATAATTTTCTACTCCACTTAAAAATAATTTGTAAGTCCGAAGAAAAGTAGTATAAATTTCAGGGTTTTTTTTTTTTGTTTTTTTTTTTTTTTTTTTTTTTTTTTTTTTTTTTTTTTTTTTTTTTTTTTTTTTTTTTTAAATACGCTCTGCTAGGCAACTGTGTCTTGTGAAATATGAAGGATATTGGAGGCACAGAAAAATATCAAGAAACGTAAGCTGAATATTGTCTCTAATTGCCAACAAAGAAGCAAGGGTATTTGACAGAATATTTCAGATAGTAACTAAACCGACCCCAACTTGAACATGAAATGAATGCGAATTGGAAATGAAATGATTTGACTCCACCAAGCATGAAAGGCGGAAAGTTGTTGACTAGAGAACACGGAAAAACAAAACCAAATGCATTGAAAGAATAAGCCAAGATTAATTCAGACTATTAAACATTGAAGCAAAGTCACTAAAAGAAAATTACCAAAAAAATACGACTCTGTCTATAAACCTTAAACAATAAAAAATATACGCTTTAAAAACAATATAATGCTTACTACATGCATTTTTAAATAGATATAGATATGTAAAGTATTTTCTACATCCTCAACTTCTTCCAGGTTTTCCTCGTTAATCTTCATTACAGGACAGACACATATTTGTCAGTGTGAAAACAACGAGGGTGCTGTCAATTTTTGATTAGTTTCTCTCTTTATCACAATAAATAAATATAAATGGAATAGGGTGTTTTGTAATAATAAATTCTTACAGCTTGTGGTTTTGCCTTATTTAGTTGTTCCTGTTATTAAAGCAAAGACTATTTGGTTTTGTTTTTTTTTTTTTTTGCTTGTCTAACCTTTTTTATAATAAAAAATATATATAAAACTTAATCTAAGTAACTGCGCTCTTACAAGCTTCGTATGTTTAATGAGTATTCTATTTCAGATTTAAGAGCAGCTTCTGTTATTTTCTGACCTTTTATTCGAATGTTAAGTAACCGTTGGCTTAATTGACATTAAAAGGGCCTTCGATAAGGAATCTCGTAAGCGGCTGTGGTATTAGACCAACTTGGGTCAAAAATTGATTAGGGTTTTGTAAAAACTATGAGAACCCTATGGTATGGGTTATTGTAGCCCCTTCACCTGCCCAAAGGTCACAGCTACTGAAGGTCTGAAGAAATTTCGATTCATAGCTCCGCTGCAGTTTCCCCGCTGACTTAGGCAAATAGCTACTCAGCAGGCGTAGGATCCCCCCCCCCTCCTATTGATTCAGATATTGGTGTCTTATTCCCATGATTCTGGTTTATTTGGATAAATAGATTTATTTTTAAAATAAAATTACAGCAATGATTATTAGGTGTCTTTTATATACATATTGATTAGGTCTAGCTTCCTTTTTACTATCCATATCCTTTTAAGCATTTTATAATTATATTATACTTATATCTGCAAATAAATAAATTTTTGTTAGAATATATTTTAAATTCATAATAGAAATCTTATACTCAGTACCTGATGTTTCTAATTGTGAATAAAATAATTCAACTAAATGCAAAATAAGACCATTTGTTTTGAAAATTCCATTAATCGTGCTTTAAATATTGTACAAGTATACTGTATTTGTTTTAGTTCTAACAGACCTCATTTAATTAAAGAAAAAAAAAAGAAATGTTTGTATGATTGATGAGAGCAAAGAAATTCTACTGATGCTTCCGGGAGAATTTTCCTACCGTTAAAGAGGACCATCCTGATTGAAGTTCGGAGGCTATGTGATGGATCATAATTGCACTCAATGGTTTGCTGGATGCCATAAAAAAAAAAAAAAAAGTGAAGATATTCATTAGTAACTTTGACACTAATAAGACGACTAAAGAAAATATGAAAATTGTATTTTTTATTTGGGTTTCATGCGCCGTACGTCACGAATTGTGGTGAATGGCTGGTTATGCATCTCATCTAATTTGGGAAGGCGAAAGTTATGGAACGCAGTCCTTCGATAGCCATGTAGAATCACAATAATATTTTATTATACAATTAAATATACAAAATAAAAAAAATAACCCTAATACTACTAGTCAGCCTTTACTCTCATAATCATATAAAATACTTAGTCAGATATTTCAATAAGTAGATAAATTGAAAAAATAAAATTGTATTAGTTATGTGCCGATTCTTGAGTAATGTATAGGTATTTAGAATCGATTATCCTTAGGCGATTCCTGTGAACCGGTCGACACCGTTGACATCGCTTATAGTTTGAGTTTATCTAGTGTTTCAATTGTCATAAATTCGTTCATCTCCCTATGATAAAATGATATATATAACTTTTGCATGAGAGGATGTAATTTTTGTGCATTGGTTACTCTTGATTTTAATATTTATTCTACTATAGCTTTTTTTATTATTATTTTTTTTTTTTTTACTTGCGTTCTTTATACACCTGAAACGATACCTTAGCTCACAGACGTGTCAAGTGCAAATTTTAGCAAAAATGATTCAAATTCATCTTTAGAGCATTTAGATCTACAGATATTCACCAATTTCTTGTTTGAAGTGCTATGGTAAGCTCAGATAATTCGTATAATTCGCGTTCACTAAATAGAATCAAATATTAATACCAGTTTCGGAGCTTCAAAGTTTAAAATTTGAATACTGTGAACTAAGGCGTCACTTGAGAATTCAAAAGGCTTTACAATTCGAATTTGGGAGACATTTATCAGGTAAGTTTGGATTAGACCATAGCAAAGAAACGGTTTGGGGATGTAAATACGTTGGATTTAATAATAATTGAATCCTAAAACGAGTAATGCACATAAAACTATTGGATTCAAATTCAAATTGTATATATTGACATATATAGATGAAAATATTGTATAAGGAATGACCGTATGGAATTGTATACATAAATTGTGTTAATAAGGGTATATACCTATATTCCTAGATATAGCAATAATCTCTGACTCTATTAGTGCACTTAGCGGAACAATATGCATTAGAAATATCAAGAACACACGGAGACGATGAGAATAATATAAATAAGATCATTGAATTTCTTCTACGATGTCAATTAATTGATAATATCTAACCTACAGCACTTATTATTCCATATATAATTTATTCATTTAATTTTATAAATTATTTATTTATTTTATTTTTTTAGATCTATTTAAAATGACCTACGGGTGTAGATGACCATTGATATTTTACGCCCTTTATAAACATCACAAACACCAAATAAAAAAACAAACCTGATGTCAACATGACTGAAGAAAATAGTAATATTTCATTAACCAATAGTTAAAAAAAAAAAAAAAAAGATACCAAGAATGATAATAACAAATCTTAAAAAGCCATGCCGATAATACTAGACATACGTCAGTAAAATCATCTCGGTGAAATCGAATTTTACATAATGTCGATGCTTCAACTACTACCAAATTTGCAGTCGTTACAATCTTCGGCCATTATACAGCCATGACCATCTTCACATTTCCTTGTTATTACGCTACCCTCGTGAGATTCTTAGATCAGTATTAGCCTGAAATTTTAATATTTATCAACAGTTACTCCTTCTAAATAGATAATGTTATCTCATGTCTTTAGCAAAATTTTCATTAATTTTGTAATTTACAATTATTAATTCCTAATTTGAGATGTGTTTGAAAAATCATTATTCAATAAAAAACGCTGGATACCCATACCAATTATTAGTTATTCAATGTACAAACATTTTTGTTCTATTCATTCGGAGTAACTGAAAGTCGAATTTTGATCTCCGGTAGCAGCTTCCACCACTTGTTCAGATCCACACTATCACTACCAATTAATTGAAATCTTTTCATTCAAAGAGTTATCTTTGCCTTGTTCCAAATCACCTTTGTTTATTATACCTTATTCTATTTCATCCAAACTATGTATACTGGATCACGTCTGATTCCTTAAATAAAATTCTAAGGTCTTGGTCTGTTTGGCGTCATCATGTCTTAACTGCACAAAAGATTTTACACAGAATAATTTTTAAGTACCTAATCTGGGTTAATTTTCCTGCTACATAAAATAAATTAATCCATAAATGTAAGAAGCTGTTTGAATCAGTAACGAATCTAACATCAAGAATAAAAGAAATACAACTCAAAACTTCTTCTTTAGTTTTTTTTTTTTTTTTTTTTTTTTTTTTTTTTTTTTTTTTTTTTTTTTTTTTTTTTTTTTTTTTTTTTTTTTTTTTTTTTTTTTTTTTTTTTTTTTTTTTTTTTGTTTTTTTTTTTTTTTTGCACATTTGTCATAAAAGCAAGCCGGCCTCGAATACTCTTTTAAAATTATTGATACGCACTTTAGCCTAGCAATGATTGTTATGAAAGGAAAATGCCATTAGGATTTTAATTATGTATTCCATATAGTGTTTATAAAGTTGTGTCCACTATAATATTTGGCGATAATATTTTAAATGTTTTGTTAGTATCTAGTATCTTCCACAATTTTATAAAACTGACTAATATATAGATTTAGTATTTTCTTTTACAGTTTTTTATTTACTTTTTTAATTTATTATATTTTATAACATACCGCATCTTATCATGTAATTCATTAGCGACTTAGCGAAAATCTTATAAACTTAATTTTTTTTTTAATTAATATTTGTCTAAGATTTTAAGAAATCAAAAATGTTTTGGATTTGATCTTCTTTGTTTTTAGTGCTTCATCTATACTTGTGGGTATATTTTATTTTGTTCTTGTACAAAGTATAGTGTGTATGTTGTTACGATGTGCTTCAACGTCAGTTCTAAATATATATATATATCAGCGAAAGTTACAAAAAGACAAACTAATCGATGACTTAGAGGAGTTAAAGAAATTAAGAGCCTATTCCAATAAATTAATCAAAAATAGAAAAAATAATATTGGAGGTAGATTGTATATACATTAAGTACTTGTAAATCTCAGGAAATAGGGTCTAAAACAAGAATCATGTCGAAAATCATGAGTATTTATACAATATCAGGACTGATATTGGCAAAAAAAAAGTAGCCAAAACAGATAAAATAGATACTAGCAATGAGCTCGGTGAATTTTTCCAAACAGAGTCATCAGATGAAAATTATGAGGAAAAATATCTCATAAAAATATAGCTGAATGTGATGTGGTAAATATAACCTGTAAAGACTATGAAAAATATAATAAAGATTTTACTTTGGATGAATTCAATAGAGCTCTACACATATTTGAGAATCTAAATCTAACGTTCTGATCCCGATGAGTAACTTAATATTTCTTAATAAATTTCCCATTTATGGAAAAATGTATCTATTAAAATTTTATAAAAATATCTGTATGAGAGGAAGTGTACTTAACATGTGGTGGAAATCGACAGTTGTACCTATCTAAAGAGGCTCTCACTCCTGATAGGTTTTGCCCAATATCCCTTAACTGTTGTACACCTAAAATTATGCAAAAGACTTTTAATGAAAAGTTGACCGACATCCTAATGCAAAAGCGTGAAATTGCTGATGAGCAATGTGGTTTTGTGAATAAAAGTTCAGCTGCCATGTAACCAAATTAAAAACCATCATCCATGGCACTTTTATAGCAAAAGAACATTTCATAGCTATATCATTTGATACAGAAAAAGCCTTCGATGGGGCACGGAGAAAACATACGAGTACATATATCTGACTTTTTCATGTTTTATAATTTGGGTATATTCACTAATCGTGACTTTGTTCAGATTTTATTACAATAATTTTTCTAAGTATCGAATTTCATCTACAGGGTGGGTATCTCTTAGTGTAAAAAAAAAAAAAAAAAAAAAATGGGTGAAAATAGATCAAAAATGTAGCAAAATGCGGCAGACCTCATCTTCCTATTCCAATCCGTTGCAGATATACGATAAATCGAAGACTTTTTTGAGGGAACCACGTTTTTTTTTTTTTGTTTTTTTTCATTAAAGCTCTAATATCTCCATTTTTTAAAAATATTTTTTCAAAGATCTAGCATTAAATTTTCTATAATAGCTGAGTACCTGTAATCTCGAATTTTACAAACGTGGTATCTTAAAAACAGCTTGATCTTCACCTTATTTGGGGAAGTCACAATGTCGCATATTACTTCAACGCTCACCGTTTTTTGTAATAACTATCCACAAAAACTTGAAAATTTAATAAGCTTTCGAATGATATGTTAAACCTAATGATTTTGTTTCGATTTCATGGATTTTTTCTGAACTCGAAAAAACACGGTGCTCTCATTTGGCATACAAATCAGTAACTTGTGTAAATAAAACATTATAACAATCCCTTATTGGAAATGTGATTTTTTAACATGATAAACTCTTTATTGGAATAAAAAACAAAGAAAAAAATTATTGTTTAATAGAAAGTAAAGGAAAACTGTCAATAAAGCGACACCAGATCAGAGGATCTGATGATATTTCATTTATTTATTTGTTATTATTATTTTGGATTTATTTTATTAGATTTTCAATGTAATGTTTAAAATCCAATGATAATGAACATATTTTGGATTTATTTTATTAGATTTTCTCACCTCAATTATGCCGTTAGCTTCTGAATGCAGATTGTGTTGAAAAACTACTTTTTGAGGTGGATTTTATGGGCAATAAGTCTGTTTATACAGAGGCATTTCTACCTATCCATATATATCGCTGGTTTATATTTGTATTGCGTTGAAAAATATTTAAACAAAATAGAGATTTTGCAGCTTTTATGAAAAAAAACGTGGTTTTCTTAAAAAAAGTCTTGGATTTATCGTATATCTGCAACGGATTGGAGTAGAAAGGTGAGATACTACAATATGAAAAGGCAAGCTATTTTTCGTTTGCGATCACTATCCACAAAAACTTTTGAACCAATTTGTACAACATTTTAACTACATCATCTTCATAGTTCAAGTAAGATTTAACAATTATAAAATTTACTGATTTTTAATTAAATTTTTAGTTAAAATGCGATAGATATATGTATTACAGTGCATTTTAAAAATCAACCGATAGGTGGCGAGCGTCATTCTTAACTATGTTTTTGTAATTAAATAACGACCAATTCTATTTGTTTTATCCTCCATTGGAATCGAGTAAATATAATTAATACATTTATTTATGAAATATTAGGGATTTTTTTAAAACTATTATTAAAATTTTAAAAAAATGTTTAAATCATTACGATTGACAAAGATAATTTGAAATATACTCTTAGGTACTTCACATAGAATTATCAAGTGACAATAAATATCTCAATGAGACTGATTAAATAAATGTGTAATTGCAAAGTGGTCAGGCGGATGACCTTCACTAGGCGCCCTGCAGGTCGCGGGGAAAGATGGTCTTACTTTCACTCACTACAAGGTCAGCCAGCACTCCATTCTTCTTAGATCATCGCAGGGGAGGAAGCAGGAGGGTCGTCATTGTAACGAAACAATAAAAAGATTTTAGTGGTAGATGCATAGTCTTGTTTCAACGTAACCGTTAAATTAAATCTGCGGAGGTCGTGGATGGGATCACAAAGACCTTGACCCAGAAGAGCTGTCTCGCCAGGTGGGGTAGCTGATAATAAATTCTAATGATAAAATTATTAAAAGTATGTTAAACAAATCTGTATATTTATGATCATGTAAATATTTGTAATCATGTTCACTAGCCTATACCACCATCCATTCCATACCTTACTTCAATCCAACTGATCATTACGAAAATACACAAGATCAGCCCTGGCGCAATCCTCAATTCTGGTCTTGGTCTATCGTTCGGTTGTTTACCCGACGGCTCAACACTGATTACCTTTTTTTGAAATTCGTTCATCAAGAAATCCAACGACTTTACATGCCCGTGTTAACCGACGAGCTGCCATTAACTGGACTGTAATATACCATTTACCGGATAAAACTCCAGCAGTTCTGCATTATGGAGTCTTCAAAATTTTCCCATAAGTGCTTCCATTTTTGGGACAAAAATTCTACGTTATACTTTATTTTCAAAAACTAAGGCGTTGGTCTTCCTTAACGTAAGCCGCCATATTTCTTATCCATAGAGAACTGTTGGTTGTATCCTAGTCCTATAAATATCTTCTTTTTTTTTTTTTAAATTACTGAAGAGTAAGCTCGAACAGAGTAATTATGTGACCGAGAAATAAAAAGCATTTCCGGCTTTTGATTTAGAATTTATTTCTTCCTGAATTTCATTATTCTAGATACGGTAAACTCTAGTTATTTAAACTTCTCAACTAGTCCAGTCAATAAACACATCGTAGAGTGCATGGAATATGCGATAATTTTTGACTTCATAGCTTCGTTAGAAATAGTTAGGAGGTAAACATACTAAAAGTCCCCGTCCCTGGGGGTGGGGGGGGGTGAGCTAACGGTGAGGGGAGGGGAGAAATTCAATTATTTTGGTATTTCGATTATATCTCGAAAACGGTTGACTCTAGAAAAATATATTTCAAGGAATCACAAAATCTAATTAAATTGATTCTATATACATTTGTCGTAATTCTAATCGCTTACGAGATATTCGTTATTGAAAGTCGCTTAATTTTGGGAAAAACAAATGTTACCTAACTTTTTGTCAAACTTTTGCTTTTAGTACCTTTAACGAACGTTTCTCGGAAAAAAACATCAGAATCAAAATTGTAGAGCATTAAGTTTACTTTAATTTCTTATATACGTTTTTGGTACATTTACCTTCTAACTACTCCGTGTTCAAATTTAATCCCGGAAGTATCTATCATTTCACCGAAATTTTCATCGTTTCTACTGCAAACAATATTTTCAAACTAGCAATAAAAATTTCATTACAAAAAGATAACATTTTTTTTTTTTTTACGTAACTAAATAGTTATGTAAAGTCAGACGAGCAGTGCAAAGGTAGAAATGGCACTTGGACACGTTTCAAATAATACCTTTGTAGTCTTATGACACGGAATACGGCGTCTTTGGCCAAAAGAACTTCTTTTTTTATGTACTTATGATGAAGGAAGCGTTGTTTTATTATTCTAAGGCCTTGATTTCTTCATTAGTTATTTCAATATTGAAATTTTTAAAATTCTTCATTGCTTGGTTGGAAAAGATATAAATTGGTACCTTTGAACGAATATGGGTTTAAATACAGAGTAGGTAATACTGTCTTGTGACGTCGACTTATTGTCTGTCATTCATTCTGGCAATGGTTACATTGACTCTACGATTATTTTATTAGAAATAAAAATTATTTATAACTAGTAATTGATATTATATTGTGCAAAAACATTGTTTAAAAATATTCCAGATCAATTAGAGGCGGTCATTTGTATTCCTTTTTAGAATTTTCAATTAAATTCCAATGTTATTGACCAAATTATCTTTATTCGTAGTCCGATAAACATTTGTTATTGGAATTGTCATTTACTTGCTTTTATTCAAGCTTTAATTTTTTTTTTTTTTTTTTTGGATTTACATTTATAAGAGGGACGTTCCTTTATTGGATCTTCTTCATTTATATTTATATGGTTATATTTATGTCACTAACAAAATATGAAAAGAAATATTAAGAATAAATCATAGATTGTATGTAATATATATTATAATAACTTAAGACAAACTCCAAGAAGAAGTGTCATACGAAAATAGATGAGCTATAACGAGGTTGCATGATGCAACCTTCATTTCTAATAAAGAAACAGAATACTTATAGAGAAGATGTAGAATAAATGCCTCATTTTGCATATATACATTTTTTTTTTTTTTATCCTCAACTTATGATCTTGAACTCCTTGCATCCTTTTTATATAGTGAAAATCTGCAATGCGAAACAGAATAGGTTTAGTATAGTAGGGTCTCAATACTTCGAGGTGGGCAGGACAATTGCCACCTAAAACTATCGAAGTTTATTTGATAAAATGGATTGAACTGGAGATAAAAAATTATCTTAACTTAATTAAAACAAACTTAAAATAAAGTCAAGAGGAGGTTCCAGTGTTCATTGTATCTCCACTGTGCCTTAAATGTCATCATTTATATTTTTTCTTTTTGTATCCTGGCACATTTGATTATTGTTATTGAAACACTTGTGAATCATCTGTCAAGTAAAAAAAAAAAAAAAAAAACATTAAAAATTACTGTTATATGAGAGCTGGAATAATGGCAAACAATTGAGACCCGACTGTATTAAGAATAGAAAACAAATTTAAGAATTCAAATCAATACAACAATGGAGGGCAAAATAATGGAAACCCTTTTCTGGTACGAGGAAAATTATATAAGCCATACATAAAATCTTTCTGACATCTAAGGAATGAGCTGTCAAGATGAATAAAGAAGTACCTAACTTATAGCAGAATCACTTCAAGAATTGATGCATTAACTTAACAGCGGAATTAACTTTAGCAAGTATAAGATAAGAGACATAGATTAAATATTGATATTATAAAATTTTATTAACAAAGTAATAATAAAAGTAGCATCAAGTTAAAAATAGGCGCCATCGACTAAAAATTTATAATGTATAATATAATAAACGAAGTAATATATATATTAGGTTCAATGCTAAGCTTGAAATAGGAGACGTAGATAAAAGAGTTATGTAATACAATTTTATAAAAGGATTTTATATGCACAAGAGGAATATAGGAAACGGAAAAGATAAAACCGGGAGTGACGGGAAAAAGGTAATGGGATAAACTATGTGGTTTCTCTGAATAGGTTGTTAACTCGACTTTGAGGCAAATTATGTATGTTGACATGTTAATCTTGAAATACACCTTCACATAATGTTTACATAGTAGTCAGAAAGTGAAGAAATAATAGGTGGAAATAGCAAAGTGATATAATAAACTTATCCCCCATCCAGTCAGTTTTTGAAAATAATGTAAATTTGAGGAAATTGTTTCATTGAAAAATTTTAATTTTCAATTCTCTGGGGTAGCGGTTTGGGGTAAACGAGATTGAAATGACATCTAAATTATTTTCAAGTTTCAATCGGAATTCATTTAAGACGAAGACTAATAGCACTCATCATACCTTTTTGTGAGATTCAAATTTTTTACAATTAGGATTAATCCTTCTATACTATCATGCGTACCTCATCAAGATTATCAATCATTAAATTTCTTCGTTGTTGAAATGAATCGTTATTTATATGACATGAGAGTTTCGTCATTATTGGACTACCATTCTTTCTAATTTATTCTGGAACTCCCAAGGCCCGACAAGGCGCCATGAATCATTGCAGCGGCAGGAACTAACAAGTAAATGATTCTATGTAGGCGGATTAAGAAAGAGTAAATTATAGAAAACCTTGTATTGATGTAAATAAACAAGCTATGGGCATATAATGAAACAGAAAATCAATTATTTTAAATTAAAAAGGTGTTAACAAGAAAGTTAATACCCTTTAATGTCTTTTATTATTATTATCTTTTTTTTTATTAAGATTTTACTTAACATTATAATTATCATTATAGTTAACTGAAATGATAAATCACTGGATAAGTTTATTTGTGACATAATAAGGAGCATCAAGGATTTTACGAAGGGTTTTGGATTCTAAGGATTGGATACAAGAACCTTTGAAAGGTTTATTGATGCCCCAAAGCACAAATCTATATGTCCAAATGGGTATAATAAATCAAACAAGTCTCTTGTGATTAATCGGAAGCTTTGAATTCTTGTTTGGTAAATGTTGGAGTAGTCGAAAACGACGAACAATCTCTTGCCATTTAAGTCTCTCATGTGGATGGAGTCCAGTGTTGTGGAACTGTTCAACTGAGATCAGTGGAATATTAGTAAAGGATAGCTTAGGATAAGACGTAGGTTTAGGACGAAGGGTAAACATTAAATTTGTTCGGATTTCTTTTAATCCTGCAATTTTGACACCATTCATGAATGTTTATGATATAAGATTGGAGTTATCGAAATGCGATAACAGAATTATTATTTACTGCTAACATACATGTGTCAGTAGCGTACGTGGTGATGGAAGTGCCAAGATGAGTCGGGATGTCAGCTGTATACACCTTGTAGAGGATGGGACCTGGGATATTGCCTTATGTAACACTCACAGATTGGTTTAAGAAGGAAAAATTGTGGTAGAATGAAGGTTCTATCACTGAGATAGGATGGTATATTCATAAGTAGAAGATTGAAATTTATGAAGTTTGTATAGCAGTACCGGGTACCAGACTTAGTCAATTGCTTGTTTTAAATCGAGAAAACAACACAATGACATTGTTGGGTTGTTGAGTGTGATATTCAGAATCTTTACTTGTGATCTGGGATTATATCATGGGGACCTAGGATAGGTACAAACGTTGCAAAATGAGGTTTTGTAGGTCTTTACACTAAATTAGTAATTAAGAAATAGGACGATATGAAGATAGGAGCTGAGATGTGTTTTTGTATTAGGGTTTACTCTACGGTTATGTATATTTTGGATTTTATATTTTTTAAATTTCTGTCTCTAGTTTGTTTGCTAATTTGCAATAATTATTATAATCAGATGGATATCTAGTCCTGTTTTGAAATTATTATAAAAATATGTCTTTAATTTTTACTAAGATTGATTATCCATCATAATAAAATGTAATTTATTATTATATTTATGAATCATTAACTTGGAGCTATTTGATTGATATTAATAGAGGAGGAATATGCAAACACGATAATTTAGCTTACCTTAAGTATTTTCTGAATACTTAAAATATAATTAATTGAGAAAACATATTGACCTTCTTTTTCCTTTTTGTTTATACTCCAGGGCTTCTGAATTTTTGACTGCCTTTCCGAACCTCATCCAAACGTTAAAGTAATTACATAGTATTACCCTCAACAAAAGTTTCGATATCCTCTTCTCGTGAGATAATGTTTTGTCGTTTAGAATGTGATCAGGTGTCTCAACCTATTAATTTGGCAAAACCTTAGACGTAGTTGACCTTTGGAATACGAAAGGTAGTTTCTTCAACGTTCTCAACATCAGCAGGCTATTAATTATTAGCTTTTTAAAAATTTTTGGATTGTTTGATTTCGCAAAATAATCTTAAAATATTATATTTATAAAAATATAATAGAACAAATCGTTACAATAAAAATCAAGATATGAACATATTTTTATCGGGATCTTTTAATACATCATCAGTTCAAACAGGAATCTTATTAAGTTACATAACATTCTTCTTTAAAGAGTTATTTTATGAGTCACATCCAAAGCGTAGGGATATCTAACTTACAGCTTTGATAAAATGTAAGGGTGTTTTGCCACCTTCTATATTTTACATAAGGATGAAGTTATTACACCTCTGAATATCCCGCTTAATATGCATGTAACGTACTGAACAGAAATTTATATCTAGAATAAATAGTTGACTCATTTTAAATTCTTGCTCTAACATCTCTTTATCATGAACTCTTCTTAGTTATTTATGTCATTTTTTTTATTTTTTAAACATTAAAAAAAAATCTTGCCCTAATCTATGTCTGCTATTTTTAAAATCAGACAACGTATCTGTCTTTTATTTATTGTAAATAAAATGAAACATGATTTATCCTGGGACGCATTGTTTCCTTAGAATAAAAAAAAAATATAAAGCGAAATGTTACTATTGTCAAGTTACACCGTCAGAAAAGTTATCAGTACATTGGACAACTTAAATACATCATAAATCTATATAGCAGGAATTAAAATTAAAAAAAAAAAAAAAAAAAAAAAAAAAAAAAAAAAAAAAAAAAAAAAAAAAAAAAAAAAAAAAAAAAAAAAAAAACCTGACTTAAAAGACTAGAAACTGTACCTCATTTCCGACTACTTCAACATTTACTAGACATGCGTTCAAAGCACCCAATAAATTACAAAACTTATTTACCTGACAATAATTAGAACCATTTGTACGTATGGATTTGAGCTTTGGAGCTCTACTAAACCTTCCATTTCATCTCGTATCCAATCCTTACAATTCAAAATCCTTTGTAAAATCCTCAATGCCCCTTATTATACCACAAACAAACTTAACCATAAAAATCTTAATGTTCTATATATTCCTAAATTAGCCCAGACCATTTTTACCTGTTCTTTTATTGCGAACTCAGTAGCCATTCATAACTAACTTGCTTCTAATCTTATTCTGATATTGAAGTGCTACAATGAGAGTTTCAAAACTTAAGGGTAAAAAAAGATATATCGATAGTCGACACTATCGATAGTGACCATCGATAGGCATGACATATCGATATATCGATAGTAACTATCGACTATCGCCCAACCCTTGTTCCCGGTCACTTGCGTAGTAGTTCTGATGTTTCAGCCCTTAAATTGTTTCATCAACCGCCCGATGGATTAGTTTTACCTTGGGGTACACCATGAAGACTTGTCTCTGATGCTTCTTGTCCAGTATTGTATCAAACCATTAGCATACATCGAATAATAACCGGTTCAAGCCCAATTTTTCCATAAGCCGTAGTCGTTTAATTTTAATACCTAGCCGAGGTATACAGACATAGTTGGTATGTCCTCCTGTTGTAGTTGGTATGTGCATACTATATATACATATCATCTTGATGGCTCAAGGGTGCATAACATCTACTAGCGAAGTAAGGGCAGAGAGCATTGACTGAACTGGAGTCATAAACAGTATGACCTAAAGTTGCTTGGCTTAACAAATTTAATGCCCGTGTAATAGGTTCCCCATCACAGTGCAATATTACGACTATGACATATTATTACGTAGAGAGTCGTACTGTAGATTTTTATCTTCTTTCACGATTGAATTTGCTTAAATATATTCTGGATCTGTTGCATATAATCAAATCTCATGGATTATTTTTTAATTTATTATCTTAAGGTGATCTATATTATTTCGAAATGTTCATTTATTCGGATATAGACTAAATTACTCAACAACGCATTCATTTGTGTTTAAAAATATATTTTAAGTACTATAAGCAAATGATTTTTGTAAATTAAAATCTACTTGCATGTTATGAAATACTAAGAATTTTAAAATAATGGCGATTTGAACTTGTTACATGCTCAAGGTTTCTTTTTGAAAATACTTCTTGATTGCGTGATGTCTGTTCTGAATTACAGCCATGAATGGCTAATACATAAATATTAAGTAGTATCCGTCTTCCTCAATATTCCCCTCCCCTCCAACACCATCAGGATTTTAGCATTTTTGAACTTAGATTCTCTCGTATCCATAATCTTGTAGATTAATTATATATGATAAAATAGTTTTTAACAACAAACTATCTACATTGACGGAAAAAAACCTGTTGTTTCTCAATTTCAATCTTATTTTGACTTTTGTTCTATTATTATTCGTTATTCGGTGTTTTTTAATATGCATTCAGTAAATTAAGCAGAGTGAATACCATCAGTAAAATTGAAAGAATCATTAAATTCGTTTATCGTATGATTAAAGTTGTTTATGTATTATGTATTATTAGCAATCATAAAATATTTTTCGAAAAGCCGTTTGACGCACATCATTGGCTAACACAATAGGTTTACAGGAGTTCTAATATTCCATTTAATCAAAACATTGATTAGCCCTTGTAAATGATATAAAATAATAAGCATTTTTTAATCAGCGGTGAAAGGCAAACGAGCAAATAGTTGAACCCATAAGTAGATTCTTGTATATGAGAATCACATATTATTTCCATTGCATTACTATCCTCTTCTCGTCTCGAGGTAATTGGAAAAACATAAATACGAAACATAATGATAAAAGTATAGTTGACTGGGTGATGGTTGGAGAAGAAGATAGTCAGGGATGCAGTCAAAATAACACCACGTTAAAGAAGGAATTCTTTAATATGTGCCAACGTACTGACATCAGTCATCGTCCTTCTCCTCACAAGTGTGGTACGGTGGCCCTGAAGAAGACCTGCAACGCATGTCGAAACGTTGGCACGTATTAAAGAATTCCTTCTTTAACGTGGTGTTACTTTGACTGCATCCCTGACTATCTTCTTCTCCATAAATACGAAACTCATTACTTCCATGTATCTATGATTCACACATTCTTTAGCTATATTTTAGACAAGATGAGTATATAATACAAATAAAATTAACTCGTTTATTATAAACAATGAAAACATTGTATTTTAGAAAGCAAGCAAACTCATAAATTAAATTTCAAGTTTTGTCTTTCGATGAATGAACTGATTGTTACGGTTTCCAGTTCTGGAAAGTCTTACATATAATTAACCGGGAAGCAGTGGAAGATTTATAGTCAGGAAAAGAAAAAAAAAATCACTTAAAAGTTTTAATCTTTTAAATCAAAATAGTAGATCAGTAAGAATATGTGGAATTCTAAGTATAAACGCGATTTACCCAGTCTATATAGTGGGAAATATTGCCTCTAGAGTATTTTAACTCATAGCTGTAATTTTTAATCTAGAATTTTTTCACATTATGCTAAAATAATGTTTTGTAAAATAAGAAATACAACCTAAAAGCCATAGTGGTGTTGCTAAGTAGATGAAGGAATGAGTCCTGGCTGGGGACTGATTGATGGAATGAACAGAACTGAATGGAAACTTTTGGACAGAGAGAGAGTCAGGAACCGACTTAAAAACATTGGATTTCATGTGGAGAAGAGAACAAGCCATGTGCGGAAGACAGTAGACAGCAGCAATCAGATTAAAGGACTATAGAAAGGGAAGAAACAATGAGTGGGTGATAAAAAGCAAATATATCTGCTTAGTCCTTATTTAGCCGGTACGCGATTAAATTCCAAAACATTATTCTCCTATCATCCGAAATATCCCTAGCATTATCCTTTATTTTATTATTTAATAAAAATTCATAAAATGAAAAGAACGGTTTTTGGAGTTTTGAGCGCCCAACTTAAGAACCCAGTGTCCCTTGCCGAAACGGCACCATGGTTCTAGAGTCTTTTAATTTATTTCCTCATATATCATCTTTGTTGTTCTAGTTTTTTTTATCTCAAAATTAGTTCTACAATTACTTTCTTCTCCAATTATCGAAACCAATTACCAGCTATCTTAGCTTTTCTGCCTTTTCTAGGACAGTCTTTTCTGGGACAAAAAACGAAACATTCTTTATCATAACACTTACCTTCGAAAAAATAACGAAAATATCTAAATTATACAGATAATTAGGGCTCGGATGTTTATGCATTTGCATATTTTAATATATGCTTCGTATATCACTATTATGACTTTTGAAACATGTTTTGGACCAAAACGGTTCCATTAAAGCAGCTTTTATGTTGCATATTTATGCATATTCCAGTGGTTTTTGCATATTTATGCATATTTTCGTGGTTTTTTGCATATTTTAATTGCATATTCATATTATATTGCGTCAAACGTTTTCATTTTTAAAAAAAATAAAGTTTAGAGCCGATAAAGAACTAATGCAACAGACACAGAGAATACCAGGAAAAGCCACGGCTTTTACTTCATAGCAGATTACTGTTTAAATGCTGAGAATCCTCTCCCCTTTCTTTAACTCCCAAACAAAGTACGCAAACGCATTTATTTCAGTTTGCATTGTTCACAGCGTCACCCACGTTGGTAAAGATGCCAAAACTAAAGGGTAAAAGGATTGAATTAGTGAACAAGTATTTACGAGATTTAACAAACGAAACTTTTCGAGCCGATTTCGCGGTTTTATATTGCTCAAGTTGCAATGTAGTGGTTTTTTTAACTGCTCGGAAGTCTTAAGTGACACAGCATATTGGAACGACCAAACATAAAGAAAACCTAAAAGCGAAACAAACGGCAACTAAATCGTTCCTTACTCCGTCAACGTTGTCCATTAAAATATCCCCAGTTTACCTAGAATACCTATGTCGTGTATTTGTTAGTGCTGATATTTCATTTTATATAATTAACAACCCCCGAGTTAAAACACTTTTTGGAAACAAAAACTGGCCACAAAATGCCCGACGGGAGTACTATTCCGAAAAATTATCTTTCCGATATTTACGAGGAGACAATAGTGAAAATCCGCGGCCATATCAAAGACGGTCCAATTTGTGTTTCTGTGGACGAAACTACTGTCGCTCTTGTGAGGTAGGTAGCTAACATTATTATCGGATAGCTCTCTGAACAACCATCTCAACCTTATCTTGTAAATTTACAACTCTTAAATAAATGTAACCATGAGACAATTGCCCGATTCTTTGATGATTCGATGTCCTTGATTTGGTCGAACGGAATTCTACACAACAAGGTATTTCTTTTTCTTCCTGACACTGCACCATATATGGTCAAGGCTGCCAAATCGTTGAAAATATTCTACCCTTATTTGATTCACGTAACCTGCCAAGCACATGCTCTTCACAGAGTTGTAGAAACAATCAGAAATGAATTTGAAGATGTTGTTGGGCTCATCTCCAATGTGAAAAAAAATCTTTCCGAAAGCGCCGAGTCGTGTAAAACTTTTAAAACAGAATTAAATTTACCTCCTGAATCAAATACCACAAGATGGGAAATATGGCTAGAAGCGGCCAGTTACTACTCAATAAATTTCGACAAAATTAAAAATGTTTTAATTTGTAATTTACAAATGATCAATAACATTCTTAGAGAACCATTGGGAAAGAAGATACGCCGCTCAGCCCTTCTGTATTAGAGACCTTTTATAAGTGCTCTGGTGACTTCTGTGGACTTTGATAGATCATTTAGTAAATATAAAAATTTTTAGTTCTGACCGGCAATGTTTTACTTTTGAAAATTTGAGGATGTATGGTGTTGCCAAAAATTTTAAAAATGAATAACTTATCATTATAAATCAACTTCTTTTCTTCAATTTTTCTTATACCTTTATAAGTTACTTATTATAACCTTTTTTAAGTTAGTTTTATTATAATAACTAATAATATACTTTAATTGTTTGTGCATATTATTTTTTTTTACCTGCATATTTATCAAAAATAAATGCATATTTTATGCACATATTTTTAATTTTTAATTGCATAAACATCCGAGCCCTACAGATAATTAAAACTGTTAATTTTTTATGACGAGGTTTTAAGATAATTACTTCTTTTTTCAAATGCCTAGTATTACTACTAATCTGTGATGAAATATTACTCTTTATGAGATTATTTTATTTCTTGGGCCTACTTTCTTTTTTATCATTTTTTCCCATCAATCTTTATATACTTTTTCATTGTCGTTACGGTTTTCAATACGTTCCTATAATGTGTTATGCGAAAGGTTAACGACGATGTGGGTGAAAACGTAGCACTGGCACGAATACTGTTGGTAATTACATTTCATATAATTCACATTTTTTTGTGATGGGTACATTTCTCTTTCTCATGAAACTTTACGTGGTTAATTTTTGTAAGGAATATATGTTTCTTCTTATTTTTCAAAAAATGAAGTGTCCTTAATTGTTAAATTAAATTAAATTCAGAAACCTCTTTTTTTTTTTTTTTTTAAATTTTTAAATCTGAAATTTCGAACATTAAACAATAACGCTATTTTATTCTTAGCAACAAAGATAAGAAGAAAGAAAAAAAAAGGAAAAACAATAAACCGAAAAAAAACAAAACTAGGGAAAAAAAAAAAAGGAGATAAATTGTGCATAACACTTTGCTCTTAGAAACAAACTTTTTGAGCAGGAGAAATTTTGACTAACTTATGCCTTATTAACAACATATGGATGCGTTTGATTAATTAGAGATTAAAGCCAACTATTTCGGGGCCGAATAGGGCGATTTGATAATTTTGTTATTTGTGTATGGTGAAGAGAAGATATTGGGATTTGTGGATGTTTTGTTTGTAAAAATCATGAGGGTTTGTTAGAAGAGCTTTATACATATATAAACTTTTATTGAGTTTACACATTATGTACAATTATAAAAAATTAATTAATAATTAGAAACAAAAAAAAAAATATATAAAAAATAAATAAATAAAAAGAGAACAGAAAATAACTTGCTATACATAAATAATATAAAGTATACGATATGCTTATAAATAAAAAAAAAGTAGTAAAATTAATAAAAAAAAGTAAATAAAATTAAAATAAATAAATAAATAATTAGTAATTATAAAGAATAAAATAAAATTATTTATCGGGAATTTTCGGCCCACCGGGCAAATGCTCTTGACCGGCCCGGGCTAAACCCTCCCCCTCCCCCTCCCCTCATCAAATCCACAAATGATAACCCTGTTCACAACATGAACTTCAATTCTAAACATACTCACTCTTTCATTTTATGAGGGCGTTGAAAGGTTGTAAATAAAGCTAAAGCGTACAATTTAATGCAAACAACAATTTTATTATAATTTCACTAAAACGATGGAATGATTTTAAGAAACTTTCTAAATTCTACAAAACTTGATACGAAGCAGTGTTTACTTAGACAATGCACGTCAAGAAATTTCGCTTTTTAGGGGGCCAAATAGGGGCTCAAGTCTCGAGTGAAGTTTTTTTTTTTTTTTTTTTTAAGGATTTAGTTTTTTCCTATAACCGATAAAACGTAAAAATATTTATTTTTTTCCCTTTCTTTCCCGGCCCCACCGGCCCTTTACCTGCCCGGCCCACCGGGCGGTTTCCCGGTATCCCGGTGGCCCGATCCGCCCCTGTTGGTGACAAAGTAAGGAGCATTGAGGATTTTACGAAGGATTTTGGATTGTAAGGATTGAATACGAGATGAATTGGATGGTTTAGTGGAGCCCAAAAGCTCAACTCCGTACGTCCAAACAGGTCTAATCACATTCATGTATATGAGTCTTTTGTAATTAATTGGGAGCTTTGAACGTTTGTCTAGTAAATGTTGAAGTAGTCTGAAACGACAGGCAGTTTCTTGTCGTTTTAGTCTTGTATGTGGATTCCAAGTCAGTCGTTTGTACAAGTGGAGTCCTAGGTAGCGTATCTGTTCAACAGGGATATCATTAATATCATTAAAGGATACTGTAATACAGGAGGTAGTAGGTTTACGACGAAGGGTAAAGGTTATTTGGTGGGATTTGTTTGGATTTATTTTGATTCTCCATTTTTGACACCATTCTTGAAGGTTTAGGATATGGGATTGGAGTGTGTGAGAGGCAATGAAGGGATCATTGTTTACTGATAACACACATGTGTCATCAGCGTAAGTAGTGAGGACAGTGGTAGGATGAGTTGGGATGTCAGCTGTATATACTGTGTAGAGGATAGGACCTAGGATACTACCTTGAGGAACACCGGCAGATTGGGTAAAGAGAGAAGAATAGGAAAAGTTATGATTAACTTAGAAGGTTCTATCGCTAAGATAGGAAAATAAAATTTAAATTTAAAAACACAATCGTACTTTATTTACAATGCACAGTCCTCCTAGGGATCCCCCAGCCAGACATGTCCTTCCACTTGTAGAGGGACAAGCAAGGCACAGAGAGATTTTCTCTCTTTGCGGCGTCACTGGTGTAAAAAAAACCCTGTGGAGGCTGAGTGAGAGCGCTATAGTACATTCACACCGGGCATGAGTAGAGAAGCTATTGCCATAACTCTATAATAAATAAATTGTACAAAAAAATCTCGGGGCCACTGCCGTTTTATTCTGCGAGGTGGGTTATCAGGATGTGTGGAACTGGATAAAGATTGAGCCAGAAGGTTAGGATGAAAGGAAAGATTACTATGGAATTTCAAAAATTTAAGAGGTATGATGACGTAATTGAGATCGTTATGTAGGGTTTTGTTGGAAACATAGTAAGGAGCTTTTAATATAGTTTGGAGGATTTTGGATTCGATGGATTGAATGTGACTGATATTCGATTTTTTGCTGTCCCCTACAGTTGAGGTCCATAAGTCCAAATAGGTTTAATGGTGGTTTCGTATATGAGAAGTTTGTTTTTAATGGAAAGATGAGATGTCCTATTTAGTAGTCTGTACAATTGGTTGAAGCCTCTGTTTAAGTTCTTACCTTTTGAGTAGAGTATGTGGGTTCCATGTAAGAAGTCTTTTGTCTAGGTAGAAACCAAGATAACGAACTGTCTCAGCCTTAGGTATCATTGAAATAATATCATTGAAATAGATAAGAGTACTGGATTTGCAGCGAAGGGTAAAGTTATCGTTGGTGTATTTGGATTCATTTACTTTCCACCAGTCATTGCACCAGTCTTCAATAAAGGTTAAGTGGGATTGGAGATTATAGGATGCTATTAAGGGATCTGGATGGGATGAAAATATTGATGTGTCATCAGCAAATGTTACTAGGAATGTATCAGGAGTAGTTAGGATATCTGCAGCATAGAGAACATATAAAACCGAGAACGCTACCTTGTGGAACACCAGCCTCTATTGAGTAGCAGTTTGAGTATCCCCCATTGAGTAGGAACGGTTAGAGAGGTAGGATTGAAGAACTAGGAATACTGATTGAGGTAAACGGGTTAGAAGAGCTTTAATTGATAAAACATAAAAATCTGGTTCATTGGGTGCCAATGAAGATAACGGTGAATTTACAAAAAAAGATATTAAACAGAATAAAAATAACAAAAATTTAGACGGTTTAGGTAATTTACTTTACTTCTTTGCTAAGTACCTCTACGGCCCCGGACGGGTCTTTGCTTCCATCATTCCTCTTTTTTGGCCATTAGTTGTTCCACACTTCTCACTCTCTTACCTTCGTTCTCCATATTCTGCCTTCTGAAACCATCAGATCCTCCTCCAAGTCCAACTATCGTCTTCTTGGCCGGCCTACTATTCTTTTGTCAATACAATACTACGCGATGTATCACTATTTTTTTATTTTTTTTTTACAGTATCCTTCAGTGTTTAAAAAGGATTAAACGAGAAGACAGAGTCCTTTTTAAAAACGAAAAGATTTGATCATCTTACATAAGGACGAATATTAATTTATTCTTATGCATACGAACTTTGTTAGAGCTAAATACCATAAAGCCAGTGTGACTGTTGCTGATGATTTAGCTATCACAAGAAGTAGTCTCGATGCCACCAGGGACCTTGAATCACACGGAAGCACGTCAAAAGATTTTGGTCGATTTAAAGAAACTTCATATTGATATGCATGTTAAAAAAACTAAATGTGCGATATTTTCATTTCAAAAAGGAAAGAAAAAAAACGGTCACTATTTAATTAAATAGACATACATACCAAATATCAATAAATTATTATATCTTGGCATTATCATTGCGAAATTTCTGTTCAAATACCTACCTATCAGTAATTACGGAAACAATATCGGCTATGGTACTTAATAGTTCCTTAATTAGCAAAGAAAAATTACTAGACCTGAGAATTGCTGAGAGTTGTAACCGGAGACGATATAACAATTAATGACGATGCTACTCTGCCGCATTATATCAGAGATGGCTATTTAATGAGCCAATAAAACAATATAAGTAATCCAATAATTATAGTAGGACTAGTCACGTAGCTTTTCATGTCTTGTCCTTTCGTGTCGCGTTAGCATTCTACACAATGTTTAATAGAAGATTGACTTTTCATGCCATTTCCCCATTCGAATATTACCTTTGATCTATGAAGCAAACCGCTTATATATGCTTGTTACTTTACTCACTGCATGCCAAAGTTTCCCACTTTTCGTGGGGCATCGCTGTTTATTATAATACACGAAAATGTTTGAAGGGCCAGGGGGGAAAACACGGTAGTCCAACCTAGTCAATTTTAAGATAAATAAAAGTTAAAGTTTAACTTGCCGTAATCCATTTTAAATAAGTTAAAAATTATTTTCTCAACAAATATTCTATTTTTCCAGATACTCGCTTTCCTCTACACAAAATTTATAACAAAAAAACTGTTCTTAATGCCCCTCAAAAGAACTGCTTATTGTTCAGGGAAAAAACACTGTAGTCCAACCTAGCCAGTAAGTGGGATTAAGGATAGTAACTGATGGCTTTGGGCGTCTTGCAGAGGCCATATCTGAGCACCACCACGGTTCTATATTGTACCAATTTAGTAAAAACTTTCGACAGGTAAGAGTAGGTAGGGTCTATCACCAGACTTTCGGCAAATACGTTAGACTGACTAAAACAGCCAAAATCCTAATTATCCTTTTAAAAAACAAAAATATATAATCCATTTTCAAAAAGATAAAAATGGAGTAATATCTTTCGGACATCAAAAATCGTTGGATTCGGACAAAATCAAGTATCCTTCAGTGACTTTAGATTTGACGCTCAGGACATCTGCTGTTTTCGCCCTTCCTGTTTTTTTATCGATTTTATAAGGGCTAATAGTAATATGTACGAATTCTGGTTTAAAACTGGGAGATTCTCTTTCTTCGGTATTATTCAACTTAGCACTAGAATACGTCATTAGAAAAGTAATGCTTATGGGAAAAGCATTAGAGATAGGTGGTCAATTTCTAAAAACTCCAATGTACATTATTTATTCAACGATAATACATTAGTGAATACAAGAGGACAGGTTGAGGTAGGTTTTTTGCATAAATTTGCTGGGATTTATATTAACTCTCCAGAAATGACACCATTCTTCAAGAGAAGTGATATGTGATTGGAGTGTCTGGGATGCAGCAAATCGATCATCATTGACTGATAACACGCTAGTGGCATCAGCATAGGTTGTGAGAATAGTATTAGGATGACTTATAAGTATATCAGCTTTATACATCCTATAAAGAATAGTACCCAGGAACTTAACTACTTTGAGGAATACTAGTAGTCTGAGGAAAGTTGTGTGAGTATACAGAATTATCGTTAATTTTAAAAACTCTATCTGAGGAAGGAACTGGCCAAGCTTACAAAGCAGCTCTGGAACCCATACTCAGTCAAGGCCTGTTAAACGTCGAGAAACCCATGTAGTACAATCTCGAGCTTAAATGGAGATGAGATAATGTCCATGAAGAGATAATGTCCAAGATGGGTAGTAAAGTAAGACTGTCGAAATAAGTCATTATATTCACCAACATAGTTACGTATTTTTTACTTAATTGCCACTAATTAGAGTATGATTGATTAAAAAAAAATTAAATAGACCTCATAGGGTTGTTGTGTCGCCAGGTACAAGATCTAATAAAAGTAATAAATTGAAAAAAAAACTTAAGCTGTGTGTTACATTATAATTAGCTGTTGCAACTGTTTATTTAAGAAAGCATTTTTTTTGTAAAAAAAAAGTTCTGCGTTTCTAATTCAATCTACTCGGGGTTTTTACACACGGTATTTAATTATGAAAAGAATATTTGGCTGAGTAAAAAAAATCATAACTATTAATTGAAGAGATGAATGAAAGGTGCTAAGTTATAAACTTTAGAAAATTTGAGTTTTAAAATAACATCGCAATATCGATAAATAAATCAGGTATCGATTAAGAATAAAAACTAATAATTTAATTATGTTCCTTGCATAGAAGTCTTATTTCAAAATATTCGAATATAAATTCAAAATCATATATAATACTGGGCCAAACAAAACGAATTCCCTGTCTTTCAAATTTTATAAGGTATTGCTAAGATATTTAGACAATTATTTTAAAAAAATATACAATTATTTGAATTGATAACTAAACATACAAGTGTACATGATTTCTTTCGTTGCTTATAACCTCATGTTTATTCACAATAGTGCGTGTCGCGGATGCTGCACCTTCCTGGTATGTAGGGAATCCCTGTCCTTGTAAAATCACTTGTCCTCCAGGATGTTACTCTACCCCTATCCTTCACCTTTATACGTCTATGTTTTAGTATGATGCCTTCGGTTAATGGTCTAAATTTGATTCTAACAATTTGCAAATTTCATAAAAAGAAGTGTTCTAAGAAGAAAATAGAAGCTGATGTCATATTTGCTAGTATGTATCAGTCATCATATCGTGAATATATATATATATATATATATATATATATATATATATATATATATATATATATATATATATATTTTTATTGTTTCCCTTCCATAGTAATCATATGGTAAGGTCTATTACGTTTATTTTGATATTTTTACAGGTTCCATGCATATTTGCATACTACCTGTAATTAACAGGTGTGATATTATTTTTAATTATAATGTTCTATATAGAAATTAGAACAAACGGGGAAAAATAAGAAAGGAAATAAAAAAAAAAAAAGGGAAAAAAAATCATGAACAAAAGAACTATTAATAGGCATAGTTATAAATAAACACGTCTAAGACAATAGAAAAAAAACAACAAAAAAAACGAGTAGACAAGTTGATTTTCTGATGTGTCTTTAAGTATTTTTCTTAGATTTTGATGAGGGGTGGTCTTCTTTCTTCATGAATGAGGTCCAATTGATGTAGCGAATTTCACTAAATGTTTCTTATATTTTTTATATAGCTTTGCTTCCGGAGAAGGCCATGTGTCCCCATTCATCAGTACTATCTTTATCAGTAAATATCTGTTGTGTTCGTAAAGGGTGCAGTTGTATAGTAAATGATGAAATGTTTGTGGAGTCTGTCCGTCGCATTCACATGTGTCTGTGTTTTTGATGTGAAATCGTTTCAAGTAATGATTAGTTTGTCCATGTTCCGTTAGCAGTTGTGTAAATTTGTGATGTGTACTTCTTGGTGTATCGTGCTTTTGTAGCTGTGCAAGGGTCGTCCTTTTGTTGAGTTGTTCCAAAGTTTGTCCTATTCAGTAAGTGAGTCTGTTTTAATATGTTGCTTAATAAATGAAATAGGAATGCGATTGTAATCTATAGCTTATATATGTAATATATATATATATGGAAAATAAACTTTTTCTGTGACATACTACCCCCTAAGCATAACAATAATTCACATTAGCAGTAAGCATATCAGTAATTTCATGGATGATTGACTTTCGCAAAAGTGAATGAATAAATGGTTACTAAAGAAAACTTAGTAGATGAAACTTCAGGATTAAACCACTTACTTGGAAACCATATACAATACAATTAGAAGACTCATGTACGCGACAGTAATTAGATCTACCTGGACAAACGGAGTTAAGCTTCGAGGCTCCACTAAACCATCCAATTCATCTCGTATCTTATCCTTACAATCCCAAAACCTTCAAAAATTCTCAATACTCATTACTTTTTCAGGAATAAAGTTATCCTTAAAGACCTTGCTATACCTATGTTGTTCATTTAGTCAAAATTGCTTTTTTTATTTTTCCTCCTTTAATGCCACGGGAATACCTCGTAATTAATTTCATCCTGTACCAGTCTGGTTTGAAACTGGGGTTTTTCGTTTTTCATGGTTCTTAGGGTAATGCACTTTTTTTCCACCTCTGATCCAAGCTCTGTGCCTCATTCAGCCCAAACCAGATATTTATCCTTTTAAAGCAAACTCCATAACCATTCAACAACGTGCCTTACATTCTATTCCAGATTACTAAAGGCCGAATTTCGTGCAGTAAAATGTTTGTATGCTTTCTATAAAAATTAGCCAAACGTGAAAAAAAACGTACAGTAAAAATAAAATATATTGACAAACGTGCAATTCAACCTTCTCTCTGTAAAGTCTCCAGGGGTTTATAGTTCCATCTACAATTATGTAAATATAATTGTTTTCTATTCTTATACGTATTTCTTCAAGAGAATGTTCACAACAGTGTTCGAGATAATTTTTTCATAAGGTGTTCTCGTCAAGAAGGTTTTGTTTAGTTGGTTTTTGCAAAATATGCTTAAAGGGCTGCAGTTCATTTATTGAATGAAATATTGGATGTGCTAGTAATGAAAAGACAGAATGTTCTTACTTGAGTTGAGCGTTCACTTGATATTTTCGATGGGAACTAATTAATTTATTGCAAGTAGAACAGAAACTTGTTTTCCCGTCTGATTTTAATTCAGCAGTATGTTTTTTTATCCAAAAGCTAATTTTTGACGATTGGCTGGCTGTCACTTCAGGCATTCTCACCATTACTTGTAAATGTTTACCGAACTAAACTACTGTAGAATAAAACGAAAACAAAATAGTAGGTTGAAATGTTGAGTAAAATAAAATTAAAAATTTTACGAATCCTAATAAAAAGAAAACATTTTTCAACATTATAACATTTCTTTAACCAGCTCGAAGAAATTATTGTAAACCATGGGTTTTTTTTGTTCTAAGAAAATTATGTAGGGCGAATTTTTTACTGTGAAAATTTCAAAATATATCACAACTTTTCTCAAAATGAAAAAAAAATAAATTTGTTAGTGAAATCATCTCTAAGAAGTTTTATTTACCAACTGAACACAAAATTATATATTTTTTGAGTTACTCTATCTTTTATTTTGTACTTTATTTTTGATCTTATTATCATTGTTTTTATATTGTACATAAATGTATATATGGACTTAGTAACGTCACTTTCATTATATACTGAACAAATTTATGATTTTAATAGTTTTTTTTTATTTTGATTTTAATTATTATGGAAAAAAACTAAAGAAAGAAGTACTAGGATAACGCCAGAAAAAAAAATCTTATTTTTTACATAATATTTTATAATATAATATGTAATATTTATTTATTCAATATCAAGGTCATATTCCTCAGGAATGATCAGACATTTCTTTAACCTGGAAGTACATATTTATTCATGCTTACATAACTTAAATGGGCAACAGCAATTGATCATTCCTGTAATTGATGGACTTTAAGATACCATGTCTAATTATTAATGTCTTAACATTCAAAGTGCTAGGAATCCCCTTGGGAGAATGTGAGGGAAGGCAACTAGCGAGTTAAGCGTGCCTATGAGGAACTTTTAAGTCGTGACGCTTTCGATGAGCCAGCTCTCCGTTCCCAATCACTTGTGCTCCTTAACCTGGATCCGATGCAAAGTCTGTCGTTTCAAGTTCCTGTCTGAACAAAAACTTGTTTCACAACCTCTTCAAAGAGTATCTTGAAACAGTGTTGGAGCTATGTTTCGTGATTTTGAAACATGCGTTAAACATTCCTGATATATTACCATTTATAGTCGCAATCCTGCATTCATTTCAGACCTGTGGATTATAAATATATATATTATAGCACTTAAAAATTATAGGAAAAAGGTGACTTTTTGAATTCAAACTGATATATCTCCTAACCGGTAGATGTTAGCGACAAATGTTGAATCGAAGAAAATATTTTCCATTACAATATGACAGAAACCTGTCGTTAAATTTTCGCTCCATGCAACACCAACAGAGCTAGAGCGAGTCAAAATTTTACATTATTTTTAATTAGTGAAAATAAGGTTACACGTCACTTTTTTTTAAAGCAACTACCCATTGGTAGCACTTATAAAGGTTCTATATAATGATTTATATTAGAAGGTCTTGAGGCCATCTTCTTTTCAGACTCCTCGGAGGGGTATATGGAATGGGATGAGAAGCAAGTTGTGATACTAATGGGTTTGAATAATTTTGGAGTGTGCTATGAAAGGATAGATATCTGGTTTGAGCTAAGTCAGAAACGTAAGGTATATTAAGACTCTTTTTTGTGGATAATTTTGTTTTGTGACGAAGTAAGGAGCATTTAGGATTTTTCTAAGGATTTTGGATTGTAAGGATTGGATTCGAGATGAATTGGATGGTTTAGTGGAGTGCCAAAGCTCAACTCCGTACGTCCAGATAAGTCTAATCACAGTCATGTATATTAGTCTTTTGCAATTAATTGGGAGCTTTATATGTTTGTCAAGTAAATGTTGAAGTAGTCGAAAACGACGGGCAGTTTCTTGTCGTTTTAGTCTTGTGTGTGGATTCCAAGTAAGGTGTTCATCCTATAGGAGTTGCAGGTAGCGGATCTGTTCAACAGGGTGATAGTGGAATATCATTAAAGGATACTGTAGGACAGGAAGTCGTGGGTTTACGACGAAGGGTTAAGGCTATTTGATGGGATTTATTTGGATTTATTTTGATTCTTCATTTTCGACACCATCAAGAATGGTTTACGATATAGGATTGGAGTGTTTGGGTATATCACATTAAAAAAAAAAAATGCAATCTAGTTCATTGGTTGAAAAATTCATGTGTAGAAGTTGTATTTAGCAAAATCTGAATATTTCAAACAACTATAAAAAAACATATAAAGGGCTATGTGAAGATGAAGGGGCTATGTAATATATTCCTGCTAAAGAAGATGTAAAAAACAAAAAAAAAAAAAAACTTGAATCATAAATTACTCAAAATTGTGTTTTGTTACCCTTTATACACCAAAACCCTTCAATCATGCAAGATTAATGGAATTTGAAGTGACCTCATGTTCAATCGCTCTCCTCAACGGGACTATTCGTCATAATAATAATAATTGTAATATATATTTTGTTACTTTTTAGTTTAACTTTTAGACAACTTTATTCCCGACTAAAACATGAAGAATAATGTAATCAAGTGATTTTGAAGAATTGATAGTTATGATTGGAGGGAACATATCCCGAAAAAAATACTACATTTAGACTATCGATTCCAGTCTCGATTAGGCTAGCTGTCACACTTCGGTTTCTTGCCAGCGGCGATTCCTATACAAGTCTTACGTACACATTTAAAATATCGAAGCAATCTATATCAGAAATTGTTCCTGAAGTGTGTGAGGCCCTCATAACTTCATTAACACAATATGTGAAGGTAAGGAAACATTTATTTAAAATTTATTCGAATTATTTACATATTATTTATTATAAATTTCATTTAAAACTATTTACATATTGTTGGATCGCAGACATATCGTTACCATTAATATTTATTATGTCATTTGCATTTTTGTGACCCGTTGTACTTGATGGATGTGGCATCCATTGGTGGGACCTAGGAGATAAATTACTGGATAGTCCTGACAGATTGCAACCATGCTCTGTTGAACCGTTTGCCACGACCAAAGATGTAAGCTCATTGTTGTGGTGAGTGTTAACTTGATTTGTGTTCTGCACATAACGGCCCATTGTTAAAATAAATAAAATATTGTCTATATGATTCTGGGCTATAGCAACTTCAAAATCACTCCTACCACAGCTTCGTAATTTGTTTCCAACATGTTCTCCATATACGGAGAAGTTGTCTCTTTTGGAAACACTATCAGTGAGTGTCTTCATACACTGAAATGCTTCCTTAATGGCTGCATCATCATTTTTTACCTTTTGAGTGGACAATTTAGGTGTAAGAAATTCAGTGCTTCCTGAGCTTAAATCTCTTCTTTCTCCACTATTTTCTTCAATTTTATCAACGTGTAAAGTATCTTTTGGATTGATATCGTCGAATGTGCAATAGGATCCGTACCTGTTACTGCTATGGAGTAAAACACACTTTAAACTGCTTTCGCAACTGTCCATAAAAATACACCAATCTTTAAGCTCGTAGTTTATTAAACCTATCTGTTGCAAAATACCACCAACATCGTTACAAAAGTCTAAATCCTTCTCTTGAGAAAAATACAGTAACATATTCTTTTCTCGGATACGATACGGAGTCATCACTGATGATATATTTTTTCGCGTTCACTGATTTGGACCATCAGAGGATTTAGATGTGCCGAGTAGTACCTCTCTAGATTTTAATTGAGATCGTTGAGCAGAGGTTAAGTTAAAATATGACCACTTACCACGATTTCCAGGGTTAATTCCGATTATTTACACAACGCAGAAGTAGCAGACGTAACGACGGTTTTGAGGTTCTCGCCAAATCATGGAAGTTACGAACTTCACTGCATCTCTTTTCCAGCTGGAACATAACCGTAGACACACAATACATTTTTGGCAAACAATATGAGAAGCCTATGGCTTGTCCTGATTGTACAAATCTATTTTGAAATATTGATGATATGCAGTTTTTATTGGTTTTCGATATTTTTCAAATATATATTCGCTACAAATATAGCAAAAAAATCTAGATTAAGAACACGACACCGCCTGGACGAGCGGATATCGAAAACTACGACAGAATATGTTTTACTGTCCAACAAAAATTTAAAATCTAAGTAAAAATACTAAATAAGATTGGCACGCTATAACACAAAAACAAAAGCTGTTAGAGACACATTGTTGTACATACTTACTGTATACACACGGATAGCCAAATCGGCTTTTTTAAAATCAAAAATATGAATATCTATGAATTCATCGTAGAAGAAATCAGGCGAGAATTGATCTCTTGCTACAGACAAGGATTAGAAATTTCCTTCAAATGGACAAAAGCCCATGCAGGCTTACTTGGAAATGAGCAAGCAGATATAGAAGCTAAAAACGCGGCAAAGAATACAACTCTTTAAATTGTATTCAATAAAGCACCAATTAGTGCAGTTAAGCATATTTTGAAAACAACGACTCGACAAACTTGGACAAATTCGACAAAAGGGAGACATACTTATGAATTAATTAAAACTTTAGACGACAGAAAAAAAACATTAAAAAACTGAATTACAAACTTACCCAATTTTTGACAGGACATGGCGGAGCTAAAAGTTACTTACACAGATTTGAACTTATGACAACAGCATTTGTAACTGCGACAGAAACAGTGAACAAACTTACGATCATCTATTTATTTATGACTGCAGAAATTTGAAATGACACTGATACAAACTGATATCCTCAGCCCTACTGAACGGAATGGCCGCATTTAAAGAAGGATCTCATAGATAAATATTTTGGTGCATTTGTGGATCATGTTGATTATATGGAACTCAACAATTTATCTATAATTTTGTGACTGGTTTCACTGGCCACAAAATTCTACCTCTATTTCTTTTGTATATTATTTTTATTTATTTATTTTTTCAATTTATTTTATTTTTATTTTTTTAATTCATTTATTTCCTTTTTTTGCTTCATTTTTCCCCTTTTAATTAAAAAAAATGTATTTATTAATTAACTTCCAATTCCATGAAATACATGCACCCATCGCAGGTTTACTGCAATGTGAAAAAACCTGTAAGCAAAAAAAAAAAAAACTAGGAATCAATATTATTATCACAACACTAGAGAGTTGTAAAGAAATGAAGTAAGTTAACAAATGATCTGTCCTCAGGAACACGTTCAGACTTGTCGCAACTTGTTCAATGTTCCCGCGTTTCCCATCTCCAACGGAAAACAAGGAACAGCGCTGATTTTGTTTCGCATACAGTTCCGAAACAAGTCATAAACAAATTTGAGCTGTTCAGAAACATCGGGAACATTGTTCTGAAACATTTGTTTACAGTCTGGACTAGGCTTTAGATAATCGTTTAAAAGTCACACAAGAAAGTGCAACAAATAACATATGTTTTTAAACTAATATTTCAGATTGTTGAATATTGGGGTAGAATTTTAGGTTATAGCGAACATTTATTTGGAATTTTTGGAATCCGAATCTATTATTCCAAGACTGAGATAGTTGTACAAGATCGATCCTGTATTGGTTAATTGGTAGGTATCGATCAACCTATATATAATGATTAATATTGACATTTTAAGTTTCTAATATTTTTCTTTATATTCTAGCATGGCGAGATCTCAGGAATATTTTTTCGTATCAGATTGTTGTCGTGCGTTATTTGGTTTCTTATTAACAACTGCGATGATGGGAGGCTGTGTATACTTGTACGCTCTCAGTTCCGAAATGATTACAAACGACATCATCCAAGAGGAGAATGCTATGGAGGAAGAATTTGAATAAAGTAGTAAAAAGGTTTTAATACACTGTTGTGCATATTTGTATTAACTTTTTTTTTTCCAGGCTTAATTTAATGACGACCGTTCGACTATGAAGTTTTTTATTTCTCTGGAATTACTTACAATTAGTATCCAATAATTTCTTAAACTTTGTTCATTTTTGAAATAATCATGTTTGTTGAATATCTGTATGATTTGTACCAAAACTTGTGTTAGTGATTAATGCTGTTTAGAAAATATTGTGTTTTAGAACTGATGATTAACGTTCAACATTCGAAACTTGTATTCAAATAAAAATAATTCCAATAGAAGGGTTGAATTAATTCATGAGTCCTAATTGTATTGATCCTTCTATGCCTTCACGCCTGCCTCAAAAGATAATATAATAGTTTCGTATATCCTAATCCTCAAATTTCTGAAGTTAGCGCGAACTGTGTAGTTTTTCGACCGAAAAATAAAAAGGATTTCCAGATTTTATTCTCGGCTTTATATGATTTTTTCATGAACTTTTTCACTCTAAAAACATTTGGACTTGCCGTAGTTCTATTGGTGTGGCTTCGAACGGAAATTTAACACAGAATATGTTTTGTTATATAACATTGGTAGCTAGGACCTCCCGTTTTGGAGCAGTATTCGTTTGAATGAAAAATAAAAAAAAAAAAAAAAGTTCAAAAAACCTATTTTCTCTTAACTTTGAATGTTGACTCGGGCATATCCAAAGTAGCCAGGTTTTGAATTAGTTGAAATAGTTGTGGTGTCCTTGAAGTTTTTTTTTATTATATCTTTTGTAAGAAGTGTGAATATAGTCATGTACAGTGGGTATGTTCAAGTCTGTATGCAATATCCCATTACCGACGTACTAGGATGGGCGAGTTATGATTCCTATTAAAACCTTAGATTGAAAAGTTTGTAACTTTAGAATAAGAGTTTTTTTTGCTGTCCCAAAAATTTTTGATGAATAGGTCCATATAGGTTTGTGAAGTATGTAAAAGTACCAGAGACTCCAAATAGTCTTGTAGTTTTTTAATACCATATTTTTTTTTTTTTTTTTTAACACCATGTAAATTCCTTTCTGCCTAATCCCATTTGTTCTTATGTAAACAATAATGTTCACAATAACAGTGGCAACTTTTAATTCATTCTCTCTGTGTATTTTAAAAAGTGCGGTCAAAATGGTGAGCACTGAAATTAAAATTAGATCTGCTTTGCTGTATGAATTTAAACGCGGTTCAAAAGCGACAGAGGCCGCTCGAAATATTTGTCACGTCTTTGGCAAAGATAGTCTTAGTGAGCGGAAGGCACAATTTTGGTTTTAAAAATTTCGGGAGGGTGATGAATCGCTTGAAGACGGTTATCGGTCTGGAAAACCAAAAGTGGTTGGACAAGCATAAGTGCGGGATATTATCGCAGCTGATCCACGCCAAACATGTTCAGAAATTGCTTAACAGCTTACCATTTCCGAATCTACAGCTTGGAACTACCTAAAAGAAATGGGAAAAGTAAAAAAGTTGGATAAATGGGTACCTCACCAACTATCGGATGCCAATAAACTGGTTCGGGTAACAACGACTTCTTCTTTATTGTCTCGACTAAAAATTAATCCATTTTTCGAAAAGTGGGTATTGTACAACAATATGCGACGATCATATCAATGGCTGAGTGCGGATGAGAAACCAAAAACATTTTCAAAACCAGACCTCCACCCAAAAAAGAATGTTGGTGACTTTTTGGACTAGAAAGGGGTTAGTTCACTATGAGCTCTTGAATCAAGGACAAACAATAACTGCCAATGTGTACTGTGAAATATTGGATCGCTGTCATGTTAAACTTAAAACTTTTGATCCCGGACTGGTGAACAGGAAAGGGCTACTGCTGCTTCAAGAAAACGCTCGACCTCAAACAGCAAAAGTAACCAGAGACAAATTGATGGAGCTAGGGTGGGAAATTTTGCCTCATCCACCTTATTCTCCTGATCTTTCGCCAACAGATTATCATATTTTCCGAGCATAGAAATGGAGTTGGACAGCTGATTCAATAATACAACAAATGATTTTTTTAAAAAAGGAATTTGGGACCTGGCATCGCGTTGGGAGAAAACAGCTAAATGTAATGATGCATATTTCGATGAATAAAATGTTTGCATACTTCACAGCTGACTTTTTATATCCCACTCGAAAAAAACGACTTTTTGGAGGACCTGGTATTTAATCATTGTCTGATTTTTAGAGTCGATTGTTTGTGAAGTACAGAGTATAGTAGTTGATACTTATAATTATAAAATGTAAGTTGGGAAAAGCATTGGATTTAGATATACATGTAAATGATCTATTGTTTTATATAAATTACCCTATTATTCAACAATACACACTGCAGAACTGCAGGCGATTTCTACAGCTCTTTACTCATCCGTCAACAGTGCACATTCAAAAATATTAATTTGTACTGATTCAATGTCAGCACTTCAATGTATTGCTAATTTTAGCAAAACTAGCCACAAAATTGACAGGATGCATAGTCATTTGGAAATATTAAAATACCGTAATTAGACCGTAACTTTTCTCTGGACCCCTGGACACTCCGGAATTTCTGGAAATGAAGCAGCGGATAAAGCTGCCAAAGATGCTTCAATGATGAATACCGCAACACTTAAAATATATGAACCAAATGATGTTGAAGCGTTTTTGAAGAACAAAGTAAAAACAAAGTGGGAAATCATGTGGTTCGAAACTCCACTGACGAACAAACTAAGAAATATCAAAAAAAGTACGAAGCTGTGGACAAGCGCTATAAGAGGTAGCAGAAGAGAAGTTGTTACAAGGCTGAGGATCGGCCATTCCAACCTGACTCACGCATATTTAATCACAAAAGAGGACCAACCACATTGTGAAAGATGTCAATCACCCGTTACTATTACACACATATTTAAGATTGCACATTATTACAACAGAGTTAAAAAAAAATAAAATACCCCGATCTTATAAATTATAAATTATAAATCTTTTTAAAGAACTTTCATTTTACCATAAAATGTAATACGAAAATGATGATACAGGACGAAGGAAAATAAATTTCCAACATTTAAATAAAAAGGGCGTAATAACCTGGAAGTTGATCGCCAAAACAAAAACCTCAATCTACAATCTATTGTTTTTCCCAGTCAGGGTAAAATTGAGATTTTTTTTTAAATGCTTGCTTTTTTGCCCTGGTAAAAGAATTTGTGGACGTAAACACTTAAAGAGAAATTGTACTTTTAGTCAGGAAAATGAAAAAAAAATAATCAATAGGGTGGGATTTTCCGTAGTATACAATAAAACATCAGGACTAAGAAAAAAATCATAACAGATTAATCATTAAATCATATTCAACTTTGTCAATGAAAAAACTAAACGAATGTGTCCTTTACCGCACAAATTTAGCATGTTACAGCTAATATTTAGCCCCAATTTCTTATCCAGAACGTTTTAACCTTTTCATGATTTTTCGTCTGAAGGATAAAAAACGTTCTTTGATTTATAAGGTAATTGGTGCAGTTCTGCCGGATACACTTGCTGTTTACCAAAAACAACCTTGCTATGGTGCTATGGAAGAAGTTTGAAGATTATGGTAATGAGGACCCTCCGGGTAATCTCTTCTAATTATTCTTCACCTCTGGCCCGGTTCTATTATATAACAGACGAAAGGTGAAAGGACACAAGGTCCTCCTTCAAGGTCGTCGCTTCACTACATTAACAAATATTCTATTAATATCTCAATATCGTATTATTGGGCTGACGAATTTAGGATATTTTTAGAATTATAATGACGTAAAATATAACAATAATACATCAGGAATGTGCTGTGTGGTTAGATTGTTGATATTGCCAGAATAATATTTACCATTCTAACTAATCACAACTTTACCTTGAAGTTGCGCAAAATTATCGAAAAATGCTCAAGTACTATCAAGGCTTCCTAATAACATAATACGGTAAACCAGATATAGTATTTGTAGTATTTGGGTGAAATAATATAAAAACTATCTCAAACATCCATCATCAGCTCTAAAACATTATATATATTAAAACTTTAAAAATATAAGAAAAGAAATAAAATATATTGGTACTCATCTACAGAGGCAAAATGGAAAGATATCAAGAGTGAAAGAGGATAGGAGAAAATGGCCAGGTAGGTTAAACCCTTGGATTTTTCCTATGACTGGTTGATTTTTTCAGTGTCTGTTGGAAACAAATTCAAAATGGGACTATTGGAAATTTTTATCTGGTCATTTAAACAAGAATCTGGATTGGTTTTGAGTGATTTTATTATTTCTTATGATTCATAAATATTTAATTTTAGGCTATTTTTTACTGGATGTATTAGTTTCACTCCCTAGTATTTATTGAATTTATGGTTATTTGTTCTAATATGTTCTATTAATCATCTTCACAGTCTTTAAATTTTAGTTCGTATACACCGCTTTAAATCTTATTTCCCTTCAACTAAAGACAAAATAGAACTTTTCTAAACTTCGCTACGTATCTGAATAAAAATTACCATAAATTCAATAATGAATCTGTTGTACAACTAATAATACACCAAGTATAAAATAGCCTAAAATTAAATATTTATGAATCATTAGAAATAATAAAATTGTTTAAAACCAATCCAGATTTTTATTTAAAATATGAGATAAACATTTATAGTACAGTAGTCCCGTTTTAAATTTGTTTCCAATAAGAGCTGAAAAATCCAATTAGTCATAGCGAAAACCGAGGAAAAACAGTAAAAATCCTTTTCTATTTCTCCTTTCCGCTCTTGATATCTTTCAGAAGTCCGTTTTGGCCTTCTCAGGTGAGTACCAATATTTAATTTCTTGTCTTCTCGCACGCACATATATAGATACGCCTGCGGATAGGCCACCAACATCTGATTAAAAGAGAACCACTACCTAGATGTCCAGGATGCAACGGAGAATTGTCAATTAGACATATCTTTGAAGACTGTCCTGTTTACAGAAACATCCTCCGTCGCAACTATGTCCCCACAGACTTGGCCCAAGCATTACGGGATGAAGAACAAATGATCAAGCGCCTCCTAAAATTCCTAAATGAAGCGAAGATAGATTACCTAATTTATTTTTTCTTTATATTTATACCAAAATTATAGTAATTATAGGGCGTTGATGACCACCTATGGTTTTACGCCCTTAAAAAACACCAACCAACCAACCATACTTATTCGAAAGCTAAGTAAATATTATGATCCATTAGTCATCAATCCACATTTTTGTACACGTTAAAATCATGGTTTATTTCAACTTTCCTCTATTGAAGGCCTGATTATTCACAGTTTGCCAGTTTAACTTAATGGTTCAATTCAACTTTAGTCGTGTCATTTGTAATTTTTCATGAAAAGTCCCGTCAGATTTCACATAATTCAAAGTGAATTCAGTGCAAACGTGATCCCCATTGAGGATGGTGGCTGGAATGATTGATGGTGGCTCATCAAACGGCTATCCATTAAATGTCAGTTCATCTTGCATGCAACGTTATTTTGAATTATCTTTCTTTAAATAAATACAACGATCATTCAGGTTTAGCTCGCCGGCACTGTGCTTCCATTTGTGTTACCGTTTTATTCATCTTTTATTATGGCGACAAAATGCATTAAAGACTTCATCAACTAGGCACGGATCTTATAGTAGCATTTCCTTACTTTCTTTCAGCATCTATTCTTTGAAAGCAGCTGTGAATGTCTGCTACCTTTTTTCCCCTCCTCCTTTCTTTTTTTTATCGTCTCTTAATTTTTTCCCATTATTTATTTCACTATTGGTATTTTTTTTCACCTTGGAGACTTTGGTGTTTTTGGTCGCCTTAATTAAGCCTTTACGAGTCCACGTCAGCCTATACTGCATAATTCTCTAATTTTTTTTTTAATAATACATAATACAAATTTTAAAATGAAATTTGTATCATGTATTATTAAAAAATTAATTAAACTTATTAATTAATTAAAACAGTTATAAATTATCGCTATTAATGAAAGAATAAGATAATCACACTCAAAATCAAAGAAGCACCTGCCGGTGAGCGACTCCTAGCTGTTTGACAAGTTGAGTGTGGGGGTTCGACACGTATCCCATCCAAGAAATAGATTTAATTAACATCTTAATGTCTGCTTGTTTAAATTACGTAAATACGGCGGAATAAATAGAGAGCTCTAACACAGACACGCTCTGGCTGTCTGTGTCAGTGTTGCTAAATTTGACATTTTCTCTGCTGGTGTTGCTAAGATCAAAAATTTGTTGATAGTTTTTATTTCAGAAAGAAAATGGAAAATATTTTTTGTCAAATAAAATTTGTTACTATGACCTACCGTTTAGGAGGTATATTGGTTTGAATGAAAAAAGTCACATTGTAACGTTCTTTTTTCACCCTCAAAATGTGTAACGGTTTTTCTCACTCAAGAATGCAACATTCTGACACGCTAGAGCTTTTTTATTGTTGCTCAAATACTGTTTAGAAATTTAATGGAGAGCATTTTTTTGTTTTATAATTTTTATCTCTAGGACCTCCTGTTTAGGAGCTATATTAGTTTGAATCAAAAAGTCACATTTAAAACAAATATTTTATCTACTTTTATTTTGATTTAAGTGATTTGATCCTTATATATAGTCATTTTCATGATATATTGTTTTACGCAGTCAGGGATAAGTTGATTTTTTTTTTTTTTTTTTTTTGTCGTATAAAGTTCACTGCCAATAATGAAATTTGGTATTAGTTGCATATACTCGACCATAAGCAGCTCTCCTGAACAATCGAGGTTAAACTTATTTAACTCAATACTAAACTCTGAAGGTGTTATTTTTATTTTTTTTTTAAACCTTGTGAAAACAGTGATCGTTATTGTTTCACCTTCCAAACCTTCAGGCTCTTTACTTAGAAAGTACTAGCGGTTTCAGCACAGTGCAGTTTGGTTTCTCAAATAATCTAATTTTGATGACAGTCTAGAAGATCCAGAACGACAAGTGACGCCAGCATGCGAAAGAGATTGCCCAAATGCCAAGGCGAGTTCCCACCGAGAGGGAAGTCAGGATATATTTGACTCTTCCCTTTCCATGTTGCGGGCGCTTTTGTCACGAACGGCGAGTAGAATGAACGTCTGACTCGGTGATATATATCTAGGTCACACATACTTTTAGGTCGCAGGTTTGAGCTAACTTGGTATTTTTTAGCTCAAATTTTGTATTCGTTATTTGAAGAATATTCTAGCTGAAAAATATTTTAAGTTTTGTCTGCCTACAATTTATTTTTCCATTACACAAGCACCTTCGGCAAGATTATTATAGGTCACTAAAATAGAGCAAAATATAACTCTAAGATGCCACTTGAGCCGAAAGCGCTTGCATAATGGAAAAATAAAATTGTGTATAGACAAAAATTCATATATTTTTTGCAAAAGGAAACACTTATTAATAAAAAGAAGTTTTGATATAACAACGTATGAAATTTCCCTGTACAAAGGGAACTCTTTGACATTTATCCCTGACTGAGAAAAAAATTGCATCCTAGATATCGATCTGTACTGTACTACTTTTCCCAATTTATATTTTAGAATTTGAAAATCATCAAATTACAGTAGAGCATCGATACTCCGAACTCTGTCACACTTTCTGCATTTATTTATGAACGATGAAATGTAGTGGTTGACAGGAACGATGGCGTGCTGATAAAGAAACAATTATGACGCCATCTACAAAAAGTCCGAAAATAATTTATATCACGTTGAACACACTGAGGAAGCCAGACTTAGCCTCAACGTAATTAACTGCCGAATTAAATAAAGAATTCTAATTTTAAATCATTTTAAAACCAATATAGACAACTAAAACAAAAATTTAGATGCTGCCCGTGTGAAATTATCTACCATGACTTTTAGCTTCTATCACTTATTAGAAGGAGCAGTTGCAAGAATCTTTAGAACAATGTAAATCGGTATGACTCATCCAGTATTTTATCTTATGATGTATTAAAAACATATACAAATCACTTACAAACATGTATTAACCTATGAGGCAAAGCAGTTTGTTCAATGTCCGAGTCGGGAATGATTTTTTATTTATTAAATTACCATATGGTTGCCCCTGCGGCCCTACCTATTTTTATTTTATCATATCCACTCTATAATGAATATTTGTGACTATTACGGTAGAGAATAGCTTTAGTAATAACAATATGCTACTCCATTTATTATAGTTTTAACATATAATTCTAACTTTTAGTGTTATCAAGAAAAGTGTTAGTTTAGTAATGCTAAGTGTATTTTAGAATTACGTTCTGTAAAACTCGATAAGGAAACAAACCCTATTATTATACCAAAAAAGTTTATCTACTTTTAAGTATCTACCATAGACAACTTTTGATAATAAGTCTTGATAAAAATTAAATAGTGGAAAATAAACGTAAGATGAAATTTACTATTATATCCTGTACAAAGGGTTAAATGACATAGATTAATGCTGTCAGGGGTGGTTCGGATAATCAAAAATTCGGATAATCGAAATTCATTAAAAAAATTATTATGCGTAAACAGCATCTTCCAGCAGTTCACTTTTTGCTTTTTTCAAAGTTTTACGACTCAAACTGCCTGCCTCACTGTAAAGATTAAGAATTATTTTTGATTCCCTTTATTGTTGAATTACCAATCTTGAAATCGATAACTAATGTCTGACCCGATACACTTTTTTTTTTAGCCACGTAATGATTTCCATTTTGTCTTTAAATAAAGAGAGCTCTCGTTTTCTTTTTGTTAGCATGGATGATCACTTGTAGTCTTTTAAAAAACAAAAAGTAATCATGAAAAATATTTTTCATTAGATTTCTGACAATGAGGCTGTCATCAAAATTTTGATCTGATTAACACCAAAATATCTTTTCAAAATGTTACATTTTTGAGTGTAAAAAAACAATACACCAAAAAAGTAAAGACTCCTAGCAAAAAAGGCATATTTAATAGTTTCCAATATGTAAAAATCGTTTCATAGTAAACTGAGGTCAAGAGACTGAAATCAGTATGAGATTAAATTGACGTTAGTAAGTTACATATTTGTATTTAAATATGTAAATGTTATTGTAATTTTTTTTTTCGGTTGTGGTGTTAAATGTCAAACAGAAATTCCAATAGAGCAGGAGAGACAGGTTATTCCATTACTTAATTCGTAGATGCACTACGAAATTAAAGTCATCTATCGCACAAGATTCAAACTGGTACTGCATTGAACTTGAGACACTAAGATGGTTAACATAAAACAATCAGCCACCATGATCTTCCAAAATTGTGTACTTAAAAATTATATAAATTATATTATTTTCAAAATAATTTAGAAATAATTATTTTAAAGATATAATTTTAATTTCGATTATAAAAATAGTTAATGATTTTCTAAAAACAACAAATATTTTTTAGCTGATAATTAAAAATTTAAAAAAAAAAACTACTCTATGTTCGAAAAAACAATTTTAAGGTTAAATTTTTATTTTAGGTCCTTAACATATCAGATTAGCATCACAAGTAGTTCCATTTTTTTTACTGATTCTTTTATGGGTATTGATTTCCTAAGGTAAATAGAGAGTCAGATAAGTAAATTCTGAAAAAGCTATTATATCTAATTGTAAGTTATAACAAACAGTTGTTAATCTAGTTAGCCTCGGACGCTTATATTAGCGGCTTTTATCAGTTCCTTAGGTAAAATGATAGTTTTTATATCATGGATACTTGAATATATATATATAATAATTCATTCAATTTTGACAAGGATTTCTTTTGTTCTATACTTTTTTGGTATAACGTTTTTCCACATTCAAAAATGTAACATTTTGACGCTCCCTAGCTCTGTTGGTGTTGCTCGGATCGAGAATTTGCCGATAGTTTCCTCATTAAAACTTTTGGGGAACATTTTAGTTATAAAACATTGGTCGCTAGCACCAAGCGTTTAGGAGCCATGTTGGTTTAAATCAAAAAGTTCACGTTTGCCTCCATTTTTTATTTTTGTTGGCTTTTTTGACTCGCTCTAGCTCTGTTGGTGTTCCTCGGATCAAGAACTAGATGACACTACCCTCATCAGAAATTTAATAGAGAATATTTTTGTTATATAACATTCACCGCTATGACCAACAGTTTAGGAGCTGTGTGTATTGGTTTGAATAAAAAAAAAGTTACTTTGAAAACCCCTACTTTCTCTCAACTTTGAGTTGAATTTTCGAATAATAATTAATTAATGCTAATTATCATATATATGAAAATCAGTATATTATAGATCTATGATCTATTTTTTTTTCTCAACTTATTATAACCCGATTGAGAAGGGTTTAAATAATTCCTGTTGGTCTACTACAGAGTCAAGTCCACTGGAACCAGCATCTTCTTTTCTCATGGCCCTGAACTCTTGGAAGTAACACTCTTGGATAAGGAAAAAAATTCGTTCTTTATGGTACCCAAGCTAGAGGACAGAACCAGGCTCGTTTCGGGGACACGTCTTCACTTAACTTCAGAATCACGTACTCTCCTCTTTGTACGTTACCTTGTTTCAAACAGTACTTGTATTATTCATTGTATCTAATTTAGATGAAAGGAGACCATCCTTAAATATTATTTGTGTTTCGCAATATTGATGGTAAAAGTGTTTTATTCCTTCAATAAATGCCTGAACGGGTATTAGGCAACCTAAACCACAAGTCACCATCCTCGGTAAGAGGAAGAAATGAAAACCCTGTTGCAAAATAGTATTGTGCACGTGATCCATATTGTGAAAGATAAAAATAATAGTTTGAAGAGTGAAGGATAAGACCTAAACGTTCGTATGAAGTTTTATACTCATAAATCTGGAGAAAAAAGAAAAATGAAATTGATGATCTGTTAATAGTTGTTTTAATGTATTAGGTTGAAATTATCTTTAGTTTCAGGCAAGACTTACATTTTTTTTTATACTGGACAGTACTAATTATTTTATTTTTGTAGTAAATACGTTTTATCGCTGGCCGTGATATTCCGGACTGTTATAAAATTTTTGTTTTTTATACTTGTTATCAGGACTCAGATTTATTTATCGCTTCTAATATTCTGGAAAACTAATATTTTAGAGGAATCTTCTGACCATTTACTCGGGAGATAAGAGACACCAACAGTCAGTCTGTATATATATTTACGTACAGCTATGAGAAATATAGTTATTTTAAACTCGTTTTCGTCAACGGTTTCTATTTTTCTTCCTTTTTTTTTTTTTTTTTTTTTTTTTTTTTTTTCCAGGGTTTTTTTGGGTTATATTCTCTTTTGTAATAACTGTGGGCATTTTTCTTAGATAATTTTTTGTTACCAGCATTCATTGGGGTTGGGAATTGTTTTTTTTCAAAATTGAAAAGCCCCCTCTCCAACATTATCTATTTCACCAATAACTCCCTTTTATTTTCAACCCTCATCATATTTATATGGAGGATTTCATTGCTTTAATGTTTGAAAAAAAGAGACTATTGAATTTAAATAAATATGAAGTTTTGTAATCTGAAAATATAAAGGTGAATGTAAACTTGAACTTTCTGCATTTAAGCACAAGATGGAATGTTGTTATAATTCACACTAATATCATTATAATGTTGACAATAGAGAATAATGAATAATCAAGACTATAATTAAGTGCAGATTAACGAACTTTGTTTAATGCTCCCCTTTTGAACTAGCAAAGCAAGTGGGAATTAACATGGTATATATGTATATATGTACGTAAAATAAAATTCTACATGAATGATTACAAAGGATTTTTTTTTTTTTCATGGCGAATAAGATGTTAATTTTAAATAACTCTGTTTTAAAATGAACATCTACATGTGTCTGAAATATTCAACACGTTGAAAAACGTTCACGATTCTTTTTAGTCATCTAACCCATTTAGGTCAAAATTCGACTTTCACGTATTCGCAGGGATGACAGGTATAGAGCTTGAAATCGATAATAAAATTTACAGATATTTAGTTAAATTATAAAAAAAAGCTATAAAATATGTGGTGCAACATGTGGATACCAGTGAAGTTTGAAAATCTTATTATGATTGTCCTTTAGGCAATGTAGTTTAAAATGGTAAAACTACTAAACCCAGCTGTACAAAATTTAGCTATATTATTTTCATAGTTTTGGGAACGTTTAACAATAATAAAATGTTTAATGTAGTTGAATGGCAGATGAACAATGTTGAGTGGCAGTGACAAGGTTTGTCCTTCTGTCATATACTTTTATGATTAGGAAATTTAAATCTAACCAAGTGAAATCAATAGAATTATTTCTTCCGAATAAAAATGATCACTAAACCAAGATAAACGGTAATTTGCTATTTGATATTGTGTGTGAACATTTGATTCATGTGACTTTTCTTGTATGCACTGATGATGCAGTCCATTATCCGCAAGCGTTTCTTATAGTCTCTGTCGTTCTGAATTAACGACTCATACATTAAAATTAAAAATTAGATTTTCAATTATACTTTTACGTAATCTTCGATCACCTAATTAGTGCAATTTATCAAGGTTAAAACTGCATTGCGGAATTAATGCTTCTTAATTGCTTGATAAAATAGAAGATTTTTATCGACAAACAAATAAACCTTCAATTATTTGCTAAATGTATCTACGTATTTTACTTAGAGCGAGCGAAGCCGCCCAGCCGACTGGGAATGCTAATACGATATAAATGTGTTTAGGATAAAATTGATTTTTTTAAATATTAATATTACTAATTCTCATAAGAATGTTTTGCGTAAAGCGATAACTTCATATGATTTTCACTAACTTTTTCAGAAAAGAATAAAAGTAAATTTTTTGAGATTGTTTCGTGCTAATAATTAATAAAGATTTAAATTTTAGTTATAATATTTTATTCATGTTTCCTCAAGGTATTGTCAATCAGGACCTATAATTAAACTCTTAAATTCATTGGTTCCTTGGCGGGAGACATGTTTTTTTACATCTTAATGATTGGGCACATACTGAGGTGATATTAATTACAGTGGCATCATCTGTGTTCGGCTCTAACGATCATCGTTGTTAGTAAATAGGTAAGCTAGCATCACCGACCTTGACATAATGAATTTTTTTCTCAATGATTTGGTTACTAATTTCCCTTAAATTGAAATTACCTTGGTTTTTTTTTTAGAATTTACGTAAATGTTAGTGGGGTTCTGCCAAGGAAGGTGTTTGAATTTCAGGTTTAGAAATATGCTAATGTCTTTTTTATGAGGTTAATCATGAGTTGGCATATAGTCCTCCTGAGTATATCTTGAGATTGAGTCTATTCTCTAGTATCGTTTCCACGTACGGTGATAACACATTAATTACGGATAAGAAACATGTGCTATATTGATGGTCCTACCGATGTCTGTGAATTATATTCAATAAAAACTGAAAAGTATGCGCGTATATATGCAAATATCTTGGCAAAATATGCAATTAAATATCGAAAATATGCAACTATCCACATTATTTAAGAGTTAAGAGCCATCAAGGACACGACCAAGAAATGGTGTACTTCCAGCCGCGGGAATAGAAGAGAAGAAGTGGTGCTGACCAGGATAAGAATAGGACATACCAACCTTACACATGCCTATCTCATCAATAAGGTTCCGCCACCGGTGTGCCCAACCTGCAATACCCAACTCACCGTGCAACATATCATAGAGCAGGGGTGCTCAAACGGTCGATCGCGATCGACTAGTCGATCGCGATTGCTTTTTGGGTAGATCTCGAGAAGAAAAAAAATTTTAATAAGTAGGTAGGTAACTAAACTACAAAAATGTATTACGTAATAAAATAACACTGCTTGCGGCAAAAGGTGGCTTTATCAAAGGAACGCGCGGCACTTGTCAAAGAAAAGCCGTGTTGTTTCTAGACGAGAGACAGTACAGTCTAGTTTCGGGCGGCGCGTTTGACGGGAACATTCGAGACTTTCGTTCACGCCGATATAAATGTTGCGCCTGCAGGAATTGGAGTCATTCTGAATTGTAACTTGATGGCGATCCTACGTCGATACAAAGTTTATTATTAAATAGTGGAAAATGAGTGCAGTGAAGAAATCTAAAACGTATCATTTTAATAAGGATTGGGAGGAAGAATTTTTCTTTTGTATGGTGAAGGGTAAGTGCATTTGTGTTATTTGTCGTGCGTCAGTTGCAATACCTAAGCGTGGTATCTTAGAGAGGCATCATAAAACGGTTCATAAAAACTATGAAAAGGATTTTCCGCTACCGAGTGAATTAAGAAAACGAAAAGTAAGTGATTTGATATCTTGTTTGAAAAAAGAACAATCCATGTTCACAAGACCAGCCAAACAATCAAAAGCTGCTACGATCGCGTCATTTAAAATATCTCATATTTTGGCGAAACACAAGAAACCATTTGAAGATGGATCGGTGGTGAAGGAAGCATTTATTGAAGCGGGTGAGACTTTATTTGGAGATTTTAAAAATAAAACAGAAATCATGTCTGCTATTAGAGAACTTCAGTTATCTCGTCCGACTGTCACAAGGCGTATTGAAGTCATGAGTCAGGACATCGCAGATAAACTAAAACATGATATCATGGAATGTACATACTTTTCTTTACAGTTCGACGAATCCATCGATATGACAGACACTGCCCAGCTGTGTATTTTTATTCGGATGGTATTCAATGACATGTTGGCTAAGGAAGAATTTTTGACAATCATTCCTCTGAAGGGGAAGGCCCGTGGCGAAGATATATATGACGTTTTCTTCAATTTTGTAAAAAACTACGAGCTACCAATATATAAATTAGTGTGCATTACAACCGATGGAGCACCAGCAATGACTGGAAACAAAAACGGTTTTGTGGCATTGTGTCGAGCTAATGAAGAATTCCCTTCATTTTTTTCATTCCATTGCATTATACATCAACAAGTTTTGTGTTCAAAGTTTTAAACACGGAGGAAATTATGGGCATTGCAACAAAAATTGTGAATTCCATCCGTGCACGTAGCTTGCAACGGCGGCTCTTTCAGTTGCAGTTGGAAGATAGGGAGTCAGCTGAACACACTGATTTAGTTCTTCACACGGACTTCAGGTGGTTGAGTCGCGGAAAATTCCTAGAAAGGTTTCAAGAATTATTGCCCGAAATAACAGCTTTTCTAGACGAAAGAGGTGATGACACTCAGATTTTGAAAAACGAAAAATGGCTAAATGATTTGGCATTTTTGACTGACATCACAATGCACTTAAACACCGTTAACTTAGAGCTTCAAGGTAAAGGAAAAACTATTATTGAGATGATTAGCGCAGTAAACGCATTCAAAAGTAAATTGCAACTTATGATAGATCAACTGAAAAGAAAGGATCTGAAACATTTTCCGTCTTTGAAAGCAAGGATTCCTCAGTTGAATTATGATACGTATGAGGCTGAATTATCAAATATTTTGGGACAATTCGAAATGCGTTTTTATGATTGCAGTAAATTGGAAAATATAGCATCATTTATGAGTTATCCTTTTTCATGTAAAAACATTGAGGAATTAGCTACTGAAATAGCAAGTCAGTTTAATATGAACTCATGTTCTGTTGAAAATGAGTTGGTGCAGATTATATCAGATATACATCTAAAAGCTACAGCATCTGATACAAATTTCTGGTGTTTTATATCTGAAGATAAATATCCGAATGTAAGGCAAATCGCCCTTCAACTGACGGCATTTTTCGGGTCAACTTACTTGTGCGAGTCTGCATTTTCTGAAATGAAGATAATTAAGTCAAAATATCGCAATCGACTAACTGACGATCATATGTCATCATGCTTGAGATTAGCACTCAGTGGTTACGTACCATCTTATGAAAAGTATGCTGAGGACATGCAGTGCCACGCTTCAACATCCAAAGCCACTCCTTAGTTAAGTTTAACACCATATGTAACTCTTTTGTTTTGTAACAACAAATAAACTCGCAATTTTGAATAACTATGAGTTTTTTCATTGATATTGTAGAGAAGAACCTAACTAAACCTAACCCAAACCTTGACTAAAATAATGTACCTATATTGTGCAGAAAGCTAATATCTATATATGCTACGGTACACCCTACCTAGGTAGGTAGGGTGTATCGTGTATGTACGACAACCCTGCATCACACACACTTGCAGTCTCAGAGTCGATCGTAAGTAGTCTAAAAATATTGAGGTAGATCGCCAGCAGTTCAAGTTTGAGCACCCCTGTCATAGAGGAATGTCCAGCTTACCAACCACATTTTAATTCGAAAGATCTGGCTAGAAATATGAAATTATCCCTCAAAAACAACCAGCATAATATAGAGAAAATCATTTCCATTATAAAAGAGATTAACTTGTACAACAAAATTTAACTACCAGGTTATGGTTATTGTATTTTGTATTGGTTATTGTATTATCGTAACTTATATTAATATAACAATATTCTTCTAATATTGTTATAGCAAGCTAATATTATATTTAACTAATTGTTTATTTTATATAGTTAATATGAAGAAGAATGAGTATTAAAAAAAAAAAAAAAAAAAAAAAAAAAAAAAAAAAAAAAAAAAAAAAAAAAAAAAAAAAAAAAATATATATATATATATATATATATATATATATATAAGAAGAGAAAAAAAAAATTAGAAAAAAAAATTTAGAAAAAAAAAAAAATTTAGAAAAAAAAAATATATAAAAGAAAAAAAAATATAAAAAAAAAAAAAAAAAAAAAAAAAAAAAAAAAGCAGGGCGAATAATAAATAAGAAAACAGGTTACAAAAATACAGTGGCATAATTTATGGAAGGGGATGTCAGCTCGAACTAAAGTACAACATAAATCGGTATGGAAAGCAGACTTTTCTGGTTCAGTGGCAGTTTGCGTGACAAACTTTTTTTTTCAAATTTTGATTTCTTAACTTTGTTTTATTTAAACTTTGCTGTTTTTATGTCCTTCGTTACTAGAAACTGTGCAGCAGTTGACAACTTTATCAAAACAAACACAATATTAAACGTCTCTCTTACACTCGAAAGTCTCAGGAACATTCTTTCCTATTATGATCTTTTGTCTTTACAAGAGTCGTTTTCGGCATTTTAGGTATACACAAATAAACAGTTAACGAATGGAGTGTGTAACTAAAATAATATTACAAGTATTTGAGATGAGTGAGAAAGATAAATTAATCCGAACTAAACAATTCCAAGAGAAGCAAATGCAATCAAAAGTTCACGCAAAAGGAATAATTAATTAGCACCTGGATAAACTTTACTATGCAGGGAAAAAAAAAATAGGAGTTTCGTATCTATTTTTCGGTTTTTTATTTATATTTTATTTCTTTGTCTGTTAGAAACAAAAAAAAAAAAAAAAAAAAAAAAAAAAAAAAAAATATGTATTTATGGCAAAAAAATAAAACTTAAAAATTGGTTCAAATAAAACTAAAATTGGTTCCGAATGCCTCAACATAGAAATTTTGATTATATTAGACGTTTTAGTGTGCTAGGAGAAATATATGGTACAAATATTTATATACACATATTTCACATGCCTAGTGATCAGTAATGTCTTTTTTATTGCGTCTCATATCACAAATCTTCATGAATGGTTTTAGAACTTGATAATTTAAAAAAATTCAAACGATTATATTTGTTTAGATTCTTAAAACCATTTTTTGCCTTCGTAAACCTACGACTTCCTGCCCTACAGTCTCCTTTAATAGTTCCCACTGATCCCTGTTAAACAGATCCGCTATCAAGGACAACTATCTAGGCGAACTTCTTACATTGAATCTATATAATATTCTCCTACATCCAATATTTGTTTTCGAAGATCCTAATTGATTTAAAAAAGAGGCTTATTTCCATGTAGTTATTAAACCCATTTCGATATACAGAGTTTGGGTCTCCACTAAACCATCCGATTCTTTTCCTATCAACTCCTTAAAATCTAAAATACTTCGTAAAATACTCAATACTTCTTATTATGCTACAAATAAATTCTTCCATAGTGGGATTCAATGGCCGAGCGAGTTGGGGCGAGGGCCTTTAGCGTGCTCGGCACCGAAGGTTAAAAAGATATATCTATAACGATCTAGATGTCCCAATTTTGCAGATTTGGCCCAAACAAAATAACTATTCTGTAATGATAAGCTACCTAACCCACTCAAATCCACTAGTCTCCCCACTTGCTTCTCGCGCGATCCCATATAACTCTTTGAGGTGTCTGAAAAGAAGATGGCCAAGAGACCTTATAGTACATTTATTGAACTGTTACTAGTGGGTGGTTCCTTAAAAGTTATTTAAATGTCATTGTAAACATTATGCTGCACATTTACTTATTGTATGTATTGTGTACAGTTGTAAATATCAATAAAGACTATTGTTTTAAGGCTTGTAATATCCACTAAATGGTTTGGTATGTAATTTATTATTTAACGATGCGCGTCTTAACTTCTCAAATAAATATACTCGAAGAAAAACTATTCATACTTTATAAAATTTCAAATCTAATGGGTTGTTTATCATATATGTATTATTAAGAATCAAATGAAAAAATCGTATACTTTTGAATATTTCTATATTTAGGTGTTATTAGACTGAGGGGAGAGCAGTTTGATCGTCTCTTTTTACTATTTTTCCTCATATATTCTAGCAATAATCAACATCAGCAAAACTCCCTATTTAAATAAAATTAAAGAAGCCATCATTTACTATATTAAAGGTCCTGAAAGTTTTTTAATAGAGTAGTTTGAAAAATAGAGGCGAATATTGTAATTTTAATTTTCCAAGAAGGGCTCTTGTTTTTCCCAGCGAATTTTGGCGTCTTTAATTTTGTGATAACATTCCATCTTCATATATTTCTCAAACTGAAATATGATTGATGAATTAATTGCCACTTCTATTGGGGAAATTTTATGAAAGAGATTGCATGTAGGTACTTATTTTTGTATATAAAAAGCATTTTTAATTTAAGTTGAATTCCGAAGTATTTAAAAAAAAAAAATCATAGCAGTCATTCAAACTGTTCTCCTTCTCTTTACTTTAATCTCTAATTATTTATGAACCCATCCCCCAATTAATATATATACCTTATGATTTTTATTAGAAATTGATTAGAAAAAAATTATCTCCTGATATGAATAATTATTAGAGAATATCTATTTTATCTAGGCAACGTTTCTTGGTTTTTCCACATTTTTAAACCCAAGAATATTGATAGTTAACAACTGAAATTTTATGACCATAAAATGTATAAACTATTTTTTTCTAATCGGCCTTGTTTGTCCTTTGAATGATTGACTATAAACGGTCGGACATTGCCCTGTTTCATCATTTTAAACAATCTTCCAAGTCCAATGAATAAAACATAAGAAGAACGGTTGCAGTATAATCACTCTTCCAGCCAAAATTTAATAGAATAAGTTTTAGGAATTTTCACCCTCCAGGTCATCTTGGAAGTACATGAGTGACCTCCTTGCAAAAGATAAGAGCAGCCAGTCCCTCTTCATCTCTTTATGGAACTAGAGGTCGCTGCGAGAGGTCATGAAAAATGGCTTTCTATTCTTCCCTCATCTGAACAATCTATGACCTCAGTCCCAGGCAAGATACTGCATGATCGTGGGGAAAAGTCACAGTCTTAAACTACCCCATTCAAATTCTATACTTGGGTTACCATAGACGTAACGGAATAGCTGGTAATAAAAAAAAAATTTAGAAACTGTTAACGTCAGTATGTTTTTTTCGCCATCGCCCTAATAAAAAAAAAAAAAAAAAAAAAAACATGTTAACAACTTGTATATATATGCATGAGTAAGTATTACAATCTTCCCCTATCGGGGGCAACAATCAATAAGTTAAATAGATCAAATGTAAAGAATATACATGGTATGAGGTTCGTAGATAAAAAAAAAAATAAAAAAAAGAATTATACTACTTTTAAAATAAATTTATAAGTATCCTCTCTTTTATAACATCTATATGTTATTAAGCTACTAAAATATTTTCGTAATCGATTAATAACCGAGATATTTGTGATAATGAGCTAAATAAGATCATTTATTATAAAAGAAGATGTAGGTAGTTGGGGAGAGTAGTCATGGAAAAAAAAAAAAAATTTAAATTTAAATTTATTTTGCAGAAGTTTCAGCGTACCATGTAAGCCTTATCAGGGGTAGAAGGAAAAACAAAACAAAAGATATAACAAAAAAACAAAAAAAAACAGTAAAATTAAAAATAAAACAGTTTGAAAATTTAAAGAAATGATAAGCTTAAAAAAAAAAACACAAGAAAAAATAAAATTAATAAATTAAATATTTTGTTTTATAAAGATAAAAAAATAAAGGGCCAGTGGATATAGCTGATGAATAAATACATAAATAATGTATAACAGATATTACATTGCAATAACGAATAATTGAGATTAAGGCCTAAAAGTATTATAAACAAAGAAGTACATAGTTTTTTTATTTATATCAATTTATTGAAATTTACAACTGTATAATTATGTACATTAAGTAAATGAGCTGATAACGATTTCAATAACATGTCAAAGCTTGAAAAGAACTCCTCATCAGTACCACTTTAATAAAAATTCTACACTAGGATTATCGGAGAATGGAGTAGGAAGCAAGTTGAGAAACTAATGGATTTGAGTGGTTTGGAGCTAACTATAAGGATTTGATACCTGTTTTGAGGTTGTCAGAGTATGGTATATTAAGGTCTTTATGGATAAGTTTCTTTGTGACAAAGTAAGGAACATTGAGAATTTTTCGAAGGATTTTGGATTGTAAGATTGGATACGAGACGAATTGGATGGTTTAGTGGAACCCTAAAGCTCAAAGCCGTAAGTCCAAATAGGTCTAATTACTGTCATGTAAATAAGTCTCTTGTAATTATTAAGCTTCGAACGTTTGTCTAGTAAATGTTGAAGTAGTCTGTAACGACGAGCAGTTTCTTGTCGCTTTAGTCTTGAAGTACATAGTTAGTGAAAAGAAATGGAGAACGTGAAAGAAAAAGGGGAGCAGATGTTATGAATTGTGAAGAAAACTAAAGCATTTCTGATTGTTGTACTTTAAGTATTTATTTATCAATAATATTGTTCATCTGCCATTTGTTAAACTTAATATATTTAATTATTCATCGACTATATTTACTCTTCCTTTTTGATAATATCTTTTAATTCTTTATAAAAAGGAAATATTTAATATTTTTATTTCAATTCTTTTTTTTTTAAACTTATTAATTTATATTTTTGATACTGTTTTTTTCTATTTTTCTATTCTTAAAATTCACTCCATTTTTAAAAATATATTTTTGGATGTTTTCTTCTAGCCCTGATGAATACTTACATGGTAGGCCGAAACGTCGGCACAATAAATTAAAATTTATATTTTAGTTGTGTTTCCATGACTGCATACCCATATTTATTAGTTCTACAGTCAATAAATACCTCATGAATATTTATTATTAGATTTTTTTTTCAAACAGTTTTACTTATTGTATCGTTACCATTTTTAAATATGTAGTTCTCTTAGTGCTCTAACCTCGTTTGATTATATCGAATAATATATATTTTAAAAATCTATTATATGTTTTATAATTTTTATAAAAATCTTTTTTACGTAAATTATTCCAATGTAAACGGATAAACAATCCTGGTTATATGATATTATCATGTTATTATCAAGCTTCTGTACAATTCCAAAATCTAAAGTTTTATTATTTTCTAAATTTTAACCATTAGTTATTTAAACCCAGATTCTTGCTTGAATTCTGTAAAGAAATGTTTATTTTTCGGGGTCATACTTTTACTGTCAGGTTACTAACTTTTAATAATTTTCTTCTGCTTACTACATGAGTTTTATAGCGACTTTTGTAATTTTATTTTTATTTCTGTTTGGCATAGTTTGGCTTTTATGTCTTGTTTTTATGATGTTTTAACAATCTTTTTTTTATTTTACAACTTCTTTATTGGCGAATAGTGTTTTGTTTTTGACCTCCTTTATCTATCTCTATACTTTGAAAACTTAATCTTTTGGCTGTTAACTATCCCTTTTTTTTTTTTTTTTTTTTTTTTTTTTTTTTTTGTTGTAACACGTCAAATCTTCCATGGCTCGCTATTTTCAATCAAATACAAAGCGTCATCAACTGTTACAGAAGATCAAACTGGAGGAGACTCTTGCCATTGTTTTTGATGATCACTTCTCCCCCCCCCCTCTTCCCCCCAGAAATAAATCAGTTATTCTATCATGCAAAGTATAACATTATAAGAACAATACATCTGTTTTACCTATAATAATTAGGAATTGGAATGGTAGTGGTAATTAGGATAAGCGGAATATGTTGTCTTATTCAGGTTCTTTTGGTTTGAAATAGAGTGGAGGAACATCAGCGCAAATAACAAGCAAACTGCATTTCATTTATCTCTTTTTTTTTTTTTTTTTCTTCTTCATTTTGGAGTTCTGGGCAAATATAATATTTTTCATTTTTAATTTTTAACGTTTATTGCTACAATACACACAAAAAAATTATAGGCTATAACAAAAAAAATAGACCAGTCTCAATTTTAAAACAATTCACATTCGACAACTTTAGATAACCCGCATTGTCGAATAGTAAGTGAAGCGATTTATTTCATTCTGATTGTAGGATTTACAAGATACATTTTCAAGATACTAAGGATTGGAAATGGCAATACAAGGTTTTTATCAAATTTACATCGAAAATTACTTCGTATTTACACATGGAAGTCAACTGATTAAATCATTCAACCTTGATTCTTATATTATATAAAAATCAATCAGCTGAATTGACAATTCATTTAATAAAATCTTAGTCAAATTTATTCATTCGACTGTTTGTATTATCATAAAAATGTTTATGAATTGTAAATTATAAATGTTCATTCATTTTATGTTTATACCTGTTTATATTTTTTTAAAATTCATTTTATGGTTTTTGTTTATATAATCCTTTGTAATAATTTTTTTTTTTGCTTTTTATCTTTAAAATTTGTTGTTATTAACTTTCTTTGAATATTTTGGTTCAATGATAAGATTAAAATTAATTAATTTCTAGCAAATCAGAGGCATTTGCAATTATTTGTGATTAGTTTTAATATAGGGTCAGCATATGTTAGTAAAGATTTTAAGAAGAAGAAGAAGAAAAATGAACTTTATTCTGGGACAACTTGTCCCCTAAGAATAACAAATGAGTACAATACATAGAACAATCGTTTGGCTATGATAATTAATTATAATAAATGATAATAATAAAAATTGATTATAACTTATGTGTTACAAAATAAATGAAGAAATCTTGTAAAAGGACACGTCTTATGTGCACTATTATAATGTATATAACATAAATATTCATGTTTTATATTTGACCGAAAGATTGAAGATCCAGAAGGTAAAGAAATAGATGATGTTTAAAGGAAATAAGAGTGGTGCTTTTTTCGTATTGATATGGGCAATGAATTCCATAAAGAGGAAGCGCGGATAATAAAGGATTTTTCGAAGGATGCAGTTCGATGTGTAGGAGTGTACAGGTTGATGGGTTGGGTTCTAGTATTTAAGAGGTGGATGGAGGAGCGCAGGGTAAGGTCATGAATATAGGTGGGTTTTTTAGGTTTTCAAGGATTGAAATATGAGTGCATCTAGGAAGTATTGACGTCGGAAACTGGGGTAAAGCCTACCATTTTCAGATTACCTGTGAGATATGTGAGAACGTTAGAAATCCCAAATATAGATCTAATAAAACAGTCCATTTATCTCTTACATCTCATTTCAAGCTCACTAGATAGTCCTCCATGTACTATGCATCCGTAGTCAAAATTGGGAAAAGCAAGAGATAATACCAAAAGTTGAAGAGTACTTAGTGGTAATGAATCGTGGTGATGGAAAAGTAGTTGAAGCATAGAAATAGATTTCCTCGTGATTAGAGAAATATGATTATCCCAAGAAAGATGTTGATCAAACGTTACTCCCAGATTTTTAATCGAATTTTGGAAATTAATTGGTCGGTTTTTGAGGTAAAGCAGTGGATAGTAGGGAAGGGTTTTTAGGTGAGGTTTTGACCCAATGAGGATTGCCTTTGTTTTCTCTGGATTCAGACTCAACCTATTCTCTACTGCCCATAAGTTAATGCTATCGATGTCTTTCTGAAGTAGGCTTTATATAATAATAACTTATTACCTTTGGCTAATTCAGAGTTCCTGGTAAATATTTAATTTAGAAATATTTATTTAATTGTTATTCTATCTTTTTGTTATTAATAAATTATTAATTTCATCTTAAAAGTTCGTTTATAATATTTGTTGTGATTCATAATTTAAATTAGCCATTTTTTTTTTTTTCAGTGTTCTAATATTTCATTATGTGCTACACCGAAAAATTGTTGTTATTTGCAGGTTATTAATTTTTAACTGCAGTAGTTCTCACAGTCTAATTACCTTGTGTTTGACTAGGCTTCAAAGTCGAATGCTTGTCTTTTGTGAAACATCTTGTGTGAGAATGTTTACTAACCCATAGATTAACTATGGGAATACCTACAGGTAGCTGTACTCACACAGGATACCGTTACTAAACTTAATGAGAACCTCTGTCCAATCTAATTTACATAATGTTATCAAATTTTAAATTATTATTTTAATTATAGGCTTACAATAATTAGCGACTTATTGGTTCGCTACCAATAATTTAAAAAATGTGTGCTGGCTAAGTCCTGACTAATTAATATAAATTGAAAAAAAAAATTACAACACTTTTTCTTCCCGATGTAGACTCTGTCCACCATTCTGCCCTAGATCTGATACAGTCCAAGAGTAAAGGCAAAAGAATCAAGTGGAATTCACATACTAGATTTAGTTAAGAACTTAACAGAAGATTCATCCAGCCATACTGAGTAGTTTTTTAGTTTCAAATTCTATTATATAATAACCAATTTATTAACAGAACTATGGAAGCTGCCAAATATTCCAACATAAGCGTAGAATCCTAACCCTCCATATTACGTTTCCACCCAAACCTTACATAATGACTAGTATTTCTTACGTCTTTCACTCTATGCCAACCAAATTTAAAACAAGATTATCAGATGCTATCTATGATATCTATGCTATGCTATGATAAAGATGTGGATACTAGCATTATCACTCTCTAGTTTTATTGTTACGTTATTATTTATTTATTATAATTCATATTAGCAGTTGTAATCGAATTTGAAAAGTATTAAAATAAAAACAAAATAAAAAACTACTTTTTTATTTTAAAAACATGCTTTGAAGCGTTGCATTGAACCACATTTGAAAAACATGTGAATTGAAACCACTTCGGACGTTTAGAAGTCTGGAGGCTAGTTCTTGTTCTTTTGTGCGATTTTGCAACCTCCAACACTTTTGTTTCGTTCTGTTATTCCTAAAACAAAATTTCATAATCAATTGTTTCATTAAAGGAGATTAATTTAAGTTTTTAATTTTGAAAGCAATTTATATAAATAAAATAATAGACCAGGCTGTAAACTAAAAAACAGATACACATAAAATAGATACAAGTTACGCAAAATTAATAGATAGATTGAAAATGTAATTAGTTTAAATAGGAATAAAATCATTAATAATTAAAAATTATAAAAATTTAAGTATTAATAACAATACAGTTAATAGAATGAAAATGGAATAGGTAGTAAGAACCAAATTAAAAGGCCATAATGTTAGTAGTAAATAAACAAAACAATAATTGAACATTGCCCAGTGGTGTAAGTGTGAATTAATGTGACCATGTGAGAATATCACAGTTGTAAGTTAAAAATTGAAATATTGTTAAATGTAATAGTAAAATAGTATAGATTGTAAATATAATATAATGATTGTAGAACCTGAAGATGGAGCAAATGAACTCTGAAACCTGTAGAAATGAATTAATAAAGAATAATGGGGAGTTATGCCTTTTAAAATTCATATGATTTTGGTAATATTTTAGTTTAGTTTTATATTTATGAATATTTCATTACAAATAAATACTATTTTAATATTTTAGTTTTAAAAAAAGATGAAGGCTTCATCCTTTAAAGCTTTCTTTTCTCTCTTTCATATTTAGTAATGAAGTTTTTTTTTATACTTTATATAAATAATAATTTACGATTTTTTAGTTTCTATCACTACAGGAAATTGTGTAACTGTTTGTGCACTATTTTTTTATTGCATTTAATTTTTTATATTAAAAGAATGTAAATGCTCGAAAGTATCTCACTTATAAGTGATGCAGTTTATTCATTTTATATAATTGATAAATGACGATAACCAACATAGTAATATGTAGTTAAATTCTAATGACATAAATATTGCACTAAAGCAATGTTTATTAATTATTTTTTTCATTTTTTTTTTTTTTTTTTTTCATGGAAGTAAACAGAAAAAAACCCTTAGAGGCAATGAATAAATTCTCAATAAGATATCTTCGGTAGGAATAGCCCTAAAAAGAGATACGTTGAAGACTGCAAATAATGTAGATTAAGGAGACCCTCTGCTGCTGTGAAAATTAAAAAAAAAAAAAAAAAAAAAAAAAAAAAAAAAAAAAAAAATTTGTCATCATCCGATGTTTCTATGTTTAATGGGTTATACTCATTATGGAGGCAATTTTATATTATAGTTTTGATTTTTTTCAATGTGGATTAAAAAAATGAAAAAAGCATCGTATTGGTATTTAGACCCATCCCGAGACCACATCAGTGATAGTAATAAACATAAACTTACCTTTTTAGTGAAAGAACACGGTGGCATTCGCAGAAATACAGAAGGAAGGTGGAAAAGAGAGGTGTGAACCTTCTACGAAAGAAAGTGTATTGTAATATCTTCTTTGATGGATTTACGATTCGATTGTTCATTTGCCCACGTCAATGACAACGATTACGAGGATCAATTTTTAAAAAGGTTTTGTTAATTTATTATTTAAACCAAAATGAATAAACAGCGTGTTATTTTTATCTTCGTTCCGTATTTCTACAATCAAGACAACAAATTTTGACTAATAAATACTATCAACCAAAATATTTGGTTTGAAAGAAAATCGACATCGGCGAGAAATCATGATAATGATGAATAAGATAAATATCAATCAGATTTAATGACAAAAACACAATTCGTCATTTCTTAAGTCACAATTAAGTTTAAAAAAAATTTGTATATCTAACAAAAGAGGCGACAATGACGAGTTTTTCACTGAACAGGTTGTGATATGAAGTTGCTCATGGTTTGAGAATCGTCACCATTTTAATTATAAAAATAAATATATCTATATTTTTTATGTTTAAATGATTGGACGAATGTTTCTTAAAATAATAAATCATCTTAATAAGAATCTTATGATACACCAGTTTCGTTCCATCATACAGAGAATAGACCATACGAATAGGTAAAGCTTTAGGGCCAAGCAATGGCTCCTGTTTTCTTGCAAGGTATTTCCCAATCCTTTTCTATTCTTGGTAGTTCCAAACTGTATTGGATGGACAAATAGCTTTTATGAATGACGGACATGAGGGTGACCTTGTGCCATTAAGGAAAGGTCCCGTGCGACCAGCGGGTGCACGAAGGAGACCTTTCATTGAGATCCTCAGCCAAGGACCGGTCACCACCATAGCTCACCGTCGGCCCATCATCCAAATAATGGCTCGATAGCTCCATCTATCATCATTTTACCGCCGAAGCTACTATCGGCGATGATCGATGCCTTTATAACGTAGTTTTTCTTATCAATAACTTCCATCAGAGAATTATCATTCTTTGTACCCGTTAATTTAACACAGCCAGAATAGCAGTGAACTTGATGTTGATCCGTAACTTCAAAGTCTAGAGGTTACAGAGATTTAGAAACACGTTAGGATATAAGGTCTGTATCGTGTAAACAATTCATCTCGACCCGAGCATCTAATAAGTCAAGTAAAGTTCTTAGAGCTTATGTATATTTCAGAATAATGCTATTGTATGTGCTATTTTAATATGCACCAAGTGAAGAAGGAATGATTAATATAAGAAAGGATTTTTATTCTTTAGCAAAGGAGTATATAATAAAATAATTAATTCACTTTATCTGCATTTACTCCTCAAATTTTCTTTAATTATTTATTCACCATGGGAGCATGTTTAGGGATACATTTCCATCATTAGACTATTTACACACTAGATCGATTCTCTTGAAACTTAAAAGAATTGATGTTCCCCTTATTCTCGTTGAAGAGACCCGCTACCTTGGGCTCCATCTGGACAAACGTCTGACTTATAATCCACATACAAGACTAAAACGACAATGAAGCTGCCCTTCGTTATCGACTACTTCAACATTTACTTAACTAACGTTCCAAACTTCCAATTAGTTACAAAAGACTCGTTTACATGACAATAATTAGACCAATTTGGACATATGGAGTTGAGCTTTGGGACTCCACTGAACCCTCCAATTCATCTCGTATCCAATCCTTACAATCCAAAATCCTAAATGCTCCTTACTTCGCCACATACAAACTTATCCACAAAGATCTTAATATACCTTACGTTTCTGACTTAGCTCAAACCAGATATCAATCCTTTCATAGCAAACTCCACAACCATTCAAATCCATTATTATCACAACTTTCTTCTCATTCCATTCCAGATAACCCTCCGAGGCGCCTGAAAAGAAGATGGCCTCGGGACCTTCTAATATCGTGCTTCATTATATAAAACCTTTATAAGTGCTACCAATGGGTAGTTGCTTTAAAAACAAATGACGAGTCATTTTTATCTATTTCATCACATTTACTAGATGTATTATATTTTATATTGTATATACAGTGGTAAATTTCAATAAATAATTAAAAAAAAAAGAATTGAACTTGCGTGTAAACAGTCTGATTATAGGAATATGTCCCTGAACATGTTACTGCGAATAAAAAATTAAAGAAAATTTGAGGAGTGAAAGCCGAAAAAGTGAATTTAGTAATAAAAAAAGGTATAAATTAATTTCGTCATGAAGCAATAAAATAATAATAAAAATTCCTTTCGTCGCCTTAAAAAAAAAAAAAAAAAAAAAAAACAAAAAAAAAAAAAAAAAAACTCAATTTCTCCCTGATTGGGAAAAACATTAGATCATGGGTATGTCTATCAATAATCTACTGCTTTTCCCAATTTGTTTTTAAGGAAAAAAAAAATCATTTTGCGTAAATTAATAATTAAATTTAACAATCAATGATTGTTTGTAATAAATTAAAAAAAAAAAATTGAGTAAAAATTTCCGTTTCAAACGTGTATTTTCGATAAATCAATAAAGCTTCTATACGATAGGTCCTAGTGACAAATGTTATGATTTTAAAAAATATTCTCTATTATATTTCTGATACTGTACCAACACCAATTCTCAATACCTCGGTTTGAAAATAAATTGCAAATAAAAAACATAATCCATTTGAGACGTGTATATCCTGATGTTTAGTTAGCCCTCAGAAATAACATTGCAGCTTTAGAATCAGTGTTCAAATTCTTCAGATAAAATGATTTGTTTATAGAAATATGTCATATAATATTAATAGGTACTAGGGTTGGGCGATAGTCAATAGTTAGCACTATCGATAGGCCGATACTATCGGTTGAGAACTATCGATTGCTATTTTTTCTATAGTTGCTTCCTTTTTTCCAAAGCTATTCAATAAAGAATTTCAACTAATTTAATTAAATTTAATTATCTACTTACTATTTGAAATTTGCAGGATTATAAATTATAAGATTATATATCATAAAGATGAGAGAAAAAAACTAATTTATTTGAATTTAAAAAAAGTATTTACAATTTACATGGTTACAATAATAATGAACAAACCAAATCTTCAGAAAAGAAAAATAAGGAAATAGTTAATTTCAAGAGTCAAGTGTGCTCCTTGAGTACATCATTTCCATTTCTGCTTTTTTTTGGCTTAATCTTTGAGAGAACCCTTGAGCTCTAGGAATTCCGAATTAAATTTCAAAAAAACTTGAGGGTTAAAAAGATCTATCAATAGTCAACACTATCGATAGGCATGATATATCGATAGTAACCATCGACTATCGCCCAACCCTAGTAGGTACTAGAACAAGTGCACAGGACAAAAACAGTTATAAATAATATACGCTTTAAAGTTATAAGCCAATAAATAAAAACAAACAAGTATCTTTTATTTAGACTGCTGCGAGTAGTTTCCCTATTTCAGTCTTCCCAAGTAGTGGGCCTGCTCCCTCAAAACTTCTGGATTAGTCGCGGCCGACTACCTGGCTTAAGTGGTCCTCGAGAGGGCGGTCAATGCTTCGCGAAAAGTGATAGTTTCTATTTTTGGACGTTCCAGGTTATAACTACTTCTTTTGTAATGTTCCAAGCAATGTTTGAATATAAGTAAGTAACAATTTTCTATGAACAAAATAACAATTAACTTTAAAAGAAAGTATAACATCGAACATGTGTTAAAAAAGCCCCTAGACTTAAAAATAAAGGTTTCAAACATGAATTTTTTATTCAATCCAATATAGCTCCTGAACGGTAGGTCCTAGCTACAAATGTTATATACTATACCAACAATTATTTTCCGTTGACAAGTAAGATGTCATATTTTCGATCCGAGCAACACCAACAGTGCTTGTGCGGGCTAAAAAGGCTCAACACCTTAAGAGAATCTACGTCAAAAGGATCTCACTCATTAGAACTTATTATTTACTTACAATTAGTATATCCTCCTATTCTACTAATATCAAACTCAACCGCGAACCTCCGTCGCGTTCCCCATAAACATACCACATTGGACCAAGTAGGTCACTGTTGAAACATGTTCCATGTTAAATTCTTTTTCACTGAAAAATATAACGCAAAGGTTGATAAACATATTTGAAGTTACTTCACAATGCATCATTGCCACTAAAATATACTACAAGAACGATTACCACTCTTCCCTCCCTTATATATATATTAATCGGACTCAATATATATTGCGTGTTAAGTTTAAAAGCTAAAGTGAGGAAGGGAAAAGGTATAGCTCTATTTAAAGAAAAACCCTTTGGTGCAATAACATTTTTCCAACGAGTAGGATCAACCCTCCTGCTTTTCGATTCACTACCAGAACGATTTGAGTTTCTGATAGAAAAACGTTCTAGGTGTTTTATTATATCCTGCTATGAAAATTGTTTTCATGCTAAAGATTTTTTTAGAGATCGGAACGAGTGGTAGTCAAGTAGTGCAAGATCAGAACTATAAGGATGGAGTGGCTAAACACACCAGGCAAACTCCAATTTTTTATGAGTATCTTAAAACGCGCGTGTACTTGCGTTATTATGATGAATAACGCACCATTATGATGCATACGCCTGGCGCCGCTTCTGTTGGCCTGAGTACTTCCTAATATGTTTTTCCTTAACTGAGAATATATTGAAAGTCTTGTACAAGATGTAAGCTTGGGTCCACTAAAGCCGAAGTTTATTTGGTATCTACGATTAAAAGGTACCCGACCAACCCATGCCTTTGACGTTCAAATTATTATCACGGAAGTACGCAAACTATTGACTAACCATAGGGGACGTTTTAATTGCGCTAAGACTTTCATGGAAAGAGTACAACATATAGCAATATTACTCAGCTGAACAGTCCATTTTAATCGCAAAATAAATTATTAATGCTGAATGGAAAACAGCTAAAAATTCACTGAACCAAACTTAAAGATACCTAAATTATTATTTGTAGTCAATTTGGTAAAAGCATTTGACACACAATGCAGAAAACCCCGTCGTCAAAACAAAGAGGTCAATGGCATCACGTACTTTTTGACCTACCCTATACGACTGGGTGTTGTTCTACCATCATGATGTACTTTATCATGGCTTCAGGCAATCTGCTAATTTTTGGTTTCAATTTTGAAACCAAATAAAAATAAAAAAAAAGAATTATTAAATATATTGTAGTTAGACGATAATAGAATTTGGATATCTGCCCCAAAAAAAATCATAGTCAACTAAAGTTACTACGAGGAATCTAACATACTCTGGGAGAAACCTTGCAACGTGTTGCCTTCTTACTCAACTACCTGTCTGTATATAAATAGCAAATAAAGGAAAATGGAATGTTTGGAAAGTGGTTCTTCCAAAAATGCGAAAGGCTGATTTCCCGTCACGGTTCTAGCAAACCATGGATTTGATAATTGAAGGAAACCATAAGTTTTGAGTGCATAAATCAAAATTATAAGCGATTAGTGGCGATCTTCTTGGATGTTGCCCCACTCTAAAGGTCGGCTCGTATTATCGGTAATTGTGAGTGTGAAATACCAAACCGATAAGTTTACGCACCTTTCCCATCCTTGCCATCAGGATGAGGTAATGATTCAAAGTAACTGACATAAATAATTAGCTTAAAGACTGTTCTTTAAATTAATGTATTTTAATTTGCCTAACGTGAAACGTTAATTTATAGCATGTAACAGAGGTATATTATTTATTCTTGGTATGACGATATGATGTAAATATAACCTTGATAGAGGTTTCGATGATCTCGGAAATTTCATCCTGATGTCACCCGTTCTAATATATTTTTTAAAATTAATATACTATGCTTAAAATAAGCTACCATAGCTAAATTACTTTTTTACAGTTATTCAGGTTGTTAAATTACATATACTAGAGAAAGCGGTAAGATAGATAATAATCGTTTTATGTTAATTTTTAATTTCATAACACTTAAATGTTACTCATTTCATTTAGTCTGTTTTGCCAGTCCATCAAATTTAGAAAAAGCTAGGATCCTCTCTTGTTTCAGCTAGTTGTAAATTGGTTTTAAAAGGCTTTATTTCCTTTCATTTCTTTTTAATACTCGATGTTAAAAAATTTATTACGTAAATTATGATTTAAATTAAATTTACAAGTATAATAGAGACTGTAGAACTTACCAAATTATAATATCAATTGAAATCATTATTATTAAAAATAATAAATAAAGTACAAAAAATAATGTTGTAAACGTTTGGCAATTATTAGGAAATTGAGAAGTAGTATCTTCTCTACGGAAAGCCTACCGCAATAGATAAAATACTCGCGCTTGGTTACGTTGATAGTTTGGTATATTGGGGTGAAGGTGACGAAATTATTAAATTAAACTAACAATAAGATATCTTAAAACTGGATAAGAAATATATCTATTCATTAATGCCGAAGTAACAAAATATCTGGTTAGTAGTTGAAACAGCGATGAATATGATATAGATTTATCAAAGATTATATTTGAATACTGTGTACCTTTTTTTTATTTCGAGCTTAACGTCCTTAAGTATTCCAACTAGAGTAGGAAGGACGGGTTATCCAACAGGTTACCAACCTATTCTAGCCATGGTGGGTCCGCCATGAAATAAATTTTAACTCTCCGAAGTGGGATTCGAACCATGGGCCTTGTCTGTGAACAGTTTAAATATTGAAGTTCCACAATATCAAAGAAAAATCAAATTTAAAAGGAAATAAAAGCAAGATTGATGGCTGGGGTCGCTTCTTGTTTATTATAATTTCTTATTTATTCTTATACATTCCACGCCTAAAGAATAAAGAATGAGAAAACTAAATTCCGAAGGTTAAAAGATGAGGATTAGCGGTACATATATTTGGTTGAAGTAGTTCAGATAATAGCTGGGTGATAATTAAGTCGAAGATAAAATAATAACCATTGCTGAACCGTCAGTTAAGAGCTCTACCGAGTAGATGAAAATGAAATGAAATGAAAAAATAAACTTTATTCTGGGACTTACTGTCCCCTAAGAATAAAAATAATGCACAGTTATAAGTAAAATTGTCTGGCCTATTATTTACAAATTAAATCCTTCAGAAATTACAGCATACATTTTTGATAGGAAAAAAAAAAATATATGAAATAATAATAATAACATAATGACACAAGATTGATTGTCTAAAAGGTACAAAAATAAATTATTTTTAAAGGAAGTTATGGAAGCAGCTTTACGAATAGAAGTGGGTAGGGAATTCCAGAAGGAGGTAGCACGAATGATGAAATATTTGTCAAAGGAAGCAGTTTTATGGGGGGGGGGGATATATAGGTTAAAAGGTTGGGATCTTGTCTTTAGGAGGTGGATAGAAAAGAGCAGAGTTAATAGATCAAGAATATAGGAAGGTTTTTTTTTTGGTTTTTAGAAATTAGAATAGGTAAGTACCCAGAAAGTATTGCCATCGGAATTTAGGAAAGAGCCACCCAAGCTCAGAATATCGGCAAGTGGGATAGATGGGTGGGTCAGGGCTAATCCTGTGTATTAGGATTTTAGTGGGATGGGATGGAGGGAGGAATTCTCGGAGGTCATTAATTGCTTTTAAACCTACATGCGTAATCAAGTAATCAAATCGACTAAAATTTATTTTCTGGAAGGATCAGTTGTGATGTGCTAAGAACCCCATATTAATTTGCCTTTCCTGTTTATTTTTCTTTCGCTAACAGTTCGAAGCTTTCCATATAGTTCTATTGTTTATTTTATTTCTTTTATATTTATCAGTTCCTTAATCGCGTCCTGGGAATAAGTAAGAGTAAAACATATACTTGCATTTCTCCGAAGCAACTCTTTAAGGGTCTAAGGATTTGTGCATTTCTTTACATTTGTTTTTTCATGAAAATAAAAATAAAATAATTCATATAAAAATAAATAATAATATGATACAATATAAATAAATATATCTAAATACAATATATTTCATTTAAATAAATGTAAATTATTATCCTTCAAAGGTCAGTGGTGATCCGGCTGGCTTAAGATTGCAGCTAAGATATGCTGGAATATATTTAGAATCGCTAAAACAATTTTTGAATTTAATCACTGAGTTGAGAGCTCTATTGTAGAGGTGTCTCAGTACACTCTGTGCAAAAGGTCGTAGGTTTGAATCCCACCTGGGCGGGGTAAAGTTTAATTCAGGGCTGATCCAAGGAATAAATCTACACCTTTCCACCCTAGTTATATTAGGTTGGTAACCTGTAGAATAACTCGTCCTTTCTGTCTTTGTAGTACATAAAGAAATTAAGCCGCAATTAACAAAAACCAGATCTAACTTAAAACTTAACAATCCATTAAAAATAAAGTAATATGTATCGTTTTAAATAAATCCTAAATGTAAATATGGTACTGCAGAATTAGTACATATTATGAATTTAGTATACAAAAAAAAAATAACAATATCATAAAAAAGTAAAGAGAAATTGAATCAATCAAATATTGCGTGGCAAAACTTTAATACTATTTACAAACTTTAGATGACTAAATTACTTCAACAATGAACGTATGTTTAGTAGTTATTTTCTTTTTGATGACTATCGTATGTAATAACTTTCTGCAGGGTATTTGTCACATATTTATTTTAGAGTTCTGACACAATTTTTTATCTTTTAGTTTTTTAAGTGGGATCAGCCAAAGGGATAAAAAATAAGAATTGTTAAAATTAACAATACAATATATATATATATATATATATATATATATATATATATATATATATATATATATATATATATATATTAATATGCCAAAGTTTCGGATATAGCTTTGAACTGAATTTACAATTTTTAATTAGTATATTATAGCTGAAAGTGATGTAAGAGATAATTACAGAAATGCACAAAGACGTTTATTCAGAGGAAGGATTCATTGCTTCCCATTTCATATTTAAGTGGATGTTTATCATTTTCAGAAACCCAACGGGCCATCGGCACTATAAATATATCAGACCGCGGAAGAAGCTGTTTCCATCAGAGAAGATGGATTGGTTAGCCTTGGCGGTCACCCGTGCTCAAACTGGTTTCTACAGGGCAAAGCCCTTCTGGGCCTATTGTCGCTGGAAATTTCCAGTGTTCACGCCCTTCTGGGCATAATAACAGCTTAGGTAGCCATAAACAGGTCACGAAAAAATGCAGTTTAGCTTTAATACGTGAATTAATGATATACATATTTCATCGAATCAGTCAGTTAGCGGGCCTACATGGCATTTTAATGATGGTGATCATATTATCATTATCTGACGTTTCAATATTTTATCAATTTACAAGATTGTGTTTGAATTCATTATTTTATTATACACACCACTGAGCTGGAAATTAGATGCATGTGATTTTTAAGTAAATATAAATTAATTGGTAGATAAAAGTACTTGAAATTTCAAAGTAAAGTCTCAATTACTTGCTATGTTAAGAAACCTAGTTTTTGGTACGAATGATTAAGATTATTGAAATAGAGGGATTACGAATTATTACCAGTGAAAACAGGAAAAAATTTAACTACGGAAATTATTATCGTTTAGTTAAGTTCAAATGACTAGCCTCTTTTCTTATGTTCGTAATGTTTTCGGCATAAGCAATCTCACTTTACCTCCACTGGCTTATATTATGAAGTCCAATATCCATATGGCTTATATTACACTTTTTATAATATTTCTTTTTTTACCGATGCCATGACAATTAGGAAGTTGCACACACATCGACTTTTGGACGGCCGGTAAAAAACCGACCGATATTTTCACGGAGCTAGGTGCTTGTAAACTCTCCGGTTTTTTACCGGTCAAACAATTAGCAGTTGTTTTTTTTTATAATTACAATTTTATTTTATTCTTCACTTTTTGACCTAAAACTTTTAACAATTTCTGATTAACGAATTGATATTGCTTCATTCGATTCAGTAACAAGTAAAACAGTAATTATAATGCAGTGGCAGGCGCCGGCAACTAACCGGCATTTTACCGGCACCAGTCAGTGGTCGGCGTGTGTGCAAGGTTACTGTTTGACATGTGGTTCACTATTGAAATTTGGATGACCAGCCGTCCAAAACCGGTGCGTGTGCAACTAGCCTTAGGATAGTAAAGAATATACAGTCCAGCTAAGTTAATCTTTTTGTTTAAGCCTAACTTATAGTTCATCGTCGTTTCATTTTTTCTATTTTATGAATGCATTCCCTAAATATTGATTTATTTTCAAAGTTATGCAATCACATTTAGCCTATTAAAAAAAAAAAATAAATAAAAATAAAAAACGGTATTCCAAATTTGGTTGAGTGTGGTTTACTTGTTTACCCATGGTTTTAGTCGATATAGGTGTATCAAAACATTCTCATTTCTTCCGCTGAAATCAGGAAGATCGAGTCTATAAATCACCCTTTACGTAAGAAAAGAGTCGATCAATCATTTTATCCTTACCATCTTAATACATTGCTGATGGACTTAGTAAAGGCTTCTGCAAAAGTGGGAGTTATATAATAAGATTCAAATCAGTAAAACGACAACAAACGAAAAAAAAATATATTTTTGATTTTTATCATAGAATAGAAAAGGGAGCGGACAAAGAGATGTTCTCTTGATGGATCATCATCTCGCCCTGACGACACTACCATTACATCTTGCGTAAACCGCTGCAACCCGAATGACTTGCCGGAACTCTGAAGGGAACAACGAACTGGCGCCCATTACATAAAAATTAGTTCACTTTAAAATAGTCCAACCTCCTCTTTTCAGTTCTCATTGTAAATGCAGCTTGCATATTTCTAATTTTGACGCTCTCATAACAACATTCTTTGGCAGAAAATATGCATGTAGTTAATTATGCGACTGACGACTCAGAGTGTGTTAGTTCCTTGGAGAGCGGGTGAGAATTTCTTTCGTTTTAATAACTTGTTTTTTTTTTTTCTTAGGTTCGTACGAGCGTATCAGGAACGCTATTTCCTATTATTATGTCATTCCTACGTCAGAGAATAATTGATATTACTTAACCCTAGAAAATTTGAAGGCAATCATAGAAACCTTTAATAAACAAACGTAAAAGATTCGTAGGAATTAATGAATTATTTTTTACAAGTATGGCATTTAGTAGATTAGAAAACTAACTTAAAATGTTAAAGATTTATCTTCAGTTTAAAGCAAGAGTGACGAAATATTCGATTTCGTTCATTAATTCCCAATCCTTACTTATCCTTCGATACTATACTGCGTATCTAAATTTAAAAAGATTCTTGAATTAAAAAAAAACTAAACACTATGATTTCACGGGCTAGATATTATTTATTACAATTTCTTTTTATGTTGCTGATAATTTGTTTATCCTACAACTCTTATTTTCTATTGCAGATTTTTATATTGTCATAAATCTATGTAATTGACTTGATAACAAAATAAAACTAGGTTCATAACTCTGCTAGTATAGTCTCTCCCCCCCCCCCTCTCTCTCTCTCTCTCTCTCTCTCTCTCACTCTCTCTCTCTCTCTCTCTCTCTCTCTCTCTCTCTCTCTCTCTCTCTCACACACACACACACACACACACTCTTACTCACCCACTTTTTCCCAAAGGAAAATAAGTTTTTTATTTTCATTCACTCCTTATAACTAGTGTTGATTAGACAATTGGCTTCAAATAATTTCTACAAATAAATAAATTGATTAAAATCTCCTCTAAAAATTTAAAATTAAAAACTCTATTAAAAATTTCCTTTTGTTTCAAATTTTCAATAAATCCATATAAATACCAAATAATCAAAATCACTGATATGTCATGACAGCGCAAGTGCTATTTATTTTTTTATATTTTAATTTTTTTATTATAATAAATAATTTTTAAATATTTTTTTATACATTGCTTTTATAAGTTGTTCTTGTAATATCAATATTAGTAATTGGTTCATTAGCACCCCTCAGATGTTTCGTATAGAAATATGATAATATTCAATTTCATATTTAATTTTAATATTTTTATAAAAATGAACTATTACATAATAAATTTTCATAATTATATAGAAGATATGTATACCCAGTATTTGGTAATAATCCAGTTTATCTATAACATTAAAATATTTTAACTGTGTCACTGCCTTTATTCTAATTTGAAAAATAAAATTATTTATTTCAAAATTAGATTTAAATTTAAATTTCTTTAAAGAAGGAAACGTAATTAATCGTTCCTATGTTTTAAAAAAAAATAATTAATGAATTTTTTTTATTTATTATTATTATTTTTTTAATTTTATTTTGCTCTTCACAATATCTATAGAAAATAAATTAAGTAATTCTATCACTTCTTTCTATGTTATTTCATATTTTTTCTTTGCTTTCTCAATCATTCTCAATCACCCAAAAAAATAAAATATTTGCTATAGATTGAATCGCGAAGTGAATTGGACGTGTCAAATGGAATACACGTTCAGGAGAATCCTATATAAAAGATACCTACAATGGGCAATTTATATTTCGTAACTTCTCTCTTGGACCTAGGAACGGGTAGTAGATATTTGACCTGTGGAAGGAATAGCCGATTGCATCAAGAGACTCAAACCTATAATTTCAGTTCTCAACAACTGTTGCACCTGTTGTACAAGTTGTTGGAGGATTCTCTTCTACACATTCATATTTACAAGCTCTTATTCATCCGTATTTTATATATATATATATATATATATATATATATATATATATATATATATATATATATATATATATATATATATATATATTTATTTATAATTTGTATGAATTTTATATTTGATATCGAAGGAAGTAGGCAATTCTAGTTAGTTAGTTATTATGTCTTGACCAATCAAAGTGTTTTAGTTTAGTGCTGTGAACAATTAGTGTTGTTATTTGAAATTTTTTTTACCTATATAAGATAAATAAAATTTATATATTTTGAAAATCCTTCGGCAATCCTATATTTATATATATATATATTTTACTTCGGGGCAAAAAAAGAATATTTTCTTTTATATATATATATATATATATATATATATATATATATATATATATATATAAAGAAAATATTCTTTTTTTGCCCCGAAGTAAAATATATATTACTCATCAGTCTTGTTGCATGTAATTCGTCTGTAGTTCTGTTACATTCATCATAATATATCTAATGTAGATTATATCATTTTTTATTGTTAGGTTTTATTGTCAGTACACCTCATTTTCTTTTTATCGCTCAAAGGTCAATTGGGGAATAGTGTAACAATAAAGATATTTTTATTTTTAGAAAGAAAACCATAAAATAAATCCGTTTATTATTTTATCTTTTAATCGTATATCATAAAATCAACTGTATTTCTTCTTCATGTTAGACTTGAAATAATATCAAACTAATACATAGAAGCTTATTATTTTTTTTTGTTATCTGGAATCACAAATTTATTGTATTCCGCCCCAGGAGTGGGGTCACTGTTTAACAGCCATAGGGATACAGTATAACAGCATTGGGAACGCTAAACATCCTTTTTTTTTTTTTTTTTTTTTTTTTTCGTTTATTGACATTTACAGCTGTACAGATATATACATCTAGTAAATGTGTTGTTAATGATTACAATAACATATCAAAACTTGAAAAGAACTACTCAGTAGCACTTCAATAACAATTCTACACTTGAAGGTTTCTAGGTCATCTTCTATTCAGACGCCTTGGAGAATTATCCGGCATGGAGTAATCTTTCTGACTTTCTCTGTTTCATTCTAACTGAATTATCGCATTCATATTTAGCAAATAGTGAGTGACATTATTGATATTAGAACATTCTGACTATTAAATCTAAGTGAACTTACTTATTAAAACCTCTATGGACGTACGCCTCACAAATTTACCGAACAGCTAAAAAAAAAAACATACATCCAAAAAATACAGACTTTCCAGTCAAAAACTTTAAGACTCATTAAACGATCACCCTGGTATGTCAATAACAAAACTTTACACACAGACTTACACGTACCCATGGTACAAGATCACATCCAGACTTTATATAAAAACTTCACGGTCATATCAATGATTTAATACAAAGTATGGCCTCCATAAGCTTGCCAGATAATACCCAAAGGAGACTAAAAAGGAGTTGGTTGAGGGAACTACTCCGTTAAAACTTATTATATATCATGTTCATGTTAGGAGTAAGTACCGCTGGGTGCTGTCCTCCGTCATGCCTGACATGCCAATTATCTTGTATACAACAATTTATCACATCTGCTTGTTTTCACATAATAAGTGACAGGTGTGGATTAAAAAAACAAAGAGAAAAAAAAATAAGTGAGGTGAGTGAAACATACATTAAACAAAAATAAAATAATGTTACGGTCCGAGGTAGTGACAAGGATCGAGAACCACCCAGGCAACATAAGGGCGGCCCAGGCCCTTGGCCAGGTGAATATAGGAACATTATATTTTCTTCTTTAATGTTAACACACATATGTTGACTAAAACAAAATATTTATTTATCACTAGAACAAGGCTTAGTTAAACATATAAATAATAGCAAAAATGATCTATTAATAAAAATATGATTTTTTTTTTTTTCAACTTTTTCTCAATGGAAAATCTCATCAACATCTTCCACCTATAAGTCGAAATAGAACAAGATTATTATCTTTAATAGGTATGAGCAACAAAGCAAAACTAATTACCATATGTATCCTGGTATTTTCTAGATCTGTGATGTAAACCGATTAAAGAAACATAATAATGTGGTTTATATGCTACATGTCCTTCTATAGAACTATATTTAATGATTCTTAAACTATAGGTTCCTTCTCTGTTGCGGGGGATCTTCAGATAAGTAGGTCATATAGCGTAATTCTTTTACAATCAACTTCCTTTCTCAGCTCAGAGTTCTTACAATCGTTACGATATTTGTATTGGAACGCAATCCCATTGGTTTTCCTAATTAACTTATCTTAAAATTGGGTCTGTAAATGGTTGTTGATCCAACGATACTCTTATCATGTAGTTTCGATAGAGGCATTTTTCTGTAACCTATTAGTTCCTACCTTATGATCATTTCTAGAATACTGATCAAATTAATAAATTTAATTATAACAATCGCTATTATTTATATTTACATTTATTTTACTACATTTAGACCATTTATTTTTTTTTTTTTTTGTGTTTCTACTTTGAAAAAAAATATATGGCTATTTTTGTTTTCGTCTCATATCAGGGGCTACAAAAAAATTAAATTAAAAATTAGTGAAACGTTTTATCTGATTTTAAATAGCAATTTATTTAAAAATATGTAAATATTATTATCAGTTTCAAGCTTTAGATAACACCGTTACATTGTAAGCTCTATTTTAGAACGGCGTTTACCACCTATCACCCCATTTAAATTCATTGGAATCCATATAGGTAAGTATCGTATTTCTTGCAACACTTTAATTGAAAATCAGTAAATTTTATCATTTCTCATTCTTTCTGAACATAATGTAGTTAGTGATCAGGAACGAAAAATGGCTTGTCCTATTATATAGTAGTGTAAATTCAAATTCCGAAAAGCATATCTCACTCTCTCTCTCTCTCTCTCTCTCTCTCTCTCTCTCTCTCTCTCTCTCTCTCTATCTCTCTCTCTCTCTCTCTCTCTCTCTCTCTCTCTCTCTCTCTCTCTCTCTCTCTCTCTCTCTCTCTCTCTCTCTCTCTCTCTCTCTCTCTCTCTCTCTCTCTCTCTCTCTCTCTCTCTCTCTCTCTCTCTCTCTCTCTCTCTCTCTCTCTCTCTCTCTCTCTCTCTCTCTCTCTCTCTCTCTCTCTCTCTCACACCCCTCTCTCTCTCTCTCTCACACATTCACTCTCTCTCTTTCTCTCTAGTTCCCTCTTTCGTCTTGTACAGCTATATACAAAAAATGCATGTTGAGCTCTATAAATAGTTTTGTAATGAATATATTAGGATTGTATTTCCTAATCTAAACATGGAGATCTACTGTTATATTATGTTAAATACAACAGTTATTTAGTCCTGTGATGGAAATACGGGTATAAACCATTCTTTCTGGATCTACATAAGCTAGTTGACTATCTTTGATAGTTTTATAGTGAATAGGAAAATTTTGCTTGTAAGGCTTTAACTTAAATTAAAAAAAAAATATCCTTTGTGCATTTCATCACCCTTTCTTTGAATTCAATTACAATTAAGTTTAATTTATTTAATAGCTTTGTAACGCTGCCTTACTTCTTCTTCTTTTGCATTTCCCCTTGTGTGCCTTTCAGCGTCGGGGTGCGTTCAGCCAGGAATGCCATTCTTCTCTGTTCCTTGCTAGGTTCCTTGTCTGGCGGATATCTTTGCCTCTTTTTCGGCACAACCTGTCCATGTATTCGAGGTATGGTAATCTTGGGCGGCCTCGAGGTCTTCTTCCCTCCGGGGCATAATCCATCGTCTTTAGTGTCCATAAACCTTACGTGAAATTAAAATTTAATTTCTAAGCGATTTTTATTTCATACATTACGTTATTTGATTCAATAATAACAATAGCAATAATTATTTGATTTTTGTTTTCTGATCAGATAATTAATTGCACCCATTTTATTTATTTATTTATTTTTTTGTTATTTTTCTTCCCTAATAAATCTTTGTCAAAACCTTTGGTATTGAAATATAAATATTGTGTTACCTTAAAAATTCATCTTGGGTTTTACTTAATAATGAATTCTCGTGAATATATTTTTTTTTATAAGGAATGTTTTGGGGATATTTTAGGAACAGGGATAGTAGTCCTATACCTGAACAGCAGCTTGGAGTTCCTTCCCTCTTAGCCTTAGATTCGTAGGCAAGAGCTTAATACGATCGGAACATGTTGCCTGATGCTCTCTATCGCCTATAAATCAACGGATGCTCCTGTAGTATGTTTAAACCCATGGGCAATGGCGTTAAACAAGATAGATTGACCGATCGAAAAGAGATAAGATAGACGTATATGAAGTGAGCAGGATGAGGTAACAGTCAAAGATAGATGCTGAGAGATAAAGCGGTAAAAAATCTGAAACGTCTTTATTACTAAACTAGCATCCCCCCGTCGCGGCATCGCGCGCTATTATAAGTAAAGAACTTAAATAATTTTAACTAATCACTGAAGTTTTATTTGTTTATCGATAAAAATATTGTATTGAAGTATACAATTGAGAATTATGTTTTTAATGATTTTTACAGACATAGCAGTAATTTTTATCGTGGTTATATTTTCACTGATTATATGTTTGAAGATTACGTAAAAGCATATTTAGACATCCATTTTTGAATTTTAATCTAGAAGTCAGTAATCCAGATGGATAGAAACACTTGCTAATAATGGATTTCATTACATGCTTACATCCAATATAAAAGAGCAAATAATCGACATTTTGATTTGATAATAATTTTTATGGATTTCATCTGGTTGGATTTTTATTTCTAACCATAAAATTGTATGATAAAGTTTCAAACCTCGTTTTTGCCACTGAGAATGTACATTTAAATTTTTATTATTACCTAACCTTCCTAAAACTATATGGTTAAAAATTAGTATATCCAATTCATCTCGTATTCAATCCTTACAGTCCAAAATCCTTCGTAAAATCCTCTATGCTCCTTACTTTGTCACCTATCAACTTATCCATAAAGATCTTAATGTTCCATATGCTGCTGATTTAGCCCACACCAGATACCTATCCTTTCATAGTAAGCTCCATAACCACTCAAATCCGTTAGTTTCTCAACTTGCATCCCACTCCATTCCTGATAATCCTCCGAGGCGTCTGAAACGAAGATGACCTAGAAGAGACCTTCTAGTGTAGAAGTTTTAATGAAGTGCTACTGATGAGTAGTTCTTTTCAAGTTTTAACATGTTATTATAATCGTTGTCAATACATTTACTTGATGTATATATTTTGTACAGTTCTAAATTTAATAAATGTATATATAAAAAAAAAAAAAAAATATATTAGTACAGATGGGTTCTGTAGTATTCCTGATTAGTAATCACATACGAAAAATGGCTTGTCCTTTTATATAATAGTGTAGATAAAATAAATTAAAATAGGATTTTTTTTTTAATTTAGATAGTTTAATAAATTATTACTTGTGATGTATTTATGAGACGTCAGAGTTAATTATAGGACATGCTAAGGGAGTATAGTATTCTTTTTGACCGGTTCAGGAGAGAAAATCCTATTGTAATTGTAATCATTATACCAAAAATTATATATATATATAGATTGATATTCTGTTTGTTTATTAATGTATACAAAGGATATTTCCCCTTATTCCAGAATATTAAAGCACTCCATTCAAGTTCGATTTTTCCCTAGTCTTTTCTTAACCCATGCATTGTGGTCATTAGGGTTTTTTAAAGATTTTATAATTTTAAAAATATATAAATTTTTGAGATATTATTTAAACTTAATATCCTTTTCAGAATTAGGTATTCTCACGTATCTCAGTAGATTCGTGGCAAATTTTTATCTTTGCCTTCATCCTTTCGTATATATATACAACAAAGGATTTCATTATTATTTTTTTTGATAAAAAAAAGAATTTTTCCTTTGATAATTTAGATACTTCTCTAGTGTAACTACTAGCTAGTAGTACAATACAAGGGCATACATTTTGTCGAATGTTGTAAATTATTCAATGTGCCGTTTACTAACTTAAAGTAGATCCCAATGTTTTTGTTATTATTTTAAAAAAAATTATTTATTGATATTTACTATCACATACAATATATAAATCAAGTAAATAAATAGCTATCATCGACATTGATTATAATAAAATCAGAGAGTTGTATTGTGAACAGTTTGTTGACCTTGAATGTATTGATACATTTTTAGAATTGCAGACAATCCACCTCATATTTAACTCTCATCAGTTAGATATAAGGATGTTTACAGCACTGAGTATGGTATAAAGTAATAAAGCATTTCGTTTTAAGTAATACAAACAATCGCAAACTATTATAAGACTGTATAAAATCGGCGTAATATGGACAGGAAGGGAGCCGAGTTTTCGAAATGCCGGATAATCGGGAATAAGGCCAAAACTAATAAGAAAAACATAATATTTTTTAGAGACATATAATTTCGCATATATACACACTACATAAATTTAACTTGATGAAGAAAATACCTGATTTACTTTTTCCAAAAGAGTTCATAATACTCATTTGCTTCTCACTCTGAACAACACTCGGCTCTTTGCAGGTTCATCTCGAACAAGTGTAAAATTCTGAACTTAAGCGAATATTCTTTCAGTTTAAAGGAATTCATTAATATGATGTGGTCGCCAAGAAGTCAGGACTGTCAGGTTATCGGGTACCGAGTTTGCGGGACTGTACTATGATAATGATTAATATACTGTTAGAGATATTTATTGAAATTTCAGAATGGGGTTTATGTCCCAAAAAAAAAAAAAAAAAAACTTCTTTTTTTATAATAACAATAAAGATTATAAAGAATTATTTATTAGGGGTGGCAAAATGGCGAATTCTGTTTAATTTAAGATATTTTAAGTTTGATTTTACGTCATTAAAAAATAAAGGTAAAGGTCAGACTTTACAAGGAAGAGGTTTTAATTTTTGTATGGCTCTTTATAATGTTATTTAACCACTTTTGGAGGAAATCATTTCACTTAAAGAAAATCTAGCATAAAAACTATTTAAAAAAAGAAAAATCTGGAAATTTGACTTGACTTGGTATTTTACGCCTCTTAAGAGCTCTATAATTTCCAAAACAATCCCCACAATTTAATCATAATCCGAAGGATTTGGATTGAGGCTCTTATGTTGATGTAACTGCTTCAGCCCTGATATTGCCCATCCCAGCCTTCTTAAAAGCTTTAATGGAGTCTTGCTCGTTATGGAACAGGTGCTAGGAGCGTTGGAGTTGATAATCGGATTTTTTCAAGCACGGCTGATCATAGTTCATATGTACCATTGAACGAGTAAAGTATCTAGTTTCAAGGATAGAAATCATCTGTAGATATGAAACAGTGCGTAAGTCTTTTTAAAATATCTAAACATTTTAAAATAATATAAAGTTTGTTATTCTGATTCTCAATTAATAATCAGTCATTAAAATTGAAAAATAACAAACCGGACCTATAGCAGTATGACATTTCACAGTCATGTTTCAGTCAGCTTTTTATAAGAAAGAAATGAGAAGGGAAAATAATGTAAATTGAATCATCAAACAAATAAATAATAAAAAAAAAATCTGAAACTCTTATGTTAGAGGCTGGAACGATTTATTTTTCATTTTATTGAAAAGAGGAGAACAGGTTTTGGTACCATTTGTCATGCCAGTAAATAAAACATCGTTCGGAACTTATGAAATCGTTAAAAAAAAATAAGTAGCAGGTTTTGATTCTAAAGGCCTCTGATAATCTACACACGTTTAGGTAATACAAATAAGATAATCTTGCGATTCAGTTTAAAAAATATGAATTCAACCACATTTATAATTCAATTTCCCATTGTAAATATTTTTCTTAGTTAATGCAATATGAAACAGTTATCAGTAACGTTTTTTTCAGCCTTTATTCATTTGCTTCCAACGCTATTATTATCGAATGAAAAGTACCCCTCGGTAATTGTTTTTTCATTGTGGGAATACTGTTGTATAAAGGACCATTAGGAGAGCCATGTATTTTCCTCGTGATGAAGCGAATCATCATAGTCATTATTTCTTAACGGCGGTAAAAATGAGCTAATCTTCGGGAAAGACAGATGTTCCTAAACATGTCCCATTTTTTTGTCCGAAAGGATTAAGGAATTTGTAGGAATGATTTTTGGAAGTAATAATTGTTATTTTTAAAAATCATATCAGGGTGTTTTCATTTTAATACTCACCAGTTACTTTAAGTATACAGGGTGTAGGTACACTCTCTGCTGGAGTAGAAAATATGCTAGAGTAAATGCCGCAAATAACAAGTTACAATCTCAACAAGTTTTCATTTATTTAATTTTTTTTTTTAACCAAGTTGTATGTGTTAAAATCCTTTTTTTAAACTGTTTATTGATATTTACAACTGTACATCAAGTAAATCTGAGGAAATGATTTAATGACATGTAAATCACTTGTGAAGAACTACTCACTAGTAGCACTTCAAAAAATGTTCTAAACTGGAAGGTCTCTTGGCTATCTTCTTTTCAGACGCCTCGGTGGGTTATCAGGTATCGAATGAGAAGTAAAGGCTAAATCAGCAACACATGGAACATTGAGATCTTTATGGATAAGTTTATTCGTGACAAAGTAAGGAACATTAAGGATTTTTCGAAGGATTTTGGATTGTAAGGATTGGATTCGAGAAGAATTGGATGGTTTAGTGGAGCCCCAAAGCTCAACTCCGTATGTCCATATAGGTCTAATAACTGTCATGTAAATGAGTTTCTTGAAGTTTATTGGAAGATTTGATCGTTTGTCTAGTAAATGTTGGAGTAGTCTATAACGACAGGCCGTTTCTTGTCGTTTTAGTCTTGCATGCGGATTCCAAGTGAGTCCCAGGTAACGGATCTGTTCAATAGGGATTAGAGGAATATCATTAATGGATACCGTAGGACAGGATGTCGTAGGTTTACGACGGAGGGTGTGTTAAAAGCCGAATTTGCTTAGGTAAACAATTTTTTTTTTTTTTTTTTTTTTTTTTTTTTTAAGTTTAAATACTTTTTTGGAATCAGCTTTAAATTTTGTATCGCGTTTATGCACTTTTATTGACAACTATCTTATCAGACCGCAATAATGGTGCAAATGCTACAAATTAAAATAAATTTAAAGTCATTAACAAATTTTTGAACTATTCTTCCAAAAAAATCCTGCAAGCTGCCGAATCTTACAGAAGATGTGACATTTTATCAGTTTTTTGGTTTTATTTATTTATTTATTTATTTTTTTAAATTTTATTTATTTATTTTTTTTTACGGAACATCCTTAGAGACCAAGAGTGCTTGGGAGGAGGGGTATATCAAACATATGAAGGAAGAAACTTAGGGGCTGAAAATAACAGACCAAGACTGTTTTGGATAGTGATGACTATAGGAAAAGACTAAAAAAAATTGAGGTCCTTGTCATAAAGAGAGATGCGAGAAAAGGAATAACGTGGACCGAGGAAAGAAGGAAGGTGCGATTGGAAACAATGAGGAAAAGTTAGGAAGAGAGAAGGAAGGAGAGAAGGGGTATGAGAAGAAGTGAAAATATTCGAGTAATATCCTTCCTTCTTTCCTCACTCAACGCTATTCCTTTCTCAAATCTCTCTTTATGACAAGGACGTTAATTTCTTTTAGTATTTTCCTATAGTTATCCCTATGGAAACAGTCTTGGTCTCTTATTTTCAGTTTCTCAGTTTCTTCCTTCACCTGTTTGATATACCCCCCAGCACTCGGATCCCCTCATTCTATAGATGATTTCTCTATATAATCTCTTTGGGTGCATCTCCCCCATATTCCCATAAGTTAACTTTATTTATTTACATTTAACGGTATAATCAAAATTTCAATAATCTGTCAATCTGAAAATTCAATTGGATTGGGGATAAAATTTGTAGAAAAATACAAAAATGTATGGAGAATTCTCTATTTTCTTCTTTGACTAAGAGTTGAAAATAAATTTGAGTGGTTCATACTCTGATGTATTGTATAGTTTTATCAATCGCTATAATACTGATACAGCTGTAATATTGTCATAATAGAGACTCAATCAGGATTATTCACGTTAGCTATCCATAATCATAGAAGGGACGAAAGGTCTCTGGCAAGTCGTGCAAAGCGACTTTAAAAATATCAAAGAACTTGCAATTGGTTTCCAATTTGAAAGTAATCGATGGATTTTTTATTTTTTTTTTCATGGATTCGTAATCATAGGGAATATTCAGTTTCCTGGAATCGTACTGCACTTTCCTGCCGTTATATAATTTTTGTCTTGGACGGAATGCTTCACGTTTCTGAATATACCAGACGACGTGGGAAATTAGTGCCTCATGACCTTATTCATCAGAGTAAGATAGTTCTTTATTTTTATTTAAATAAGCCAATCAGTGGCGTCTAGCATAGACGTTGAGCGAAACTATCACGTATGTGGGAAATATTGTGATTTATTTATATAATTCATAAATGTAGATTCTCCCATCTACATTTAGTGAATGATGTATGTTTTAATAATTTGGTTTATGGTTTCTATTTTTTGAAATAATAAATACTGAACCTGGAAGTGAATACATTAAAATAAATCTAAATGAGGAATAAAAGTTAATTTAACAAGAGATCTTTCAGCCAGGAACGTTTAAGTCCACGGAAAGGGTTGATGAGAAAAAGAAATTGTCTGTACAAGTAGACTAGGATGTCGCAAGGAAGCGTAGAAAAATATTTTACGTTTATGTAATATTATGTTTATACAAATGTTATGTGTAAATCACTTTGTGTTTTGAATTTTGAAATGTACCATAGTGCGTGTAGGGTTTTTTTTTTTTTTTTTTCTAATTTTAGTGAAGATAGTTTTTCAAGCGTGGTTTATGCTGTTTAACACTAAATCTACCATGACGGGTCAAAAGACTATTTTCGTACTTTTTAGCCGAAGTTTTTGGAAACAACGTTCATTAATTTGCATTTTTACTTCACTACTTTGATATCAATTATTATATTATATGTTTTTTAGTAACCGAGAAAATGTGGAAGAAATATGTCCACATGAAATGTCGGTAGACTTAGTGTTAAATTTTGTGTGTTTGTTCCAAGTTAAACTATGGTCTATGTACAGTTTCAAATATTTTACAAGGTAATATTTTTGTTTTAGATGGCACCGCATTTTTCTACAGTAAAATCATTGGACAGTCAGTTCTCCTTAGGATAAACGGTGTGTGGTCAGATTGATCAGGTTTCACCTGATTACTATTGAATATTAAAACATAAATAATTAAAGTACTTGTCATATTTAAGTTCAATGCCTCCTCAAAGACTTCGTGCTGTGTGTAGACATTGCATAATTCATAGACAATCACTTATTTCCAAAGATACGATAAAAGGTCTGCTCTCAGTATTTGAAGTTATTATAAAATTTGAAAATTTTATTAATCCAACACAAGGAATATTCTTCGCAAAATTGCATGATGTCACTGGTGCTGAATTAGAACACTTTGACTGCATTGTGAGGAACGTTGGCTTTCTCTTTGGAAATACTTTTATCTTAAAATCCATCCAAAGTTGTTTCTTATATATATATATATTATATATTATAAGAACTAATACAGTAATTAAATAAATGTGTGATTCGTGAGCTCATTTCTAGAGCATTAATTTACTTTTTTTTTTTTTTTTTTTTTTTTTTTTTTTAATACATCAGCTTATTATTTAAGGTTTGTAATTATATAAAATATTTTTTTTTTATTAAATTTGATTTTTTTTTAATCTACTGAAAAATAATAGTACACTTTGTTATATTTCAACGCTAATGAGTAGCAAGATTTAAATGTTAATTTAAGCTGAAGGTAGGGTGCTACAATTAAATTGTGCGAGCAATTTAATGTTGAATTACTCCTAGATTAGTTTACAGCATACCATAAATAAAAAATTAAAATTGTTATTTTTGTTTGAAAATATAGGAAAAATTTTAATGTTTTATTTCTTTGAAAGATTTTATGATTCAAACCATTGCAAGAAAAGTTTGCATGAAACAGTATTATTGTCGAATTTATAAAGATATCACCTCGGCTATCTTTGAAGAAAATGATACATTCTACTGGCCAATGTTTCTTCAACATTTTCTTCCGCTATTAGGGTTTAACAAAATTAAAAAAAAAAAAAAAAAAAATTCTTTAAATTAAACATCTCTAAAAATATTTCTTTGGAGAAAAATCAAACTACTACTCCGTGGAGCTATAGACCGATGTGGTCTTTGGCCTCCTCAATGACCCTTCGCCAGGTGGCTCTATCCTGTGCGGTCGCTCGCCAGTTGCGGGTGTTCAACAATTCTTGAGCGTCCCGAATGACGACGTCCTCCCATCTGAGACGCGGTCTGTTTCTTCCTCTCGTCCTGCATAGCTTTCCTTCCAGCAACCTCTTGGGTATATCCTCTTCTCTCATTATGGCAATGTGGCCAGCCCAACGCAGTCTCACAAGCTTGATGCGCCTCATCACATCCGCCTCCCCATACAGATGATATATCTCGCTGTTTGTTGTCATTCGCCAAGTCTCTCCTACTTTAATAGGTCCGAAAATACGGCGAAGAATTTTTCTTTCAAAGATAAACAATCTTTTTTTTTCGACGCCAGACAGGGTCTAAGTCTCTGATCCGTATGTGAGGACAGGCATAATGAGGGTTTTATAGAGGAGACACTTCGTACTGCGTGAGATCACAGTTCTTCTCAGGTGGCTACTAATGCCAAAATAACATCTATTTGCCTTCACTATCCGCTTGTTGGATATGTTGTCACCACAACTTACCAATGCTCCTAGATACGTGATCTGATAGCTTGGAAATGTATGGCCCATAACTACCGGCAATCTGGCCTCTGTCTCGGTTCCCGACCCTGCACGCATGTGCACCGTCTTCTCCTTGTTAACCTTCATTCCCATGGCCTCTGCAGCTTCAGACAACTTTAAAAATGCATTTTCGAGAGACGCAAAAGAACGAGCAACCAAAAAAAAATTATCTAAGGAGATGAATTTGTCAGGGGTGCAGTCAAGGTTGAATAAACACAGCCAGTTTTTAAATGAAAAACTTATATTTTGGCGTGCCAACGTTTCGACCTGCCTTGCAGGTCTTCATCAGGGCTAAAATAACAAAAAATTGGATGTGACCAAGATGATACTAACATAAAAAAAATAATAAATAAAAAAAATAAATAATAAACATAATTTAAAAATGAAAAAGAAACAAAAAAAAAAAAAAAAAAAAAAAAAAAAAAAAAAAAAAAATTTGTAGTTAACTAGATAATTGAATACAAAATAGTAGTGAAGTTTAGTCGAAGATACAGTTGTAATAGAGTAATTATATAATTTAAATTGAATAATATAAATTTAAAAATTTTGTAAACTAATATAACAATACAAACTAATGTTACAATTTTATTAACAGATGTTTTTTATTAGGAATTAAAAAAGGTATAAGGGATCTATATGAAAAGGAAAAATGATAAAATAGAAAGGTAAGCAAAATAATAAAGTTGGCATAACAATAAACGAAGGAAGAGGTTGAGAAAATATGAGAAATTAAAATAAATGGACTTACTGAAGTAGTCTAGATGAAGGCTTGACTAACAATGACTGTTAAAAAATAAAATCAGGGAAAAGGGGGGTGGGGGGATAATGACTTGCAGAAAGTAATTAAGGGTGGCAGTGGCTAATATAACATATGAAAGGGGGCGCATGGTGGATAAAAACCGAACTATATTATTTTAAATTTTATTTAAAAGGCGTGGAAGATTACAGTTGAGGGGGAAGGTTACAAGGGTGGAAGGTTGAGAGGGCGGGTGTTGCAGGTGATTAGAACACCCGCCCTCTCAACCTTCCACCCTTTCTCCTCAGTTCTTCGAAGATATATCTTTTACCCGATCCTTTTTAAAATCTAACGATCAGATTATTGTCACAAGAGCAGATAAAGGTAACAAAACTGTAATCATGAACCGAACTGATTACAATGAAAAAATGTTAGAACTCCTCTCTGACCCCACAACCTATCTCCCCACCAAACGTGATCCTACTCCTTCCCTAATCACTAAATTCAACCAACACATTAAATCCCTTTTAGAATCTAAAACAGATAAACTATCCTACTTACAGAAACCTTATCTCCTATAATTCCGTAGCTCCTCGTTTTTTATGGTCTTCCAAAAATCCACAAAACCAATACCCCTCTTCGTCCTATTACTTCCAATATCAATTCACCCTCCCTTAAGCTTAGCAAATTCCTCCTTCCATCTCTTCAAATCCTTAGCCATGATAACCCATACGATATCCACAGTTCCTTCCACCTACGAGAACTACTACTATCCTTTAACATTCCCGACGATTTCATTCTAGTATCCTTTGACATTGAAAGTTTATTTACCAATATTCCCATTGACAATGCTCTCCTTATTGTAAACAATAATTGGACATCCATACAACCTCACACCCCACTTAACCGTTCCTCATACCTAAAATCTCTAGAACTCTGTTGCAAATCAGGTTACCTTTCCTTTCATAATAAGTTTTATCACCAAATCTCCGGGCTTGCCATGGGCAATCCACTTGCACCAGACCTATCCAACATCGTCCTTAATGATCTACTGAACTCCATTCTACCATCATTTCCTAAAGACATTCTTTTTATTAAAAAGTATGTCGATGACCTTTTTCTTGTCCTTAATCCCGAAAATATTCCTTCTATCCTTTCAGCCTTTAACTCTTACCACCCTCGACTCCGTTTTACTGTCGAACGTGAAGTTAATAATTCCCTTCCTTTCCTTGATCTCCTAATCACTAGAAATCCTGACCACACTGTATCCACTAATTGGTACACAAAACCTACCTACTCTGGCAGATTGTTAAATTTTCATTCTCAACACCCATATCATCAAAAAATCAATGTCGCCAAGAACCTCATCCATCGCTGCCTCTCCCTATCTGATCCCCAATACCACACGACTAACATATTACGTATTAAACAAATTCTCCAATCTAACAGTTTCCCGCTTAAGACCATCGATAAACTACTTTCAAATTACCTCAATCATCCTACCCCCAACCTTCCTTCTTCTAATTCCCCCGCACCTCCACCCTCTGTATTCTTATACAGATCCCTACCTTATATCCCCTTCCTCTCTGATAACATTCAAAAGTCTCTTCGCTCAACCTTCCCTAACCTACGTCTAGGCCTTAAATCACAGAATAAACTTCGAAACATCTACACCAACCTAAAAGATCCTATTCCTCTCCAACTTAAATCAAATGTTGTTTACCGTATCCCATGTTCCTCCCCTAATTGCCATTCATCATATACTGGTGAAACCAAAAATCACCTTAAAGCCCGCATCTCCCAACACAAACTTTCCATCTCTTCCAAAAATCCCTCCGCCTCCAAACTTTCAGAACATTCCTTATCATTAAATCATACCTTTGATTTCGAAAAAGCATCTATCCTTGCCACTGTCCCCAACCATAGTAAACGTCTATTATCAGAATCCATTTACATCCATTTAGAACCTAATCCTGTAAACCATAAAATTGATAAACAATACATTTCCCTCACTTATTCCCAAGTATTAAATCTTATTAAAAAACTATAACCTTTCCATCACTATTAATTATTTTTTTTTTTTTTTTTTTTTTTTTTTTTTTTTTTTTTTTTTTTTTTTTTTTTTTTTTTTTTTTTTTTTTTGCTGACTGGTGATAGCGAAATATTTAACATCTTCCACGCCTTTTAAATAAAATTTAAAATAATATAGTTCGGTTTTTATCCACCATGCGCCCCCTTTTCATATGTTATATTAGCCACTGCCACCCTTAATTACTTTCTGCAAGTCATTATCCCCCACCCCCCTTTTCCCTGATTTTATTTTTTAACAGTCATTGTTAGTCAAGCCTTCATCTAGACTACTTCAGTAAGTCCATTTATTTTAATTTCTCATATTTTCTCAACCTCTTCCTTCGTTATTGTTATGCCAACTTTATTATTTGCTTACCTTTCTATTTTATCATTTTCCTTTTCATATAGATCCCTTATACCTTTTTTAATTCCTAATAAAAAACATCTGTTAATAAAATTGTAACATTAGTTTGTATTGTTATTAGTTTACAAAATTTTAAATTTATATTATTCAATTTAAATTATATAATTACTCTATTACAACTGTATCTTCGACTAAACTTCACTACTATTTTGTATTCAATTATCTAGTTAACTACAATTTTTTTTTTTTTTTTTTTTTTTTTTTTTTTTTTTTTTCTTGTTTCTTTTTCATTTTTAAATTATGTTTATTATTTATTTTTTTATTTATTTATTTTTTTAATGTTAGTATCATCTTGGTCACATCCAATTTTTTGTTATTTTAGCCCTGATGAAGACCTGCAAGGCAGGTCAAAAAAAATTATAATTTTTTTTTTCAAATTAAACATCTCTAAAAATATTATTTTGGAGAAAAATCAAAACTTTGAACTTATTCTAGCCTTGGTTCTAAATAGTATACTGAAAACATGTTATAGAATTATAATTCTTCAATGCCAAATGCAAACTAAAAGGAAAAAAGGAATCTTTTTCAATTTTTTTTTTCCAATTTCATCCATAGGGAGCCTTTCGTCGAAATGTTTTATAATGAATTCATGCTCCGCTATGGTAATTCCTTTCCATTAATCATAACTTTATATAAAATAAGGTTAGAACACAAACTATTTTTGTTGTATTTTGTTTATAGTTATATCAACAATACGAATACGAGTAACTTTTTAAATTACATCAATCTTATCGACTATAATGTTTGAAAACAAGCGTATATTGGCTATTGCCCAAGAACGAATTGTGTTTATTTGATGACTGTGGAAGTATTTTGCAGGAGAATATTTTTTCCATTCTAAATTACTTTAATTTTGTATATTATATAAGTTGATAAAGAGACAAGAGTCTCAAGGAAAACAGTAATAGGTTTTTTCATCATCATTTTGTTTACGTCCATTTTTAGCTGCCGATCTTGAAGAAAAATATGCTAGTACTAGAAAGAATTGTGCCAAGGTTACAATTATTGGAAATAGACCTTATATGATTTCAGGTTTTAGAACCTTTTAGGGGAATTTTTGATCAGATGTTTTCGGATAAAGTTTTCAAGGATCTGCAATTATCGCGTTGGCAATGTCAAACTGGGCACGAATAGTTCTCGTCGATATAAAAAAAACAAACCGCCTATGAAGTTCATGATTAATGAAAAAAAAAAATCAAAGATGATCTTAGTATACGTGTTATTTTAAAATTTTAACAACGTCGGATTGATAATTAATTAAATTATTTCAAGTGTAAGTTTGTGATGTTTTTTTTCTATCCTCTATAGTAATCACATTTTTAAGAATTTTATTATTATCTTTATTTTTGATGCTGCGATATACCCTGAAATATTGCATATTTTCCTATGTATTTCGCCTATTGACCTAATGCGTGTTTAGGTGTATGCAGTCCTCATTTCTTGGTACCATGAGGTAGCTGGTCGCCCCCTGCTTCTTTGTTAATCTCGGAGGTTCCAAAATTAAAAAAAAAAAAAAACTGTTATTAGAAGCCATAAAATACTAGCCCACTCTCATTAGTAAACTTATGTTCTATTGTGTTTATGGTTTAGACGTTTATAAGTAAATAAAATCCTATTCAGGGATTGCTTATTTTCTATATATGGGTTTGTTTTTTTTTCGGATACAGATAATTTGGTTTATAGTTGAATAGTATTAGAAGACCGTCTGTCTATTTCTCGCATACGACTATGCTGCTAATTTAAATTATTAAATAAATTATAAAATAATTAAATTTTATATGCTACCTCCTGATTGTAGAAACATCGCATGATAAATACATCGGTATTTCGATTAAGACAAAGTTTGAACTGCTTTCATATTTCTATCAAATATTAACGAAACTTTACGAACGTAATACAATAATAGTAGCATCTAAAATATAGATAACCAGCATCCCCCGTCGTGGCTTCGCCCGCTCTCCTAAGTAAAGAACTTACAATTAGATATCTTTCACTAATAATTAAAGATTTAATAGTTCTTCTATCAAAATTTTGTACTGAAGTATGCAATTGTTCATTATATCTTCAGTAATATTTTCACGCATAGCAGTAATTTTTATTCACGTTAAAATTATACTGATTAGGTGTTTGAGGATCACGTAAAAGTATAATTGGACATCGAGTTTTTAATTTTAATGTTTGAGTTGTTAATCCAAACGGACAGAGACTATTAAGAAACTCTTGCAGATAATGAACTGCATAATTGGAGATTACCCCTAAAATCCAATGAATTGTATTTTTTCACAATATAAAAAAAGAAAAGGATCGATATTTTGTTTTGAAATAAATCTTATTTGGCATTAATAATTTTATCGATTTCATCTGGTTGGATTTTAATAACTGACCATAATAGTATATGAAACTGTGGCAAACCTCATTTTTGCCTCTCATAACTGTACATTTAAATTTTTATTATTGAAAATTTACCAATTGCTAAAGCTTCTAAGAACTAAGAAAATGATTTAGTTAAAATTTAGTAAACTCTTTTGCAGAATGGTGCTAACCACATATTGGTCGATTTTTAAAACTTTGCTGGGATCCACATGCAGCACCACACATTCAATTTTTTAAAATAATTTTAATGAACATAATTATATGTTACTATCAATGTCAATTGATCTTTACAGCTACAGTATATTTATAGCTACTCATGTAGAATGGCTTTATTCTATAAGTAAAATAAATATATTTTATTATTACTAAACGTTCCTAGAACCAAAAAAAAAAAAAAAAAAGAAAAAAACATTTGGTTAAAATTTGGCATAGATTGTTTCAGTAGTGTAGATTAGTGATCGTTAACGAAAAATTACTTGTCTTTTATATATTAGTAAAGAGTAACTATTTGGTTAATTCAAGTCAGTATCAACATATACAATGAATAAAACAAAAATTAAAGATTAATAAAATTTGTTATTTAAAATAAAAATTTCGTATTTAAATTTTTTAAAATTATTTTACAAATTACGAAAGCTTCTTCAGAAACGAAGTTCCAATTATGTGTCGGCGACCGACCTTGACCTTCGTGAAGAAAGTCCCATCGCAAGCTGTTCCCCGAACCATCTATTTGGTGATGTTATCTTCCCAATATGTATTGGGCCACCTACCCTATTTCGGTTCCAATTATACTAAGTAATTTATCCTAGCGTGAGGAACTCATATTAAAACTGAACTGTCACGTAAGATGCTATTTATCTAGTCGTTGTACCTTTCATGTACAGATTATTCTCTGTCCGACCTTAGAGTCCCATGTGCAGACAGTTGCTTTAACATAGATCTATTGGTACATTGGCTTGTTTGTGGGATTTATAGTTTTGAATACAAAATTCAAAATAACAAAACAAGGTTAATAAAAATGAAAAAAAAAAACCCTGTAAATTTGAGGTACACATGATGGTGAAGAAGGATCAATACAATTAGGTTTGATAAATTAACTGCCAGTTTTATATGAATTGTTTTTTTTGGAAAATAGTTTCGAATGTTAAACATTCATCATCCGTTCTAAAACGTTATATATACACTGCCGGTCAAAATTTTGAGACCACCCTGAGCCAAAGTATGTAAATTTAAAAGTTTAATATCTTTAATATCGTTCCGCCTCTCTTTTTCTATCTAATTTTATGTTGATGTTTTTATTTATAAGTAAAAACACTTTGTTTCACTTTTGAGATTTTCTCCGTAATAAATCAATTACGAGCTATTCCACTCAGGAAAAAAAGGAACTTAGTTCATAAATATCTAATTAAATTTGAAATGGCTCAACAAAAATTCCCGCTGCCTTCATTTAATATGAATGGGAGATTTTCGTTTCTCAATTTTTAATTCAAATTTCAAATTTTTTAATCCAAGGTTATTCTGTCGGCAAACGAAATTGTTGGAATTAATATGGAAAATACAGTTTGTTTTAAATTATGTATTGAAAACTTAATTTTAATTTCTTCTCTTAAAGGTAGATGCACTTTAAAGATCTTGGTATAAACTATATAAATGCGTTTAATTTTATTTAAATCCATTTATTTTTCACCTAACATCAAACTTTTAAATTTACTGGTATCGTTTCAGGGTGGTCTCAAACTTTTGACCGGCAGTGTAGATTAAAGTTTTGAAAAAAGTAAGACGAGAAAACAAATATTTCGGTACTCATCTATAGATGCAAAATGGACATTTGAAAGATATCAAGAGTGAAAGAGGAGGGTAGAAAAGTTCCAGGTAGGTTAACCCATGGGATTTTCCTTGCAAATATATATTTATCATACCACTAACTATTCCGAATTGAATTATTTCTCCTATTTTCAGAGCTAATAACTAAACTCACATTATTATTCTTATTTGTATTGAGTAGATTGGTTGAAGACCTTTATGAAATTAAGTACCTTATATGAAGCAAAGGTTGATCACCTATGATTGGTTGTCTACATAGTCATTGCGAAATCCCACATGTCACAATGAAGGTGTTTAGTTGCGGTTTAGTTAGGAAATTGAAGGCATTGTCTTAGGTCTAACGATTTATCAAGACAAATATTTTAAAGTCTGAAGAGATAATATAAGAAAAATTTAAAGTTAAGTGCAGATGTTGGAGTACTGTGAGCTGCTGGATCATAAACTGATGTTTGGGGATGATGCTAATAGGTCAGCTTAAGTTCGTTAATGACTGTAGAAGATGGTTTGTTACCTACTTTCTTGGAGGATGTTTTTGGAATTTATTGAAATTCCAAAGATAAAAGAAGTATCTGGTAGTCTTTATAAGTCTGGATTTTTTATACATTGGTTAGTAATGGTATGGTAATGGAATACTATTATTTCTGTGGTACTTGTGAATATTTTTTTTAAATTTTTATAAATAATTACTAGCTGTGACACTCAAAAGCAATGAGTTATATGGATGGCAATAACTCATTCTTACAATACGTACAATGATATAAAATAAAGTAAAAAAAATAAAATAAACAGCCTCTAATTATAAAATAATTAAAATAAAATGAAATAAATAATAATATGCAATAGGTAATAATTGTTGAACCTAATAAGCTAAAATTGAGGAAGAAAATAAAGAATATAAATACAACTGTACTATATATACAATATTTACAAGCATCCCGAGGAACACCACGATCCAAGATCGTCCCCCAATTTTGAGGGGAAGCCGAGCTCAGAGAGATCCCAGCGCTGTTCTCTCAGCTGCCTCTCTAGCAGAATTTAGTGGAGGCTGAGAGAGAGCGCAACGGCGCAGTCGCATTTGTCTTGAGTAGAGAGGTTCTGACCAGTACCATGTGAATATTAAGTTTAAAAAACTCTTATTTTACAAATAAGGCAATTTTTTTTATAATGATTTTCAAAGAAGTAATCATTTGCATTAACTATGTATCTAAGTACATCAGAGACAAATAAAAAAAAAAAAAAAATAGCTCTCCGGTGATACCCTTAACTGGAAATTCGCAAAACATAACTAACGCAAAAAAGCACTATTCAGAATTGCTTATTCACTTTTATTTTAGCATTCACTTTTATTGACTATTCAGAAGTGCCGCAGATATATCCTACCTTTTTACAGGTATACCCTTCAATATATCGTGGTATCTCTTTTCTTAATGTGGCGTATAAATTATTATATAACTTATTTAAAAAAAAAAGAAGTATTTTCTCAGAAGGAGGAATTAAACTATCACTAGTGTGGCTTCCAATGAGATAAAGGCACCACGTTTTTAGATTTTATAATGAGACATCCATTTGAAAAATTATGGGAGTGTATGATTAATATTTAAACTCTCTTTCTTTTTTGTAATAGGAGAAGAAAAATCTTGCATAAGACGCAGTGGACCGAAGTCCATAGCAGTGTGAGATTCTTATTCACTAATAACCAACTCCCTCTACTTCTTTACCACCCTGCGGAACTGCTGTCAGGCATTACTTCACGCGAGGCGGACTGGCTATGTGCCTACATTATATTCTAGTGCTGCTATTTATTAAGCCACTAGGATGCCTCGTCTTTCCCACTCCTGCTTACGGAGCTTCCTGCAGATGTTCAGCGTCTGTTATTAGCTACGTAATTCGGTTGTATGGTTTGGTCTCATTTAAATTCAAAACCGCAAGGACACCGTCAAGGTAGGCAAAATCGTTGAAAAGTAATTATCTAATACTTAAAATAAAAATGCTGTTTCACGTTCGGTAATTACAGGAGCGGTAAATAGTTTAGTGTAACTTATTTGTCTAAACTGCCTTGAAGAATGTTTGTATATCAAACACATATCCACGTTCTTTTACGGTGTCATTTGAAAAACGGTTTACAATGGAAATGGCAATAATCATTTTCTAATTTTAGAAGATGTTCAAACATTATTTCTACTATAAAATTTTTAAATTTAATATTTAATTAATTTTTTATATCTTAATAATTTCTAAGGTTTGATTAAAGCTGATCATAAGCAGTATTATTTACATTTAAAATTTATTGAGCTTGGTTAGAACTACTTTCAATTGGACGGCGTTGTCCAAACACTAACCAGCACCACAATACTACAAAAATTAAACTAACAAGGGGAAGACACACTCAGTCTCTCACGGATCTTGTTGAAAATTATTTTGGAGGTTCCTGGTCAAAAAATATTAGACACTTATTTTGCCGTTCCTACCAATGGGTCCTAGAAGCCGAGAAAAAAAAATAAAATAGCATTAAACTAATTTTTTTTATATCTCGAGTTTAGAAAGTGATATCGACATGATTCTTGCACCAAGATGTTTAGTTTTGATTGCGGATTTAAGGAAAAATACAGTCGCTTGATGGATTTGGTTTAGGTTAATTAAATACAAAAAAATTGAATAAATTTTCAAGCAAACTACCTCTTTAGATTTATTTCACACACAAATTGGCCTCACAATCTAATTTACAACATTCGAAATCATTCAAAAACGTTTATTCAATAAAAGCAATAAATGCCACTTTTTTCACCCTCTTCGAGGAAAATGAAATTTTTAAACCGATTATTGGTTACTTTCCTTTAAATCCCAATTACTCTGCCACGCAACTGGTTGGTATCTCTGGAAAGAGGAGAGCCTGAGCTTTCTTTTGATGTATATAAATGCAAAATTCGATGAACGTCAACCTATTAAAATAATTTGAAAATCCGAAAAACATTTTGATTTTTTACTTGTGTTTGAAACCAGATACGATGATGAAACCTATAACATCTCAAGCGTATTACCACCCTATATTTCGGGTAAAAAAAATTAAGTTGATAAGTATAACCTTCTAAGCGTAAGGTCAGGAAATTTTGAAGCTTATGAATTTTTATTTTTCTATTTAGGTGAAATTTCGTATTTATGGGTTTTTTCGAATGCTGAATTCGAATCCGATGTCGGTTCTTGTGCAAAAAATATATTAAACGTACTTCACTTGTAAAATTTTAGCTTTTACCCCGTAAAATGTGATAGCAAATTTATTTAGGTCAAGAATTCCATTTCAGCACCCTCAAAAATTCTTTATTTTGAAGTGGCTGTATTTTTCCTTAAATTCGCAATCAAAAACAAAAATCTTGGTGCAAGAATCATGTCATCATTTTTTAAACTCGAGATATAAAATAAATCAGTTTAATGCTATTTTATTTTTTTCTCGGCTTCTATACGTGTCCAATATTTTTTGACCAGGAACCTCCAAAAAATTGCCAACAAGATCCGTGAGAGACTGAGTGTGTCCTCCCCTTGTAAGTAAAACACGCAGATACATTTAGCAAATAATTGAAGGTTTATTTGTTTCACTCGAATTCACAAAACCCTATAATTTCAAATATAGAACTTTTAATTGATATAGAAGCAACGAGGTTCTTGATATGTTATTGCAAAAACTACACATTTTCATCAATTTACAAGATATAATTTTTTTTTTTTTTTTTTTTTTTTTTTTTTTTTTTTTTTTTTTTTTTTTTTCAATTTCAATAAATGGATAGCAACAAAAATTTAAATTTATTTCATGCAAACAATACAATTATTACATTGCGGTCTATTTAGAATCCAAGCACTTTTCTTTATCTGCTATCTAATCCAATCCCCATCATTCATCCTTTCAGCGCACTCTTCCCTTTTCTTTCTTTCCTCTGCCGTGAAGTATATTAATATTTTTTATTATCATATTAATTCTAATCCTCCAAACTTTATCACCTTTAAAGCTTTCTTTATCTCCCGTCATTTTAGAATGCCTCAGATTTTTAATGTGAGTGTTCAGCTTGTACTTTCATACAATATCACAGGTATAAGACGATATATGAGGTAAATAATCTAAGAATATTAAGAATAAATAAAAACAACTTATTTTGATATTAAATTGAGTTATAAGCAACTTGTGCACATTTCCTACTAAATTTATTTTTAATGTTAATTCTTAATGAAAATAGGAATTAAACGATATCAAATTATAAACGAATATTAAACGAAAACGTAACAATTAAAAAAATAAAATATAAGCTTTTTTAGTTTTGAAAATTAGAAGCCGTTTATCGTACTTTGTATTTACAGCATATTAGCTGTAACGTTTGGAACATACGGTAGTCTGGAAACGGCACAATAACGCATCTAAAAATAAATCTCTTGTTTTAATAATCAGATATAATAATAAAAACTAATAACATTACAAAAGTAGTATTGATAAGAATATAAGTGAAACGTTAAGAATATTTTATTATTAATTTTTAAAAAGTAACTACTAAACAAAAATAGAAGTGCAAAAGCGATATTTAAATGGGCTATAAGTAACATAATGAAAACAAAAGTAACGAGTTTCTTAAGAAATTCAAGAACACCTCTGTGATTTACCGGCCTCTTCCTTTGTTATCTTTTTAGTCGTGATCGTGATCCTGTAACAAGGGGAAACGTGTCCAGGCTTGTGTACCACCTGGCAAGTATGGTGGAAGAAAAGAGGGATTTGGTTTAATGAATTTATAATTACTATTGCAATGTTATTTTAAAGGTTTCAGAGGTGTTCAGTCCGAAGCTGCCAATCAAAATATATATTTGAAGATAAACAAATCCGAACTTTTCATAAATAGGATCAGAATTATTCAATCGCATGTTATTCTGCTTTATTCACTTTTTTATGAAATAAAATTATTAGCAAAATAATAGAGATATTATTTAGGCTTAAGTCCTGACACAGAAAGTGATAAGAACAAACTAATAACACAAAATAGATATGCAACAACGATAGCCTAATTGCGATTTTTAAAATACCAGAGCCTCACAGCTATATGAATTTAGTTGTTAATTGAATGAGATTATCACAAGGGCAGATTAGCAATCTATGTTAGATTAGGCGACAGAAATAGTAGTTAACGTTGCTGTTTTGTTTTTTTGTTTTTTTAATGCTTTAACTAACAAGGGGACGTTTTGACTTGTAACTCACAAATTTGAATGCTGATTTTTGTGTAGGTAGTAGGGACTTATAATAGTGCAAAAGTAGAGTTGTAGCCACCAATAAGCATTGGGAGCCGTGAAAAAAAATACGCCTAGCCATTATCAACTGAACAATATCTGCGTCTCTATATTCCTCTTTAAATTCTTCATTTGTTATAAATTTCTATCCCCCTACTTCTCTGATAGATTTTGCTCAGTATTTTTCTCTCCAATACTCTATGATTATTAGTTGCAGCTGCATTATTGCACGTTTCGGCTGCATACGTCAGAATAGGCCTTATAAGGGGGTTCGTAAAGTCTGACCTTAGTTGTTTTAGAAAATAGAAAAGATTTCTTTAAATTTAATTACATACTACAAGTTTTATTCTCTATTAAATATTTTTTAACTTTGGATACATTGAACTTTAATGTCCAGTAACTTAAAAATTGGCAATAATGATTTACTCGTTGAGCATGTTTATTATTATATGGTGAATTAGGATAGTAAATGAACAGTAGTGCGAAAATTAGATTAAAATATTATATCCAGCTATCCTTTATATAATACAAAAACTAGTTGGGTTAGCTATTTATAACTAACTATTTATAACAAACTATAATGGACAATAAGTTAATAAATGATTGTATATGTCTTCCTGGAATACCTTCTACTTTCAAATCCTTAATGCTACAACTGATGTAACAGTCACTGATTAGTTCTAATAAGAGAAGGCCAAATACATAAAGTTCCAAGATTCTATTCCTCTTTTATGATTAACTTAGCTGTTAAGAATATCCAAAAGTAATTTATATTTACTAAGAAGAGGAGGAAAATATTTAGACATTCTGCTCCCAATTATTATGTTCAAATTCTTTCAGAGATGTTCTATTAAATATAATATTATAATTATAGAATATAGGTGTCTGAATCATATATGATACCTATAAATTTCGTAATATAAAGTCTATAAAACAATAAAAATAAGAAAATTCTAAAAAAACGATAAAAACCATATAATAGATAAAGTAATACAAAAGAAAATAACATATTTTTACACAAATAAAAATAATGATAATGCTGATTGTTGTGAGTTGTATGATTTTACCATATTCTGTGATCAAAGATGATTTATTTTTTGGTTGTCTTCCCATGTATTCTATATAACCTAAAATATTTTTTTATATAATAATTGTTTAACTGCAGAAGAACACATGAATACACTCTGAATGGATATGATTTAAATTAAACTACTCCGGATTACTTGAGGTACGCATGATGGTACAGAAGGATAAATTCTAATTAATCTGGATTACGCCAGGAAGAAAGATTTCGGGCCTGAAATTACGAGTGAGTTGTCATGAGCAAACTTTATCTAGTTTATGATACAACAATTAATAATAAATTTGATAATTTAAAATAAAACATAATCTACCAAACAACAAATAATTTATCCCTTTAGTGTTTTATATTATTTACCAAAATAAAAATCCTTCGACTTCTCACCTTAATAGAATAGGGAGAAGGATGTATACAGAACAAAACTCTTTATCTTAAGTCTAGTGAATGTCTCGTTCTAGTTGTAATACCTTGACTGCTTTGCATTACAATGAACAACTTAACTTATAAGAACATCTGTTACAAGAAAACTCTTATTCCATAACTTTTAGTACCGATTAATAGTATTTAAAAAATAAAATAACCAAATATAATTTAAAGTTTATTTCGAATAATATTTTAAATATGTCACTTCTCCAGCATACAAAAAAATAAATTGTTTGATAATTGTTAGGATTAATCTATTTAAGTTATTTTATATGTAGAAATCTTATAGTCTTCTGACTGGGAGTGGGTCTATAGTTTTCTTGTGTAACTTTTTTTTTTTTTTTTTTTTTTACTCTCAAAGTTTTTAATGTTTTTTTCACACTCAAAAATGTAAGATTTTAACACGCTTTAGTTATTTTGATGTTGCTCGGATCTAAAATTTGACAACTGCCACCTATTAAGTGTTTGTCGCTAGGACCTACTGCTTAGGAGCTATATTGGTTTGAATGAATAAAATTACTTTTTGTCTTAAGTGTTGGGGATTTTTGACATGCTCTAACTCTGTTGGTGTTGCTATAATAATAATTTGACGACTGTTTCCTTATCAGAAGCTGTAGGTATAAAAATCAGTAGATTATAGATAGACATATCTCTGGTCTATAGTTTATCCTAGTTACAGATATAAATATATATATATATATATATATATATATATATATATATATATATATATATTTTTTTTTTTTTTTTTTTTTTTAAGCTCCTTTTGCTACAAAACATTTGATAGTTTTTGATTTGATTTATTGTTTCTTTACTACATTACTAAAAGTATATTTAAGGTGATTCTTATTAGAGGAATGGTTTGGAAAGGAAATCATTTGAATAATTATCTAGGGAATTATATAATATCTATAGAATTATAGAGATAATGAATATTTCCACAGAAACTAATTTTGGACACGTATATATATATACTTTTTTTTTTTTTTTTACTATTGTAAAATATTTTCTGACCAGATATTATTTCTAGTTTCTGATGAAAAAATAAACAAAACATAAATCTCTCAGGATTCTTAGTTCCAAAAAAAAAAAAAAAAAATCGAATGAAACAATTTCGGTACTTGTTTCACATTGGATGACCAAGTTATAGGGCTCTTATTTGTATCACCCAGTTCTCTGCTGTCAATTGCCATATTTATATATCTTATTATTTTATATCAAGGCTAGGGTATTCATCTGGAAACATTTTCTTTCATACTTATGGAATATTATAAGAATTAAAATGAAATTATAAAATAATATAAATATAGATATAGATAGATAGTATTGATGATGATTAATATCAACACTTACCCAGGACTATGCAAAGCGTTGTTTCTACAAATTTAAATTTATTTGTGAGAAAAAAAAAATTTCTAATAAAGTTGCGTTTACATTGCATTTTGTTATAATCGATTGATCTACTTTCTCTATTTCATCTGGAATCCAGGGAGGGAAGGTAAGTATCCCCAGAGGATTCGTTGAGAGATGCACGAAACAGCGGTTAGCATTAATTAACCTTTTTCTCCTCCGTGCACCTACGCCTCTAACGTCACCAACAATTGTCTAAGCCGCATACTTATATTTTCTAAATGCATCTAAAAGTGTTTCTTTTTTTTTTTTTCATCTTCAATTTTATATATTTCACAAACTCGAATCATATGCTACTTAAATCAAACTACTTCAAGAAGGGTAAATTTCAAAATATTTATCGTTTAAAAATGTTAGATCATAACTTTTACAAACTGAGATCCTAAATATGAAGGTTACTTTTACTACTATTTATTGTTTTTAAAATGAATAAAGTTTCTACATTTTTTTAATTATTTTTTTCAGATGTGATGGTGCCATCTTCATTGTTTTGTAGTGAGTACAGATTATTTCGTTTTTAATATATATATATTTCTTAAGTAATTTTTACAGTCTGCCACAAATTTGGGCCCTAAGTGAAATATATATAAATGTCTTTATAATTACATTCACGAAATATGTACAATAAAATAAAATAAGTAAAAAAAACGATAACAGAAAGGCACTATGCTATATAAATAAGATAAATGATATAAAATACAGAATATACATATCAGTGAAATATATAAATAAAAAAATAATAAAATGAATATTAGTAATAGTAAAAATAAAACAAAATTAAATTAAAAGTTAAAATACATTATATTTTATTTACAGTATATACTCATCCTAGGGATCTCCCAACTACACCTGTCTCTCTACTTATAGGGGTAAGACAGGTAGGTACAGAGAGGTCCCAGCTCTTCTCTCTTAGCTGCGTCACTGGTGTAAAAAGACCCAGTGGAGGCTGAGTGTTCTAGTTCTAGCGCGGGTGATAGTTCTATTTCTTTTCAATGATAAGCTTTATAAATTTTAAAACTATCTTTTATGATTAGTATTTCTTATAGCAAATACTTTATTACTTCAAATTTTGATGAAGAGATCTGAAATCATTTCACCTCTTTATAGCTTTGATTTGTTTAAAAAATCGTGTAAACCCTTCTCTTCTTTTTTTTTTTTTTCAATTATGTTGGTTCAAATTGTGTGAATATCTATGATTATTTATTTATTATAATTTGTTTTTAATATGGAACGTCAAATATAACTTTTTAATATATGTTTTCAACTAATGTTATATAGATGAAATGTTTTTATAAAAAAGTTTAATAAACGTTTTTCTTTTGTACCATTTTTTTTTATTATTTGTTGATATTTACAACTATAAAAGATTAACATTAAGTAACTTTTTGAGAAAAATAATTACAATAAACTGTAAAGCAACTACCCTTCGTTGGTTCTTGCATAAAACTTCTACACTAAAAGATTCCTAAAAGATCTTCTTTCTAGACACCTGGATATTTATCGAGTAGATTTGGGATTGTACGGATCGGATACGAGGAGAATTGGATGGTTTACCAAAGCCCCAAAGCTCAACCCCGTACGTATAAATAGGTCTAATTAGTAGTAGTTTGAAAATTTGATGTGAGTTCTAAGTAAGACATTTATCTAGATGAAGTTCTAGGTTGTGGTCCATTAAACAGTGATTGCAATATTTTTGCACAACAAAGTAGGACATGAAGCTGAATGTGTAGGACAAATGGTCTATTATCCCAAAAAGGAAACTATTTTGTTTGTAGACATGACCTACAAACAAATCTTGTACTATGAGAAGATATTTGATCTATTTTATAAACTTCTATTGATATACACTCCTATTTCGAATATACGTATGATATATTTTTAATTGATTTTTGTTCATAAATGTCCTTAAAAAGATCTTCGGTCCGGTGAGCAACTACGCGAGTTATCGAACATGGAATTGGAAACATCGCTAAGGTCAAAGTTTGGAAGATTAAGGTCACATGGACACGTGGAAAGGATGCCGGAAGAAAGACTCCTTAAAAGATGATGAACGGCAGGCCGGGAGGAAAGAGATTGAGAGGTAGAACAAAGCTGAGGGGGCTAGACAACGGCCAGGATGATCTGAGAAGACAAAGTGAATGGTAGGGATGGCTGTCGATTCTTCGTAAAGACAAAGCCTAGGACTGTACGCTCAATAAAAATATATATATATATTTTTTTAAGAAAATAATGAACCATAAATTATTATTTTTTTTTTTTTTTTTTTAACCATAGTTGATCAATAGTTGATCAATAATTAATTTGCTCATTTGCGTTTAGGTTATAATAAACCATAGAGACCATATGACGAATAAATCTTCTCCACTTTGTGGCTCTTCGTTCACGTTCTTAATTAACATTGACCTTCCATTTTGATAAAATATGGTACAAACTTAAGGGTAGCACGATAAATGTTTGAGTGATGATTTAGTACATCACACGGAAGTATTTGAAAAGTTGGTGATTCAACTTGGCATTCAGTTTGTTTGCCAATCCTGCATTGAAATGTGAATGGCTGATGTTACATTCACAAAAACGTGTGAATAAAATCTGAGAAATGTAAAATGCCTACTGTTGCCAATCTGCTTTCGTTGTCTGTACTCTTTAAATTTGTTTTAACAATTATAATTTGAATTTATATTAGTCTTTCGTAATTGCTCGAATTAAAATTCATCTATATTAAATTTCCTGATATTCCTTATTTACTTAATATGGGCCAGATCGACTTTTGATAATTTTTTATTAAATTATCTATCGTAAGATAATGCTTGAAGGTTTTGTATTTTAATAAATTTTAGATGGAATAGTACCGGCTAGCGCAATCGATTGCCGACCTTTAACGACGAGTGCCCTAGGACTGCTTTGCTCTCTCGGAAGACTACTGGTGACCTTACAGAGCATAATCTGGAAGACCACTCACTGGTGACCTTTCTAAACTATACTGGAACCCTGCACGATCAAGCTCTATGCTTAAAATTATTTTCATATAATTTTTCTTTATGTTTAGCTTCGGGTCCTGGCCAAGCGTGTTGGGTCTCATGTAGACCGATTCATAACAATTTGTATTCGATTCCTTTCTGGATCACTTATCGCTTACCATCACGGATAGGTTCTTTTACCGGACTTTTTACTCTCAAGCGGTAACAGTTGTGCAGCTTTCGGATTCCTAATTTGTTTTTGTTCCATGGGGATCGTGGACTTCATTAAAGAATGCAGGATGAGATAAGTTTTCAATGCAGGTCACTTGCTGGGCTTTGCTTGGATTAATCTTAACTCTCCAGTTATTCCATTATCATTATCCATTCTTCAAGGGAAGTGATATGTAACTCGAGTGTCTGGGAGTGAAAAAATTGAATTTATAATGGATAAAACTATATAATTTTTTTGAAATTTATTTTACTTCTTCAGTCCTACAGGATTATATAAATCACAGTAATTTTTTTTAATACTGTTCAATAATTTGAATTTATTTAAGTATTTTCTGATGATAAAGATCATCATGATTTTACGAGGCCGTTTGTCGAAATCATTATTTCTTATCATAACCTTTGATACTGTCACCTTATCGGGGTGATCACTTCTACTTAAGGATCCTATATTTATTTTATATACATTTACTATTATACTTGTTCGTTTCCTTTTCATCGATACCCTTATTTTTCCGTAAGGCTGTAAACTTTTCTTTACTTTTTTTTTCTGTAATTTTATATAATTTTATGAGGACTATGATCTTTTACAGCGGTAGTGCATTTTCCTAAGCCCACTTAAGGAAAACACTCAGTGAAATGGAATTTAGTTTCATAATCCACCATACATGATCCCTCACTCACTGATGCAGCCAAATCGTTCAAGTGTTTTAAATATATTTATATTATGCGAATATGTCGCTTCAGGTGATATTTTGGTAACCTACTGGTTACTCAGAACCGTATTATGTTTTCATGCTTAGAACAAAATAAATTATATTTGTGCTACTTTCGTGCAACCAATATTTACCAATCACAAATCATTTATTTACTCCAGAAGGGATAAATGCGTGGATTCCCGCGCAAGCGCTAAATCCACGTTCAATCTAATGTTATATATATTACGCATAATATATATTAATATATTATATGATTCTTTAAGTTTCATGTTAAAGAAGTGGAAATAAAAAAAAAAATAATAAAAAACACTAATGAATGTTAACAGTAATGTTATTATTATATCTGATAAAGTTTCCCACATTAGGGTAGTTGAAATTAGAAATATCGACATGCTGATAAAATTTCTCGCATTTTTTTTTTTTTAGATGTGTTTTAATAAATAATATTACAATCTGCCTCACCTTAGTGCAATAAGTAATATGAATGAAAAAGAACCCATTCACACAATCTAAACAAAGATTTTTTTTTCTTTTTTGCATTAGGGAATTGGAAATAATAAAAACTAAATCCATTTTGAAACTGATGTAGAACTTCTTACATTCATAGAGAACATTAAAATACTACTAAATAAAATATGGTTACTAACCCCATTGAGTAATGGTTACCTTATTCCAACGAAAGTAGAGCCTCACTAGGGGAACGGCGAAACAGCCAAAATGTCGGAATAAACTAGAGGTTTCAATGAAGCACGTGTTTTTCATATTTAAAAGTGTATTCTAATAGTATTAATCGTTACAGATGTATAGAAGAATTGGCGATGGTAAAATTGTGTTGTGTTTGGTTTATAACAAACTAACTCATTTTTAAAAATCGTTTCTGAGAAAGGATGCTCTAAACGTTGTTCTTAAAGAGGTATCGAGCAAAAATAAATAAATAAATAATATATATACATATATATTTATATATATAGAAAATATATTTATATAGAAAAATATATATAATAAATAAAATTAAATTAAAAAAAAAATATCTTTTGCCACTTTTTAAGTAAATTCCGAACATTAGAAAGCCTGTATCTTTGTCCCAGTTTAAGCTACAGAGTTTATTTTCTGCTCATATTGTATTGAATTTAAGCTAGTATAATTTTTGATACAACAAGCTTTTCGTTAGAAAATGTAGCAGATATTTCGGAGGAACTCAGAAAAAATCGAAAGTTTTGACGCTTTCAAATTAGCGAGCAGTGGCGCTTCAAGGTCCTAAACTTTGATATAAGTACACACACCAAACTTTAACAATATAAATACATCAAAACCACCTGACCTTTTGCAAACCAAAGCGTGAAAACTATTTTACTGGACTATAAGGGATTCTGCGAAAATATTGTTTCTCCTCCCCGGTGTGAGGGGAGTGAGGAACTACTGTTCTTAAAAAAGAATTGATTACCGCAATAGATAGAGGTCAAATTGATCAAAATGGGGGCTATTATGTCATTAGGGACAAGATCGATGTAAGTAATAGTAAACATTTTTAATATTTCCTAAAGCTGTGGTAGCAACATAGCAGTTTGCAGCATTTTTTATTTATTTCCTTTTTCCAATTCCTATTTTCTATTTCAGTTGGTACGATTCAATATAACGTTCCAGCACTAACTATGAAAATATTTAGCTTAAACTGATAGAAGCGATGTGACTCCAAGAAACCAGCGGAAGGCAGGAAACTCAAGCTGATCCCCTCTTCATTGATAGTGTGCTGAATAGAACCAATAGATAGATCTTTGCATGCTGGCCGGACGTGATGATAAAATCAAGTGTCCATTGAGGAATCAGCTATCAAATATAAATCATAAGGAGGGCCCCTTCACTTGCTGCTTGGAGCAGTTCATTCCGGAGGCCGTCACAACTGACCCGGATCCACGAGACAAAAGTTACCTACGCAGTGTTGAAACAACCTTCCGATGAGCCGGGGAGTTGCCTCATTCGAGGGTGAAAGGGGGTCAAGTTCCCTAGTTAACCCTTCCATAAACAAGTAACCTATTAAAAATATAGGAATAAAACGATTAGTTAGATAAAAAAAAAAAAAAGGTTTTCGTTGTAAAAGAGAATTTGAATGATTTGAAGAGACTTTATTTCCGATGTCCGGAGGATTCGAAAAACCTATCGTTTCTAGTTTGGAATCAAATCCTATTAAGTTCATTTTTTAGAATTCTTTTATGTAAGTTTAACTGTTTATGTTATCGTTTTATGTTTTTTAACCGTTTATGTTAAGTTTACTGTAACATAACTATACGCCTAAGATTCGCAGTGAAGCTTTGGAAATTAATTTCCGTGATATTTCAATACTACTCATCAAATTCTATATACTATCAAAATCATTCTCGTTTATGATATCGGTCGAATAACCTCCTTTCGGCTCTCTCAAGATCAGTACTTATCTATTTTTAAATCATCTTACGCCTCTTGAATTGTTGTGTGTGCTTCTAACGTAAACTTTTACACGACTCTTGAGCGTTAGGTGTTGCTGAACTTCATGCCTGAATATGATTTATTTAGTTCCAATCAATCGTTCAAGGTTCCTCTAGGTCTAATTATAGACAGCAAATAAAAAGAAATGTAAAAAAAAAAAAAAAAAAACAAGAAAATAAATAAAAATGTTTATTATTATCATTATTATTATTTAGCTAGGGCTCAGAGAAAATAAAAGTGGACGATGATGAAATCAATCGTAGGGAAAAATGTTACTGTTTGGAAAATCAAACCTATCCATACTGTTGGAAAAACTCAATCTAAAAATATTGTATACAAATTGGTTCGGTATAAAAGTAGGCTTTAGAATGTTAAAATTTACATACGTCTAAGAAATTCATACGCTTATCGAAATTATTGTACGAGCATATTCTTTGTTTTCTAAATTAAGTTGCAAGCGTACTTATTTTAATTACATATTTTCTAATTATGATTTTTAACGAAAATTAACAATATTATCAGTCATTAGAAACTTTTGCAGTTGTAAACTTATATAAATTTTTTTTTTTTTTTACATTTGATAGGTTTAATATATGATCAAGTTTTTCAGCTTTCCAAAAAATAGTATTCTGTAATTGTTTGTCCTCCTGTACAATTTAAAAAAATGGATATAATGGTTTTGATTCTAAACAACTCATATTGACTTAATTTTTTTTTTTTTTTTTTTATTCTAAAGATTTGGTTTTAATTCAACATGGTTTAATAATAATTGCTTATTTCAATCAGATTAATTACCTGATTTCTTTATATAGTGTACACCTTGGTACTCTTAACTACGAACACTTCTGTAAGTATAAGAATTTTTTTTTTTTTTTTTTAGTTAGCATGTTTAGATTTGTAAGTAGACTCTTCAAGAACTTGAAAAAACTTGGGATATTGCATCTTTCTTTGGTTGGCCTATCTAATTCCAATTAAATAATTTACCTAAGGATATAATATGACTAAGATTAGACCTGATTTAAAGATCGAAACTAAAGCTAACTTCAAAGTACGATGTACTACAACCGTAGAAAGCTGTCTGAATAGTTGATGAAGCCGAAAAAATACCTGATGCCATGAGAGATTAGGGAAGAGTGGTTGTCTGTCAAATGGGGTGTGATGAAGAAATTGGTTAAAATTATTGTAATGGGCAGTGTGTGTTAACTCTATGTTTTCTTGAACATCGTCCATATTTTTTTATATCTCTCTCCTTTTATCAGTTTCACTCTCATCCTTTGTTTTTTATCCCTTTTCATCAGTTTCACTCTCTGATCTTTTATAGATCTGTAATTAGAATATTTAATTTACTCTACAATTTTCTCATTAATGACCAAAAACGATGAGTGACTGGAAAAAAATAAAAATATAATTAAGTTTTTAATAGTTAGTGCACCTTTCAAATCAAACAAAATTATAATTTTTTATTTATTTTTTTAAGAGATCTACTTCTCGCAAATAAGGTGAGGATAATTGTTTGGTAATGTTTTATACATTTTTTCTTTACTATTTTTGAAAGTACTAATCTAATAATGTTATTATAATCCTTTATGACAAGAAGGATTGATTAGTAGTAAGACATTTCAAAAACATTGAATGGTTCTGTGCTCTTCCTGTTGTTTTTCTATTTACCATCAATAGTTTTTTCATTTTCTATTTACTAGAATTATTAAATCCTGTTCTGATCTGGTGAAATATTTATAATGATGCCATGATATGATCTTATGCAATAGTTTAAATTTTGAAATAAAATTGGATCGTTAACTTACGTTAGTAACCGGAGTAGTTGTATGCCATAAAACTAAAACAAACTTCAAAAATCATCATTTTTTTTTTTTAATTTTAATTTGTATTTAAAGGCATAATTAAAGCATCAATAAAGAATTGTCATCCGATGTTATTCACTGTACATGTGCTCCAATACTCAAGAATATTTAAAAGTTTTAGTTATTATTGATAATTTTTAACAATATAAATGATCGATGCAGCTCGCTCCTTCCTTGTTTCCAAAGAAGTGCTTATGTAATAAATAAATCGATCTTTTTATCTGTGGATAAAAAATTAAATAAAAATTACTTTTTATATTAAATAAATTATTTTCCTACCTTTTCCCGAAAACTTTAGTTTCGTATAAAATATTTTACGTTACAAACTATTGTTATTTTTTAATCTTCGTTTCGTTTTGATCATAGGAATCAATGATAAAAAATTAGACAATGTTTGATATTGAAAACTTGATTGCCTTGGCAGAAAAATAAAATATGCTTGTTGATATCAGCCATTGCCTAATTGTTTGTGACTGATCCCTCTCCGTATCCTACTCAATATTTTCATCCAGTCAATCTCTTCTCTTAAAAAAATGTGTTAGGTTTTAGTATTGAGGAACATTAGCTTAATAGATAAAATACTAGGATAGGAGCTCTTAGGTCTGTCTTGCCCTAGACAAAATATATTTTCTGTTATTTCAACTCTGGCTCGTCTTCGGAGTTAAAGCACTTTATTGGGGTGCACTCAGCCTTTATAAAGTGGATAACCTAAATTGAGGAAAAACAAGGCGGTTGAGTGGGACTTCGTCCATTTCCTATCCTATCACGATTTTTTTTTTTTTTTTTTGATCTAACTGAACCTATTGTACCATGGTTTGTTAATATGGTTTCAACGTTGGCGCTTCTTGATATTTTTACAACTGTTGTTAATTAATTGAAATGAATAATTTTGTATTGCAAATTAATTCAAATTAAAATAATAATCTTTATTTAACTAAAACATCTGTTTTAGTTACATCGAAGAACTGAAGATGAATGTTTAGCATTCGAAACTAGTTTTCTAATAAAATAATCTCAGTAGAAGTGACAATTAATTCATCAATCCTAATTGTATTGATCCTTCTATACCATCATGCGTACCTCAAGTGATCACAATAAGAGGTTTAAGATTTTTTTTTTCAAATTATTTGTTTACTGGCAGATTCTATTTACCCAGTTGGTTTAAAGTTATGAGACATTATTTTTTTTGTTATTTCTTTTAGATTTATGTTCCTAGTTAAATTTGTAAAAAAAAACAAAAACAATTTTATGCCATATTATATCTTTCATTCAATGTGCCTAAATAATAGATACGTTTAATTTTTAGTTTCTACTGTATTTTTTAAATTAAATAATAAAAAAGTGGTTTTATAGTTATGAGACTTTTTATTATACGACAGTTATTTCCACTACTCGTAAGCAAGCGAAAAGAGGGTTCCAGATGTCGTTAATGACCTCGAAGACGAGCTGTAAAACCCAATCCATTTCTCGCGATTCGACAAGGCGAAGCTTAAGGTTATCGCGGTTAAGGAGTTATTTGAGAATTATAGTTATATTTTAACTGATGGCCTTGGTGGCGGGTGTTTTCGTCACAGAGATGTGCCGCAAGTCCTCCCCATCCCGCGCGCTATACATTACCTTCCCTGGTCCTGGCCTTCGGCGGTGTTTCGGAAGTGTTGGGAACTGGTGTGGCGAAATGGAGTTAAATATTCATTCCAACATTATATTCTCGTGGGACGCAGTTCACAATGGCCTCGATTCTGAATATTTTGTCTATTCGGTCTAACCATATAGTATTAGATATGTTACGTGTTTTTTATTGTTTTTTTGTTTTTTTTTAATATTTTGTTTTCGATAGTCCAATGAACACTAATTGATTGACCAAGTTAGTAATAACCACATTGAAATTTGGTAATAATCACTGCTTGAGATTAATTCACTAGTTTGTTTTATTTCGTTTAACGTCACTTTATGCTGCTATGGCTAATCGGACGATGCTACGGTGGGAGTCCTAAATTTTGCCTATCCAGGTATAATTAGGATAGGGATCTTTAACGAGTACCTGACATCGCACAGGCTCGGGACCCCCATTTTACGTCCCTTCCGAAGGACGGCATAGCTTAGGATTTTTTACTCCCTTTAAAAATCCTAAGGTCATCTGCCGGGCTGCGAACCCGCGATCTTGGGTTTAGTAGGTTGCTATGCTAACCACTACACCACAGGTGACCCCGTTAATTCACTAGTATTTTATCAGTTATTTTGGGATCATTTCAGTTTTTATAAAATAGACTACGTTAGTACGTGGTAATTATATTATAGGTTAGCTTGTGATTAAATGATAAAATTAAACAGAAAATGTATGTACAATGCAGAGTTAAAAACTTTTTAAGAATCATTAAGTTAATTTTTATTTGAGCATTAATACCGATCTTCAATTTTATTTCTTCATTTTTTAATTCAATTTCCTCTACCAAGAAAGGTAGGTAAGACAAATTTTATATATTTACAATTTTAAGTTGTTTAAGACTAAAACGACAAGAAACTGTTCGTCGTATTCGACTTCTTCAAAATTTACTAGACAAACGTTCAAAGCTCCCAATTAATTACAAAAGACTCATATAAATGACCGTGATTAGACCTATTTGGACGTACGGAGTTGAACTTTGGCGCTCCACTCAACCATCCAATTCATCTCGTATTCAATCCTTACAATCCAAAATCCTTCGTAAAATCCTCAATGCTCCTTACTTTGTCACCAATAAACTTATCCATAATGATCTTAATGTTCCATATGTTGCTGATTTAGCCCACACCAGATACCTATCCTTTCATAGTGAGCTCCATAATCACTCAATCCCGTTAGTTTCTCAACTTGCTTTCCACTCCATTCCTGATAATATTCCAAGGCGTCTGAAACGAAGATGGCCTAGAGACCTTCTAGTGTAGAAGTTTTAATATAGTGTTGCTAATGGTAGTTCTTTTAAATTTTTAACATGTTATTATAATTGTTGTCAATACATTTACTTGATGTATATATTCTGTACAGTTGTAAATTTCAATAAATGTATATAAAAAAAAAAAAAAAAAGTTTTTTGTGATTAATTTAATTCTTGTTATTGAATATTTTGGGCTCTCCAATTCGATCGATTATCATCTTATCAAATAAGACATTTTTCAAAAGTTATTTAATGAACTCTTTGAAGAAAATAATCATATTTAAGTTATTTGTACTACAATTATGATTTTGATACTTATAAACGTCAGGAAACGATTTATTCTTTTCTTCGTTATTTAATTGATGAATTCCCTTTGTTACATCAATCCTACTATACAGTGAATCCAGTCTTGATAAATTTTACATGTATTTTAATCTTTCAAATTTTTCTCTTCTCAATTTTTTAAAGTAAATTATATAATATATATATTTTGTATATGCCTTAATTAAGGGCAATAAAAGCGCTATAAATTTACATGCGTACCTACAACTTGGAAGTAAAATTCGTTATGTGCAATTTATTTTTACGAATTAGACAAAAAATCATTGTGTGTTGATATTATCATTTCCCATATGTATAAAAGTCACCAAGTGACTATAAATCCTATGTATGCACATCAGAGAATGAGAAAATTCAGTATATAACTATCTGAGAAATTTTTAATGAACATATTTCCGTTTGAATTTTGAAACCGAAAAAAATTATTTCGTTATTTAATGAATTTTACCTCTAGGCAGATTAAATCGAAACATAGAATAAAGTTATATTAAATAAAAAGTCAAATAAATAAGTCAATACAATAAAAAGAAAAGTGTGTTAATGAATGTATACATTAGGTTTTTATGAAAAAAAAAAAAAAAAAAAAAAATATATATATATTTATAATATATGATATATATATATATAATAAAATATATAACCAACGTTTCGTAAGGTATATTGAGGTTTCATATCAGAACAATATAAAAAAACCAACGTTTTCGAGACTTTATGACTGTTCTCATATGAAACAATATAGTAACTCGAAACGTCGCCAAAATAGTTTTATTTTTGACTGAACGACTTAAGAATCCTTACTAAACTTTAATAGTAACAGTCAAAAATTTATCCATATTTTGAAAGCCACCGAATTCATTCAACGAACTAAAAACATATATATCTTTCAACATATTTACAGACATACAAAATACTGACAGTCTTAAAAAACCCAACATACATGGACTCCTAAACAAACTAAAGAATTTCCATCAATCTAAAAAAGGTTTAATTAAATTAACATGGTCAACATATGGGATTTATGGAAATGAACTGGCTGACGGCTAAACGCATCGACTAACAATTCTTTACTTTTGAATAAAACATCAAGAAAACTTTAAGAAACGACACAATAAGCTGGAACTTACACTGGCAACAATCAAACAAGGACGACCAGTTCACAAGTTTATACCAGACGTTAATTAGGAAACTACAACAAACTAAAAAGTTTTACAAACTTACACAATTTTAACAGAGCATGTGACCAAATAATTTGAAACGTTTTAACTTTCGGTACAACAAACTTACAGAGCTGACATTTACAAAATTTATCTATTAGCTAACTGCCCACTTTTTGACAAGGACAGATTTTTTTTAATCAAACATATTGAATCAGTGGAGAACAATGGCCATTCATGAAAAAATCTCTTTAGTAATGAATTTAAGAAATTATTGGCTTTAAAAAGAAATCACAGGGCATACCAATTTTTATTTTTTTTTTATTTCATTTAATTTTCGTTTCAATTTGTATTTCATTTTTTTTTTTTTTTTTTATATTAGTTTTCATTGTTAGTATCTTTTCTTTTTTTTTTTTTTTTTTTAATTTTGTTTTTTAAAAGTTTCAATAATTTACAATGATGTAATTATGAAATTTGTAATGACTAGCACACACATTTGTATGGAACGTACAACCTAAATAAACGGTCTTTCAAAGGGTTACTATGAAAGGGAAAAAAAAAAAAAAAAAAATAAAAAAATATATTTATAGGCTTTATTATCTTATATATATATATATATATATATATATATTTATAGGCTTTATTATTCTTATATATATATATATATATATATATATATATATATATATATATATATATATATATATATATATATATATATATATATATATATATATATATATATATATATATATATATTTATAGGCTTTCGTATTAAAAATATTACTAATAAACAATCAGGAATTATTTCAAAGAAATCATTCTAATGCAATTGCTTGATATAATTTTCTAACTACAAGGAGAACCAATTGGTGTTGGGTGGGATTTAGAGGGTTCGGTTATCCAATTATTGATGCGTTATTCATTACTAAAATTTTTAAGTAGTTTAAAATTTTAATAATCTGTTTATTGAAACTAATTACAGCATATAATGCAACACACCAAGCAAATGCAAGAAAATTCGAACTTTTAATTTAAATTATTTGCATACTCATTATTTATAGTCAGTTTAATAGAAAATATAGCATTAGTGAAAAGATCTTAGAAGTACTACGGTATTGTGACTAAATTGCTTTCCTTTATTAAGTGGTTGATAAGAACATGAAGGACGTGAAATCCGAAGGATATATGAAACTTATAATTGCTTCATTAGTTACTATTATATGATAGTTTTTTTAATGAAGCTTATGATTGCAGCTGCGTGAGGAAATATTAGCAAACCTGCAAGGTCGTTATACTGATTCGTGAATTTTCCCAGAGAAATGGAGAAATTCAACGGCAGCGTTGCGGTCCAATACTGCAGCGAGGATATGAGCTGAGGATATGCATTCGTCTTTCCGTTACTGCAACTGCATCCGTGAAATAGCTGCTAAAGATAAGTCGGTCGATTTCCAGCAGGTGCTAACGATGCCATTTATTATAAAATACGACATTTCTGCCTTTTTGGGTGGTTTAATAGATATAATACTCTACTTTTTTTTTTTTTTTTTTTTTTATTGTTCTTTTGTATATAAGTTATTAAATTATAAAAAATTGCTGATGCAGCTAAAAAAAAAAAATCAATTTTTTTTTTTTTTTTAATATTCATTACTTTATTAAAAAATTTTATTGAAATATATGTACAATTTGACTCAATAAGAGCCAATAAGTAACAGTGGTAAAGATAGTTTATTCGGTAACATATATACAAGTTCTCATACATACATCATTAATAATAATAAGATATAAAATAAAACAAATAGTCATAATACAAATATAACTAATAGTTACTTACAAACATCAAAAATAAATTGGATGATACAAACTATTGAACAAAAAAAAAAAAAAAAAAATTAAAACCATTCATACTAGGGTAAATCACTAGTTATGGTCACCTCACCAGTTATGGGCAGGTTTTTACGTTTTTAACAAAAATAAGCCTTTGCTTGTTTTCTTTGTTAGATCCTTTTAAGAGACGTTTCACGGAAGGGCTTGTGACTCACTTGCTGATGAACCCTTTTCTCCCATCCATTTCCGTTTGGCTTAGTTAATGTTTTCCCGAATTAGTGATGGGCAATAGCTCCTGTGTGTAGTAGGTGTGATTTTACAAGTGAACATTATTAAGGAATTGCTTTGAAATTCTTCGCTAATTTCAGGTTTTAAAGGTATGTATCTGTTCATTTTGATTTCTGTTTTTCTTCAGACCCCTTTATTTTTCATTTTGTCACTTTAATCAATTAAAATTTTCAACTGACCACAACCGGTCTATAAATATCTATGATTTTAGTTATGGTCACCCATGACCATTTCAAGTTTTTTGGCATAACAAGTGTTCTTACTCCTAAAAAAATGTAGTTTTTCCCTGGTTTAATTGTATTATCTTAAAAGTAAAATACGATATCGTTTACTAGTTTAGATCATGGGTGACAATGTTAGGTCTATCAGTGACTATAACTAGTTATGATCAGTGTATAAATGTATAATGGTCACTTGCTTTAAAAAAAAAAAAAAATTAAAAAAAATCTTACTATATGTACAATGCTGACACATTCAGCCTGGAGGAACCCCGAATCGAGCCTATTCCCCACTTATTGGCAGTAAGGCCATACCCGAAAAATCCCAGCGCTGCACTCTCTGCTGCATCACTGGTAATATCCAGTGGAGGCTGAGTGGGAGCGCTATAGCGACCTATGCTCAGGACTTGAGTCGAGAAGCTGGTCATTACCAGGACTTCAGCATGACATTATATTACAAAATGTCTCGGAGCCGTTGTCGTTTCAATCTTCTGGGAGGGTTATAGGGATGGTTAAAGCTGGACAGGGACTGAGCCAGTGGATTAGGATGATTGGAAAGAGTTTGATGAAATTTCAAGAATTTCGATGGAATAAGATCAAGGACAAAGGGTATTCTTAGGACATTATGTATTATTAGTAATATAATAAGGTGCATTAACAGTTGTTTGGAGGACTATGGATTGGAAGGATTGAATGCGTTTGATATTGGAATGTCTTGCTGTCCCCCACAGTTCAAGTCCTTAGGTCCATATTGGTTTTAAGATTGTTTTGTATATAAGGAGTTTGTTATCAACTGAAAGATGAGAATTCCTGCCTAGTAGTCTGTAAAGTTGGCTAAATCTCCTATTGAGTTCTTGTCTTTTGAGTCTAGTAAGAGGGTTCCAGGCCAGTCTTTTGTCAAGACGAAAACCAAGGTAACGTACTGTGTTGGATCTAGATATAGAAATATTATTAAAGTGGATGGGTGAACAGGATTTGCGTCGAAGGGAAAAAGTTATATAACTGCATTTGGCTTCATAAATTTTTATGCTCCACTGATTGTACCAAGCTTCATTATGTAGAAGATGACTTTGGAGGTTGAGGGAAACAAGTTTAAGATCTGAATGGGATGATAGGATAGCAGTATCATCTGCAAATTTGGCTAAAAAGGTATTAGACTTGGTTGGTTTATCGGCAGTGAAGAGATTATAAAGGAAAGGACCTAGGAAACTACCTTGTGGTACACCAGTATCAATAGGATAACAATTGGAGAACTCTGAGCCAAAGCGGACCCGAAAGGAACTATTTGAGAGATAGGATCGTAGGGCTAGGTATTGAAATTGGGGTAAATGATTCTTGAGCTTGATGCCCTGGTGCCACACCTGGTCAAAAGCTTACGCTAAATCCAGAAATGCACCAATGGTATACAGTTTGTTTTCTAGGGCAGAGGACTTATGATGAACAATAGGAAGGCCTTTTTGAACAGTGGATTGTCCATTCCGTAATCCAAATTGGTGGGAAGGAATTCTTTGGGATTCGAATATAGTTAGGATACGTTTTAGAAGGATTTTTTCAAAGATTTTTGAAAGGATGGGAAGGAGACTTATTGGTCTATATGATGAGGTTATGCCGGGAGGTTTGCCTGGTTTTAGGAAAGGAATGATGGTGGTGTGTGTGTTTCCATATCAGAGGAAAGTGAGTCTTGCGAAGGATACAAAAGTAAATGTAAGTAAGGAAGATGATTGCAATTTTGTGGGAGTTGTCGAAGGATCTAGGTGGTGAGCAGGCGATATGCAGGTGATTTCCGGTTTTTCAAGATTTTTTAAAAGTAATTTGACCTCAGAGGGGTTGCTGCTTTAGGAGGTAAATATAGGATTATTAGTTAAAAATATACTGATTTTTTCGTGCACCACTCAATGACGAAAACAACTCGGAAAGAATTATCAAACCCAATTACTTATAACTTCATATTATTATTAATATTATGAATTAGAAAAAAAAAATAATTGTACAGTTTTTTATATTTGTACTTAAACAACTCATAAATAGGTAACTGTTGTTAATAAAACTGTAACTAACACTATCAATTGTTGGAAATAATCGATGAAAATAAGCTACCACTCAGCTTCCACTATTGTATTAGTTTTATTAAGCTGTACATATAGTTAACTTAAAAGTGTTACATTTGAAACATCTAAATGCATGTATAAATTGCCTTGGTAATTGTTTGTTGGCAGTAATTTTTCATTTCTTAAGCGTTTTTCTGCATTGGTGAAAATTGCTAAGATAATTTGTAAATTATGATAGAAAGAGCAATATTTTGTTCAAGTTAGGATTTGCATTCTCTTTCGAAAGAATACTTCCTTGAAAGAGACAATATTTCATGTAAATTCAATGCAGTACCAATACGACAAAATACATTAGCATAGACGTGACTATTGTATCTTTTATTTTAACCTATAAATGTCAAACTAAACATTCCATGTCACTACAATTATTATCAATCATGTGTAATTTTGTAATGTATAATGGATGTTTTTTTTCAAGAAATATTTATTTAATAATAAGTGTATATTTGCAACCGTTATATACATCACATGGATTTCTTTTCTCAACACAATTACTCACTGTTCAGCCCGATTATATGCTCATGGCCTTAAGAGTATGTTAGTAAACAGTTCGTGAGTGTTACGGTTTGAAGAATCTTGTATGTCGTCACTGGCATATTTGTTCATACGCAACATATCAATACTGAATATCATAATATCTATACTGCTCTAAACTTGAACTATGATATACGATATTTTCAACATTATTGGTTATCTTATAGTCGAATGCATATAATCTAGTTTAAACATTAAAAGAAAAAAAAAATTATCTACCCCTTAACAGATATAAAATAAGAAAGTAGAATTCAATTCTTCACTAAAATATCCTTTTTAAAATATTTTATTGAAGAGCTTAATGAGCTAAATTCCAGATATTCCAAATTGAGAGTAGTATTCCAGAACAATACTACCCACATCAGAAGGCAATATAATTCTATTACAGTAAACTCTCTCTTATCCGGCATTCTCTTAACTTGAGCTCATCCTTAAAAGCCTCTTCCTGAAATAGAAAATTCTAACGGTTTATGCTTAAAATTTGTAATAAAAAAAATAAATAATATTTTACATATCCGTAGCAAATAAAATAAAATTGACTACTTAAAAAAAATTATATACCATTGATTGTTTTGTAATAAATAAATGGAACAGTTTAAAAGAAAATAAATTTAATATTTTATTACATACACACAGATTTACTTATCATTCAAATGATTTATAACTAACTACTGTATAATTTGTTTTAAAAAAAAATACTAAAAATGTTTACAGGAAAGAAAAATAAAGCTAGGATGGTGATGAGCAATTTCGTTTTACTGGGTGCATACAGGTCATATTTTGCACCGAAAACCTTCTGACTTAAAACAATTTCTTTTTTAATCGATATTTTTTCTGATCATTATTGGTGATTCCCATTATCTGACCCGGCTTCTGTCTGGGTAACGCTGGATAAGGGGGAGTCTATTGACCCTGAGGTTTTTGAGTTCCCTCTGCCGTTTTGCCCAGCCAGCTGCACGTGTCGTTTCTTAATCCTATGGTGTACTTGGTCGTCCATCTGCTCCTCTGGTAGTCTCGAAAGTACCGATGTTTAATTTATAATATTCCTGGAACATTTATCTTTCTGTTAGTGTCCTGTCCAAGTCTATTTTCTTTTATCAATAATCTTACCTATATCTGAAATTTTTTTATAGTGTCTTAATCCAATTCATAGATTTTTTGTCTCTTTTTGTGACATGTAACTTATAGCATTTCATTCCCGTCACCGTTACTAATATTTACTTTTTATAACTTCTTAACTTTATAAGACATTTTAAATTACATATTCTAAAACAATTAACAAGTATAGTCGAACTTACAGTAGAGCGTCAATTACCTGGAGTTATCTATGCCAGGCTTTGTCCGGATACTGAAATGTTCCGTATAATCAACGCAGTTATGCACAAAGTGAAAGGCCTCTTCCAAAATTCGTTTTTGAAGAAATTATACATTGACGGCTTCATCAGGTTTAGTATTTTTCGGGGTTTTCATCACTACTCGGCATCTTGAAACTGCTTGATTATTTATAACCGAAAGTGATCTAGCATTTTTTTAAAAGTATTTTATGGTCGATTTTCCGATTTTATATTCGTCGGCAAGAGCAGTAGGATTTAAATTTTTTTTTTTTTTATCTATCAATGATTTTTACTTTTTCCTCAAGGAAAAGAAAGACACGGTTTCTTTTTGATTAGTTTTGCAAAATACTGAATCACCAAACACGAAATCAATTTTTACTGTGTACTTAGATAATTAACCTTGATGTGAAACCAGACTCTGGTGTGACACACTGAACGTTCAAAGACTTATTGACAAAAAGATTTAAAGGAGTATAAAAAATCGATGGGTACCCAGGAAAATCTTATCCAGGAAAACGGGAAACCATTTCGCATAGGTCTATCAAGTTAATTCAATGAACTTTAGTTAAGAATCTGAAATAAAAAAAAAAAAAAAAAATAATAATAATTAAAAGAATCAGAAATAAGATTATAAATTATTACTACATCACAGTTAGTTAGAACATTACATATTTAAAATAAAATTAAAGTTTTTATCCTTTAAATATCTGAAACAGAAATGTTTTTGTTGTGTAAAAATATAAAAATAATAAATCATTAAAATTTGCAAACCCTTGTTTAATTTTCAACTCACGGAAATGTTTAAGTTTTTTTTTAATTAATCGAAACGGTCCGAATTATTGACGGCCAACTGTATAAATATCAGAAATCTGTATATATGGGTTTCAATACGTACAAGGAAATTTTAATATAAAAAATGAAACATATCATAATACTAATAGAAAAGCCATTATGCTTACTTTGTAAGAATGGAAGAAGATAAAAAAAAAATAAAAAATAAAATAAACTGTTCCAAGGAGAATTCATAAAGAAGAACCCGAAAATGATATTGATGAAGACGGAATTAAAGATAAATAAAATGAAAAACGTTAAGAAAAAAAGTAACAGAATGACAAACTGTACCATAAAAATCGATAATTATTCATAAATTTATGGTGATATTTTTTAATTTGTTAATAAAAGCTAACGACTCTATGAAACGATTTAAGTCATGAAAGACATACACAACATCAGGAACAACTTTTCTTAACTTAATAATAAATATATTTAAATGTATATATACTTTTAATAAAATAATTATTAAAAAAATGTACGTAAATAGTCTACAACCACATAACTTGAAAAGTTTTGAAAATTTCAGTTTTATCTTGTTGAGCTAAAAATAAAATGCCTTTAGTACTTCTATAACCGTAAAGAAATAACTATAGTTTTTATAAAATTGCAATCTTTCTATTCATTTTCAAAGTTTGCTTAAACCTTGCCCTTAATAGTTCAATCGTTTTCCAGTTATTTTTAATCCATTTTCACATTTACTTAATCTTATTTAGTTATATTTAATCTTCTTCCATCTTTTTTTAGTCTTTTCCATTTATATTCCAACTTTCGCATTCATATTTAAACATTTTTTAATTATAATTAATCTTTTAGTCTACAATTCCTATTTATACTTCACCCTTTTCTGCATAAAATGTAATAGTTTAAAAATAAATGGAAAAGGGGACTCGATTGCCGAGGTCTCTGCGCGTTCGTAACCAGAAGGACGTGGGTTCGAATCCCACCTGTGCGAGTTAAAATATATTTCGTGGCGGTCAACAATGCTTCGAACATAGAGTGAGTGTTGACAAAATTTGCAAATCCTCAAATTCTTCTAATAAATTACTCGCTAAACAAAAAAGTTCCTATGAATTAAGGGGTCTGGAAGGGTCTGGAAATGCATCCGTAAAAGGTTATGGCAAGATAATTGTAAAAAAAATCAATTTTTTTTTTTTGGCTGTGGTAGTAAATTGAAATTGTTGGTGCAATTTTATATATATATTAATTTAAATTTTTTTTAACTTACATGGATATAAGAACTAAAATAAAGACATTTTTTTTACGAAGACCATGATTTATAATAATTATTTGAATTAATAGTGCTTTTAATTTAATGATAAAAAGGAGTTAACGTAATGGATATTACTCAGCTGGCATTTACACCATCAGGAAATTAAAACGTTTAATGTAGTTGTTACGACTTTAGCATCGTCATAAAAACTCTTATTTAGATTACATCCAAAGGTCGCCTAATGCCTTGTACTGCTGCTTCCCAAGAACGGCGTTTAAGACAATTATATTTTCGTTCCTCTTTATTATTTTCTATTTTCTACTATACTCGTGCTAATCAACATACAAATATATTGGCATACAAAATTATTCATAATTTCTTTTTGCTGCTTGAGAGGCATTTTGGCGCACTGTGAAATTCTTGAAAGGCAAAAGAGCAAAGCCAGTGAGAAATGTTAAAGATAACAATGGGGTATTGCTGACTGAAACACATAGTATATTAGATAGATGGCGTAGACACTACTTAGATCTCTTTGCTAATGAAGAAGCAGCTAGAGAACAAAGGGAACAGACGATCTACGAAGTCAGCGACGAAACCATTAATGAAGAAGAAGTAGAACTGGCTATTGAACAGATGAAGACAGGCAAGGCAGCAGGTAGAGATAATATTGCCCCGAGTTCCTGAAAATATGGTGGACAAGAACTCATTAAAGCGTTGCAAGGGCTGTTTCAGACTGTATGGGATACCAAGAGAATCCCGAAAGATTGGGAATACAGTGTGATTATCCCTATCCACAAAAAAGGAAGCCAAACAGAATGTGCCAATTATAGACCAATTAGCCTCTTGTCTGTGGCATACAAAATGTACACACACATTCTGGAGAAAAGGCTACGACGAATCGTGGAGAAACATTTGGAAGAAGAGCAAGCAGGTTTTCGCCCCGGGAGGCAGACCCAGGATAATATATTTGTCATAAGGAATATATTAGAAAAGTCATGGGACAGAAATAAGAACACATACTTAGCATTCCGGGACCTTAAGGCTGCTTTTGACTCAGTCCCACGTCAAGAAATATGGAACGCCCTCGCAGCAAAAAACGTACCAAGAGATTTCCTTACCGCCATAAAATCCGTATACGCAAATTCAAAAGGAGTGGTAAGGATTAATGGAACAGAAACTGCTCTTTTCCCATTACCAGAGGAGTAAAGCAAGGAGACAGCCTGAGCCCACTTCTATTTACCGTGTTCATGGATGAGATCCATAAAATTTGTAAAAGGCGTACCGCACGAACAGTGGTAGGAAAGTGGAACATGAGGACGATACTGAGCCAATCACTCTTATATGCGGATGACATCGTCCTCATATGTGACACTAAAGAAAAATTAAAGCAAGCTCTCTTGGAATGGCAAGAAGAACTTAAGCGAAAAGGAATGACCATCAATGCCTCTAAGAGTAAGATACTGGTCCTGTCCCGAGATGAGGAGGAAACAGTGGAGGTGGTTTGTAATGGTGAAGTTCTTGAAGTAGTTGAGAACTTTATCTATTTGGGCTCTAACATAAACAAACAAGGAAAAATAGACGGGGAAATAGCAAACAGGATCACGAAAGCTAACCAGATCAATTATAGCATTTGCAATAGTATTGTTGGGCACCGAGATGTGGGGCAAGAGACAAAGCTCCACATTTACAAATCAGTATATCTCCCTACTCTTACCTACGGGAGCGAGAGCTGGATTATGCTGGACAAGCAGGTAAGCCGGATAACAGGAGCTGAAATGAGGGACTTACGTCGGGTTGTAGGAAAAACGAGAAGAGACCACGTAAGAAATGAAAGGATTAGAGAGGAGCTGAAAACTCCTGCACTGAAAAATATCCTGGAAAAACGTCAGGTAAAATGGTTCGGCCATGTTTGTCGAATGAGTGAGGACCGGAAACCTAGAAAGGTGATGGAAGCGCGACCCACTGGCAGGAGGCCACGCGGAAGGCCTAGGATTTTGTATGAAGAATATATTTAGAGGATCGGAGGAAAGACATTCCAGGAACTGAAACAACTCTGCAAGGACCGTGAAGCCTGGCAGCGTTGGATTGAGGCCCCTCCACGCTGAATGGCACAAAGGAGGAAGACAAAGAAGAAGAAGAGAGGCATGGCAAATGTGATATCTGTAAACATGTCTTATGGGTTGATTTATAATAGTCCAGGCCGCTTTGAACATTTTGAATTTTAAAGAATTTGCATCGTCAACTCCATTCACTGGGTTTTATGGAAGTTATTATAGAAGAAGCTGTAAGTTTTCTTTATCAAAAAATATTTGTATAAAGTTAAATGTTTAATATGTAGTTTATAGCTTAGTGTACCACAAAATCATACATTATACCGAACTTGACGTTTGATTTATTGAATTACTTATTTTTTTTAAAATATTTACCTTTAAAGAAGGAAGTTCCCTAAACCTTTAATTTAAAGTAAATTGAACCCTTTGAGCTATACAATTTTGATATAATTTTTTAAGTTTTTGAATAACATAATAATATTTTTTTTTTGTTTTCTATTTCATATTAACGGGAACATAATGATTTTTTCATTATTACGATATGTTTAATTCAAATTTCCTTGTATTTAAAAAAAAGTAATTTTTCTTTTGTTCAAAGTAGACCCTACTTGAGGGATGATTTTCGCCTCAAAAACGCTTCTTCTCGGTGTATTTTCCAATTTAACCCTTTTCATTATCAAGTTATCAAAAAAATGTTTTTAGAGTTTTTCTATTTTGGTTTATCAGTCAGAAAACATTGAAAAAAAACCTTTTCAGCAAACCCTTTTGTAAATCCGCCAATTGGGTTCACTTCATCACCATTTTTTGATAAGATATAAATAATAAAAAAAAAAATATTTTTAAAAGTGTTTATCGCTTTTATAAAAATATACCTATTAAATTAACAAATAATAGCTATTAACGTAAGCTTAATTTAGTTTTCAAGGAAAATTGGTCCTTACCAAACAAAACACTCAAGGAACACTTGAATAGAAAGACAACATTACTAGAAGCAAAGAAACAAAAGTGAGTATGTAGCTTACAATTTTTTTTAATTAAAATTTAGTTATTTGTGTTAATTTTATTTAATTGTTCATAGATTAATTAGATTCCTTTTTGTTCATCAAATCGAAATCAATTTTAAATATATGATAAGGGCATAAATCTAAAACTGTTATAAATATAAATATGAATAAAAATAATCGTTCATATTCACCAAATAACAAAGCAGACGATAACACAATGTTTAAAGCAACACCGTCTTCTAACAACTTAACAATCGTGTCAACAAGTAACAACCGTGTAAACAATTTTGTTCAAAGTAGCCCTCCAAGTTGCGTTTTTTTGACTTATAAAAGATAAAAAATTTAAAACAAGAGTAAGAGACAAGAAATAAAAAAGAAAATGTTGCTGAATAAATTTTTGATCAATACATTACTCATATGCTGCCACATACACCAGGCCAAATGATGTTTAGACACGTTTATAAAAACACCAGTTAACACTGATACCATAATAAGGCTTGCAACGGCCAAGGACGGCCAACATGTGCTCTTACCTTGATCGCAGCGCATTCTATGTTTAATCGTTAAATGTATGGAACAAACTGGAGGATGATAGTTTGTAAATTGAGTCATTCAAAAAGAAGTTCGTGTAAAAAGCGCGTTTGTTCAAAGTAGTTCCCGTTTACGGTGCATAAGTAAATGTACTGTGAAATAACTAAAATGAAAAGTCAATTTTCGATAACTTTTAAAGAAATACCCATAAGTAAAAGTTTAATGAATGTTCTAAATTAGAAAGTTTCTCTTAATCTTCTTTTCAGACGGCTCAGAGGTTTAATCTAATGAGAAACAAGTTGAGAGACTAATGGATTCGAGTGGGTATGTCATAACTTTTATAGCTTGTCATAGAAGAGATTTTTGATACCAGTAGTGATACCAAGGAATCGATACTCGATTTTCGGTACCGATACAAGTTTAAAAATAAACTTCTATTTCAAAATATTATCAAAAATAATCTAAAAAACTATCTAAAATAGGTCAAAAAACAAAACAAAAACAACAGGTTAAGAAATAAATTGGTAAGCCGCTAATAGCATTTATTAACCATAGCATATAATATATGTCATAAATTATGATACAGACAATGGAAAATAATATAATTCTTATTTACGAAGTTAAACATTGCAAGATTTCATTTATTGATAAACGAATTGACAATGTTACTGAGCTCTTTCACTAAAAAAGTTGAACTGGATTTGTTTTGAGTATTAGGGTTCAAAAACTAGTATTTAAATGTAATAAAATGGAAAATAATCTTTATTCTTGGATATATCATCCCTTAGAAATAACAAAAATGTATTATAAATGGTATTATAGTCTGAAAGGCATTATTTCATGGACCAGAGGTTGTAATCTTATTTTTTCATTTTCCAATAACGGATAAATATCTTCAACGAACGTTGGTTTAACTTGCAGTTTCATGAGATTTGTTTTATATTCTGTAGAAAGGAGACATGCTCATTTGGAGAAGAATGATGTATAATAACATCATTAGATATCACTAAACAATTGCCAACGTCAGCGGTATCAATCGGTTTCTAGTAATCGACTTTGGTTCATCAATGTTCTATACCGACTTTCTTCTTCTCACGAATGGATGGAACCGAGAATCAATACATCTCTACCAGCAACTATCGGAAATCCAACAAGTGACTGAGTTCTTAAAGAAAAAAAATGATAAAACTCTTTTGAAATTAATAGGAATAGATTTTGTTTCAATATTACCTTCTTTAAGCTGAAAAAGTTCATTCCTACATATAGGGTTCCTTTTTTTTTTTTCTTTTATTAATCTTATATAAAGTTTTGCACATTCTCCTCTTACTGCTTTCTAGCATTTGAAAGAGTCGTTTTGTTTAGCATAATTTTGTTATATTAAATATTATAGGTAAATTAATAATTAGGTTATGGGGCTGACCGTTTATTTATGTGTTTACGCCTTACACGTTAAAACAATTTAAATCTACGATTTTATATTTAAGATAATTCTTGCATTCGCTTTGGTTCTCCTGCGAATGAAATTTGGCTGTACAGTGGATTTGAAATATTTTTAAGGTATCGAAAAATTTGTCTGTTCTATCGGCCAAAAACATCTTAATTTTTTTAAACTTTTAATTCCTCGTAAATCTTCGTAGTTTACTTTTATGATATGTAATGGCTATATATTATATTTCAGTTCGAGAACTATATCTTTCATGTAAAATTTAATTGTTATAAAGGTACTTCTTTTGCGCAATTTTAGTCGTTAATTTATTAATTTGCTTGAATTTAAAGATTGTTGAATCGGTTTCAAACAATTTCATTAAATCATAATTATTTTTTTTTAGATATTGCTAAAATTTACTGTACGGTTACTATTACTTTAAAACATTAATTTTAGTATATTTATTTTTCTTTAGTTAGGTACTTCCGAAATTGGGAAAATATGTTTAAAAAAAATGCAAAATCCCTTGATAATTGTTATGAAACGAACTAGTCCTAAAATAATTGTAGATTAATTGGAAATGATAAAATGTAAATTTCTTTTTTTTATAATAATGAAAATAGAAAAATTACCTTTTACCCCGAGAGGCATACAACAACATCTGTCGGCAGTTTGCAGAACTATCTGTTCACATGTTTCCCAACATCCCCCATACGGTGCTGTAGCATTTCACCACTAGTTTCGCATTGAAAAATATTGTATTAAAACCAATTGTTTCCTTCAAAAAGTAGACCTCAGTTTTTATTTTTATTATTGTATTGTTTAGGCATATTTTAAAAAAAAATGTTAAATGTATAAATATAGAAAAGAATAGAATAGAAAAAAAAAACTATTCTTGGACAAAGTTCCTTAGGAAAAGTATTTACATGACAGAAAATAAATAATATCTCGCCTAGAGATTTTAAATAAAATAGTAACATAACATAATATAGAGTAAATGTCAGTTTATAATAAAATAGCTTGAAGAAAAAAAATCTATGCATGTATGTATGTATATATATATATGAAAAACTGATTATATTTTAGGACAAACAGATTACACAAAATTTACTTACAATATATATTCTGACAGTAGAATAGTGATAGACTTTATAAAAAATAATAAAATACAAGACATACTTACTGTACAACTGAGAAAAAATCTAATAAAATTAATGGACCATGACATAAGAACGTTTCTGACATGGATAAAAGGACGCAGTGGCATCTCAGGTAATGAAAAAGCGGACACATTGGCTAAGACAGCTGCTAATGATACAAACTTAACTTACGAATACAATACAGTTCCTTTCACGTATATAAAAAAATACATACTAATTGACTTGATTGAGGACTGGAACAGGCATTGGCAACAATCTACTAAAGGACTACCATTACAGAAATACATTCCAAATATAACAACACAAAACTATAAAATACTCAAAAGTACTCATCACAAACTAACTCAATTACTTACAGAACACCGACCGACGAACCATTTTCTGAAACGGTTTCACTTACAAAACTCAGACGCTTGTGAATGTGACGGACTAACTCCACAAACATTCTTGCACATTTTAAATGACTGCCACATATAGGAAGACGAGGGACACAAATTAGTCAACACCAAAAAAAACACACAAATTAGTTAGGGCTTCTCTAATGGAAGGGGTTACATGGCCTCTTCAACAAGAAGCTTTATACCGGAAGTATAAAAAAGAACTTGTGGAATACTGCAGTATTTTGAAAATACACAAAGACTAAATGGAAAATAGTGTATTTTTCCTCGTCCTTTTTCCAGTTTATTCATTTATTAAGTTTTTTTTTTTTTTTTTTTTTTTAATGTTATTGAAACTTAAAAATATTGAATTGTATCAGAAGAAACGCTATTTAAAACATTGTATGCATATAATATGCTTTTTGCATGGTGTATGTACAATTATAAAATAAACGCCTCTTCTGCAGGGTTACTAAAGAAGAGAAAAATAAAAAAATAAAAAATAAATAAAACTATATATAGAGTCAGTAACAGGAAATAATATGATAAACAAAGTTGACAGAACAATAGATTTCTGATGTTACACATAGTAAAGTATGAATATAAATAATATTTGTTGAGAGGGAACAGAAATCCAATCCTAATGAAAAATAGAAATGAAAATTATCTGAATAAAAGTGAAAACATTTTCATTAGAAGATTGTCGAAACAACTAATGTTTTATATCTGCTATGCTTGTTTGAATTTCGTCACACATACACACACACACACACACACACACACACACACACACACACACACACACACACACACACACAACACACACACACACACATATATAATGTGTGTACGTGTTACCAGATCGATTATTTATTAAAGATTTTTTTTTAGAAAATTAAATTTATCAATCTCAGTTTGCAGTATATTATTTATTCCCTAATAAACCATATACGTTTTACTATTAGTTAAATGTATAATAAACGTTTTAATCAGTTTTTCCAATGAACCTACTGATGTACCAAAATAAACTTGGACTTATGTATTGTTAATACTATAGTATCAATCTTAAAAAATAAAATAAAAAGCATTAAAATCATTAAGTCAAGTAAACTTTAATAGTAATTTTCATCTATCCCAAAAGGGGTAAAAACTTTATCAAGTAATATCAGGCGATTTAAATCCAATTTAAAAATTCCTCGAAAGTTCCGCTAATAATAAAACCATTTTATTTATATATATATTTTTTTTAAATTTATTAATTGATATTTACAACTGTAACAATACATACATTGAGAAAATGTGTTGAAATATGATAACAATAACATTTCAATAACTTGTAAATAAACTACTCATTAGTAGATTTTCTATAAAATCTACAATGTCCTTAGGCCATCTTCTTTTCTGACGCCTGTGAGAGTTATCGTAGATCTGAGTAGTGGTTTCGAGTGGATATGAAGATTATCATGAAATGTTAGGAATCTGGTTTGGGCCCATTCAGTAACATATAGGACGGTTAGATAATTAGTGATAAGTTAATTAGTGACGTAATAAGGAGCATTAAAGATTTTGGATTGTATGGATTGGATACAAGAAGAATGGTTAGGTTTAGTGGAGCACAAAAGCTCAGTATGTCCAAATCGCTCTAATTACTGTCATGTAAATGAGTCTTTTGTAATTAACTTGAAGCTTCGAAAGTTTGTCAGATTAATTAATTGGGTCGAAATCTACGAGTAGTTTCTTGTTATTTAAGTCCTGTATTTCAATTATAAGGAAGATATTTGTCAATTTAGCTAGAAGCATCTCTGATAAAATGTTGTTGTGAATCACACAAAATCAATACTCATTTATTACTTAAAATTAAAATTTTAACAGTTAATATTAACAAATCAAATAAATTACCTAGAAATTTAGGATATAACGATTTATGTATGAAAAGAAAAACATAGTTTAAATTAAAAAAACATAGTTTCAAAGTATAGAATTTATTGTACAACGTATAAGGTAGTTTTTAAATGAAGTACTTTTTACAACAGGTTGTACGTTCTTGTATGGCCCTAAACATCTACAGTTAAACGAAATCCATATGTTTTCTAAATTAAAAAAAATGCAATGATTTTTTTGCTTTAAATTCTAGCACTGAAGATTTAATGATTAAATATATTATCTTAATATTATTATTATTATGGACATATTCTAATTAACCTCTAATCTAATAATAACATGTAATGCACTTGGATGTAACGGCAGTAAACTTTTTGCAGAAGCATCTATAGCTTCCAGTTTTCCTGTGGAACAATAAAATGTTGTAATTTGCGGATTAATAACTTAAATTAACATAATAGTTATACTTACCTAATTTTTGAACAGTAATGAGGAACTAAGAAAACTTTTCATAGTGCAGCTACCTGAGGTAATGATAGCAGGAAAGGAAAATGACTTGTTCACAAAAAATTATTACTAATCCAACAAATGTGAAATTTATCTAACTAAATGAGTTACAGATAGAGTTTGTCACTAGCAATCAAAAACAAAACTTCATCTCTGATGTTTGTAGAACAGAATAGAATAAAAAATAATTTTATTCTGGGAAAAAGTCCCGATGTCAGCGACGTATTAAAATGACAAAATAAAGGAAATTATTGGTAATAAACATGATCTATACTATCATATAAAAGTACAATCCATTAACCACATCATCTTTATGGCCCCAGAAAGGTTTAGCAACAATAATTATAATAAATTTACCGATTTTCAGATAATTTGTAATTAAAAAAAGCGTTAATACGTGAATAAAAGTGAGGCTTGAAAATTAACCGATAGGTGGTGAGCGCCATTCTATATTAGAGGTTACAAAGGTACGATGTTAAATAGAGATTAAAATTGATAATATTTACTTCCTAGACTTCAGCAAGAAGCCAACCCTGCGTCTTATAAAATATAATGTGTTTACAAAACTTAATTCAAAGAAAAACTGATGGATATAAAGGCAACAATCCTGGTGCTGTAAGGAAAAATCTAGAGGATATGACTAATGATATAATGAGGAACGTTAGGACTATGCTGCAACCAGATAAAATAAAAAAAATTGCTGATGAAATAATTAGATATACAATTGACTAGTCTGCACTCCAAGAAATGTGCTGGTCAGGACAAGTATAGACAAAAAGAATTATTCGATTATATATAGTGAGTGACTCACAAGATAAAAGGGGGCTATATAAAACGGGATTTTTAATAAATAGAACTATCAGAGGTTCTAAGCTTGATTATGACTCCATCAAAGAAAGAATTTGCAAAGTCAGGGTTATGAAAAATTTAGAAAAATTACGATTTTATCGGTTCATTCACCTACTGTTATAACAGTAAGTTATAACTGAGCAGTTTTTTTATGATGAGCTTATTACGATACGCTAACTCATTCCAAGGTATGATGCTGTTATTATTTTAGAAGAATTTAATACCACAATCGGGAAGGAAGATTGTCTCTATAATGTTGCTACAAATTCTCCCCTGTATGATGCTACTAGAAATAATGGACAACGACTTGCGGATTATGCTGCAACTTGTAATTTTAAGATTTTCAGCACAAACGCATACATTTAGGCACATGGGAAATTCCAGATGGTGCTTTCAATTATATTTATCATGTTTCAAATTCATGAGAAATACTTCTAGCATAACCCATGATTTGTAGAGGCTATTTTCTTCTTAGAGCCTTTTGTTTTTTTGCAAAAATTAGCATCTGTTCAAAAAGACAATATAATATAGAGAAAAAGGTGGAATATTGAAAAATCAAACTTAAAGAAACGTGACGAACGATTTGAAAAAAAACCCTAAAAGGATAAACTGTGTTAAACCTAAAAACAGTGTTGAGACGTATGATGTCGATGTTGAATGGAAGGCAATTTCAAAGGCAGCTATAAAGGAAACTGCTGATCAAGTATTAGGGGAAAAGATTCTTGCAAGACATTGTGAGTGGTTTGATGCGGAGCTTGCCAGCGCTATCTAATTAAAAAATAATCACAGACAAATATTATTGCAAAGATATATTAGAAGCAACCGTGAAAATACCTTAGTAGTGGAAGGAAAGTGTCCAAATTGTGCAGAAATAAAAAGAGAGCATAGCTAAGGAGAAATATTGAATCTTTGGAGAAAATGAAGGAGTGTAATAAAGTAAATAAATGCTACAATTTAATTTAAAAATGAGGAAGGGCTTTCAGCCTAAGATGAATATCTGCCGTAGTAAGGATGACAAAGAACAAATTGGTTCGGACAGATAGGCTTAACGTTTTAAAGATGTATTAAATGTTATAATTCAAAATGATAAACTAGTGATCAATAATGATTCCTTGAACATAGATCCAGATACAGATGAACAGATAGTGTCTTCCCCTGATCACGAACCTCCCACATATAAGGAATTTTTAAAAAAGGAAAACAGCGTTTGCGCCAATGTGAAAGTAATAGTCCATATCTCTCTGTGATAATTATCCTTTTTCTAAGGTTTTTCTCAGTTTTCTATCAAGAAAATTTTACAAGGATATTTATTATGTGGGTAAACATTGACTAAATAAAACAGTTAGTACAGCCAATAAATATTTTAATTGTGAATCGTAAATTAACATGTGCTCTATGGGCATAGAGGTGGGGAGGGAATTATGCGATAAGAGCCACCTTGACATTAGCCAGTGGTCATCTGCCTTCTGTACGGGGATGTTCCGTACTTGCCCTTTAACAGCATACTCTACGATCTTTTTATTTCATTTTTGTTTTTAAATTATTTTTTTATTTATTTTTTTTTTTTTTTTTTCTTTTCTTTTCCTCTATTCTTTTATAATATTCGATATGATATTTCCACATTGTGATGTCGTCTAAAACTAATAAGTCTAAAAGAAGCCGTTTATTTTAATTGTACGTTTTAGCCCTGCTGAACAGCGTTCTCGTCGATCAAAGATTAAAACTCCTCCAAACACATCAACAATCAACGAAACAATACCTGGGACTTCAACTCAAGGAATAAATGAAGAACCACCCTTCTTTACTGCAAATCCTTTCCTGGTGCTTAGTAACACACCTACTGAAAGTATGGAATCAACATCTGGTTCACAGCCTTCTAAATCTTCACCTATTTTCGTTCGGAACATAAAAATTTTGCCTTAATGTGTCGCCAATTAAACAAGAACGTCGGCCTAGGAAAATACTCATACGTCAGCTGTACAAGTGACACAAAAATCACGCAAGATTCTTCAGATAGTTACCGTTAGATTGAAAAATATCTGACGGACACCAAAGCTGATTTCCATACATATCACCCTCCATACACAAGAAGAAATATCCCTTAGGTTGTTAGTAAAAAATCTTCATTCTACAAGGCCAGCTGAAACAACTAAAGAAGAATTGATGTCTATGGGATTCAAGGTATGGCGTTTTCTGAATGGTCAAAAAGGTATCCGGAGACACCCATGAGCAAACGGCAAAACCTTATTACCACTTGTCTTCGTTGATTGAGAACCTACAGCTGGGATTGTAAAATTCTACGATGTCACCTCCATTTATTACACCAAAGTTAAAATAGATTAACCATATCCTAAACGAGATATTTTGCAATGTCATAACTTAAAATATCAACACACTTCCCATCCCCTCCACCGTAAAGATAGTTCATGGGCGGCTTCTGACGAGTACAGATCCGAAGAATTTGCACGGTACCTTTTCAGCATATTTGCTCCCCATCCTGAATATATTCCCACTCCACAACAACGGTTCATGAATTTCTTTATTAGCCGATTCCTCTTTCCTTATCTCCTAAATCAATAAGCCCCTTTGTGGTCAAATACCTTTTAAAACAATTAAGACCCCGTAAGAATCCTGGATATGATCTTCTTAGTTCATATCCTCAGGCAAATTCCTTATAAAACACTCATATTCCTCACCTACCTACACAATTGTATCCTCCGGATATGCTATTTCCTTTTGCTATAGAAACACTGCATTATTATATTTTTCCTCAAACCGGGCAAACCTTCCAACAACCCTTTATCATATAGACCAATTAGTCTTCTCCCAATCCTTTCAAAAATTTTTGAAAAGCTCCTTCTTAAATGTAATTCTATCCATCCTTGAGTCGCAAAATATTCCCTCTCACCAGTTTGGATTCAGCAATAGCCATTCTACTGTCCAACAAGGCTTCAGAGTTGTCGACCACATATCCTTATCATTTGAAAGCAAACAATATTGCTGCGGTGCATTTCTGGATATATCGCAAGCTTACGATCGGGTATGGCATTTCAAACTTAAATCAGATTTGCCTTAATCACTATTCCTAGTTCTTCGATCATACCTCCTTTCGAGTTCGCTGCGGAATGGAAAACTCTAGCTGCTACCCAGTAGAGACAGGTGTTCCACAAGGTAGCGTTCTTGGTCCAGTCCTATATATCCTCTATGCTGCAGATTTCACTACCTTTCCTGAAACTTTCTTAGCAACATGCGCTGACGACATTGCTATCCTTTTATCCCATCCCGATCCCTTAATAGCTTCCCATGATCTCCAAACCCACATATCCTTAATCAAGGACTGGTGCGATGACTGGCGGATCAAAGTAAATAAATCCAAATGCACCGACGTAACATTTACTCTCCACTATATGGTAAATCCATTCCTCCTATCTATTTCAATGGTATTCCACTATCTAACGAGAACTCAACAGATGCTTCAGCCAACTGTATAGACAATAAAGAGGATATCTCATCTTTCCGTTGAAAACAAAATTCTCATATACAAAACTATCATCAAACCTATTTGAACTTATGGACAGACAAAAAGTCGAATATCAAACGCATTCAATCCTTCTAATCCAAAGTCCTCCGAACCATAAATGCTCCTTACCATGTATCCAACAAAGCCCTACACAATGATCTCAATATACCATAAATCCTTGACCTCATACCCCTTAAATTTTTGAAAATCCACCGCACCTCTTCTTCCATCCTAAACCTCTGCTAAATCACTTTCCAGTTCAACGCATCCTGATAACTCACCTCGCAGATTGAAACGGCAGTGGCCCGGAGACCTTTTGTAAAAATTATTACTACTATTTATTAAATTATTTTTTTTTTCTCACAGTACATAATGTAATCATACGCCGTCTATATTACTTATTCTCCACATTTGTAGCAGAATATAATAATTACTCAACAAGAGTTTAAAAAACAAAACAAAACAGTTTTAGCGATTGTTTTTAGTTTTAGTTTTCACACTTTGGAAGGGTTAATAGTTACATACAAGTTACATAAGACAATTTAATCCATTATCCATAAACATTTTTTTAATTATGACTAGCGAATATTTCTTTGATCGTTATTCATGTTGTATTTACTCCTAGTCTAAAATAATATTGGCCAAAACCTTTTCTGACTACCGAAGCCTCTTATAGTAGAGACATATTAGAGTAAAATGTTCGGTGGTTGATTTAATAGACTGATTCAGATTATCTATTTTCATCAACTTTAATTACCCATATATTTTTAAAAAATACATATGGAATGTTGTTATTTACTTTTTTCAACCTTAATAATTTCATATTAGAACAAAATAAACTTCAAATTCCTTGTGACAACATTATAATACTATATGATCAATAATCTTGGTATTAGTCAAGAAAATATATTTGATTCACTGTCAATTGATAAAACGGATTGATTTTGAGTGCTGATATGAGTTGTGGAATTCCAACCCGGTCAAGTCCATTTTTGAAAAAAATTTTTCAGCTGGTCGATAAAGATCGTTTATTGATGCTATCAAAGAACATACCTTATTCTGTATAGCTGTTTTCAATATGATTTAAATTTTTTTGGGAGAAAACCTTCTACTCAAAGATAATCTAGAAGGAAAACTATTAAAAATGAGGTGCTATTACGTTTAAAAATAGCAATTTCTAAAATTTCTCCCTGACTGAAAAACAATAGATCGTAGATGTGTCCTGCTACTGCAAGATAATTTGTATCTATAATCATCTTTAATCTACTGTTTGTTTTTTTTCAATTTACATTTTTATATTAAAGGGATCAAATTACTTAAATTAAAAATTAAATTAAATTGACAATCAATGATTATTTGAAATAAACACAGTAGTGAGAAAATAGCGGTTTCAAATTCGACTTTTTTAGTTAAACCAATATAGCTCCTAAAAGGTCCTAATGACAAATGCTGTAAAACAAAATATATGCTTTATTAAATATCTGACAAGGAAACTGCCGTCAAATTTTTGATCCGAGCAACACCAACAGAGCTAAAGGGTTTTTAAAATGTTACATTTTTGAGTGTGAAAGAATGATACATTTTTGAGAGTGAAAAAATGTAACATTTTTGGAAGTGAAAAAATGTGACGTTTTCGAGTGTGAAAAAAAGTTACACATTTGAGGGTGAAAAAACCTTATAACGTCACTTTTTTCATTCAAATCAATATAACTCCCAAACTATAGGTCCGAGCGACAAATGTTATACAGAAAATGTTATTCATTAAATTAATAGTATGGATTCTATTGTAGAATTTTCGATTCGAACAACACCAAAAAAGTATAGACCTCTAGCTAAAAGTCATAGCCATGTAGAAAAAAAAAGGCTAATTTTTAATTTCTACTACTGTATGGTTACAATTTTGTGTCTTTGTGTATGTATGTTGAATCCCAATTTCAGCATTCAAAATTACCATTATTGCATTTTTTTTTCTATTTTTTGATGTTGTATTATCGAATATGTAACAAAAATACCTGCTTGGAACTGAAGTATAAATATTAATATTATAAATTTACTTACTTCAGAGGAGAGTTTCATCTTTTAAAAATTTCTTTACCTTATTTTGTGAGAATAATTTTATAATAATTGAATTTACTAACTTTAACATTAACCTATTTTTTTTTTTTGTGTTCACTGAATAGTCCTGTATCATGAAGATATTTTCGAATAGCTAGGTTCGAAGAAGAATCGCATTTTAATCCCTTCTCAAAACTAGAGACGCTGAGGGTTGAGCCACATTATCCTTGAGATGGGCCTGTGGGACGTCTTTGTTAGCTAATGATCGGTGACGTGACTTAATTCGTCTAGAAGGAACTGCTAATTTAGGAGTGGGAGGATCTAGTGAGAGCTTGTTGGTATTAATTTGAAGGTCGCTTAAAGTTCATCTTAATTCGGGTCTTTTAGTGAGACCAAAACAAATTAAAAGCTTTAATACCATTAAAGGAGTGTTAATTGTCCATATTAAATGTTTTCAACAGTAAAAACGGCAACATACAGATTCTTTATTATATCCAAACAACCCCATAAGATCTGATAACAATGATATCCGATAGTTGGAAAAATTGGATTTGAATGGAACTTGGAACGAACGATTTAGCAGACAGGAACGAAATATGAAGTGTAGCATTTATGGTAGATATCTGTCAAGTTCAAAAAGACATTCAAAGTGATAAAACATGTGTAAAATTTGATTCAACGAGGGATGGATAAGATACATTTAAGGAGGGTTCATTTCAATATTTATAAAAGAATTGGAAGTAAGGTAACTAGCCTGAAAGAGGTTTTTCAGGATGAAGGAAAATAATTACAGTGTTTCCACAAAACAGGAAAGTGGTTTGTGTGGAGATTACAATTGTAAACGTAGATGAGTAGGATGCGCGGTCACTGAAACACAATGAAAACATAAATCTTATACTGAAGTTTCGGCCTAGGGTCATTCTATGTCAAATCAACCAATTCTATATTAGATTTAGACCTTGACTTCTCCGAGTTCTATTGTTTTTGGTACAGAAGTTGTACCTTTATTGAAACAATAGTTTTTTTTTTTTTTTTATTTTTTTTAGAAAAGCTTGTAACTCAAAAATAAAAATTAGAAAAATGTAATTTTTTACACGTTGACTAGTCTTGGTAGGTACAACTTCTATACCGAAAATCACAGAAATCGGAGAAGTCAAGGTCCAAAGCATTGGTTGATTTCACATGGAATGAATAACCCACTCATCAGAGCTAGAAGAAAGACAAACAAAAATATATTAGAAGAAATAAAGGGAGTGAATGTTCAAAAAGATGAAAAAAAAAAAATTATATGTAAATTTAAAAAAAAAAAAATGACAAATTTATAAAACAAGAAAAATAAATTGAAATAACAAATCAAACATTTTTTTTTATTACATATAATAAAAATGTTACGACAAAAGACAAGTGGATATAGTTGATGAGGAAATATATAAATAAAACGAAACAGTAGACAGATGAACAATCTGGTTGATAAATAAATACTTAAAGATAACAATCAGATTCTACATTGAAAAAAAAGAATAATTAAGATTGAGGCATAAATAGAATTGTAGACTTAAACGTACATAGTGAAAAGGAAACGAAAATTGGAGCATATTTTATAATTGTAAGGGAAATTAAAGGTAGCATAAAATATACATAAAAATAAAATTTAAAAAATCGATATTTAATAGATGAATTCAGCGGGGAAGGTAATGAGGGGTTAATAATGAAATATTTGTGCAGATGGCCAACTTTCAGATCGGTGTCGGTAGAAAATACGTTAAAGTAGAATAGAATAGAATGAAGAATTTGGAGTCTGGTGGGACTATGGCGAGTCGAACCTACCAAGTTCTTGGATATGCTGATGATACTGTGGTCCTGCCAAGAAATGAAAAAACTTTAAAAGTCATTTTGCATAAGATGGTGCATAAGATAAGATATTGCAGAACTGTAGGTCTTGAAATTAATGAGGCGAAGAGCAAGTATATGGTATCTTCGGCTTCTGGAATTAGAAGAAAGCCGTGTAACTTGTCTCTTGACAACCACTCTTTTGAAGCTGTTGACCACTTCGTGTATCTTGGCACGGAAATAAACTCCAAAAAAATATAGCGAGCGATGAGGTTAAGAAAAGAATAATGAGTGGGAATAGAGCTAACTTTAGCTTTACAAATATGATGCGATCAAATCTGCTATCCAAAAGGACAAACTCAGGCTGTACAGATCTCTTATCAGACTCGTTGTGTGCTATGGAGCAGAGACATGGACACTAAAAGCAGCTGACCAGCAAGTATTAAGGATCTTCGAAAGGAAAATATTGAGGCGCGTGTTTGGCCCTGTGTATGCTCAAGGAGCATGGCGAAATAGGAATAACCAGGAACTAGAAGATCTTATACAACATGAAAATATAGTACGATTTATAAAATCTTGACGGATTAGCTGGCTAGGACACCTAGAAAGGATGCCAGACACAAGAATGGCAAAAAAGGTTTTCCAGACGACCTTCCCTGGAAAGAGAAGAAGAAGACGCCCTCGTAAGAGCTGGATTGCTGACGTGGAAGGGAACTTGGAAAAGATGGGCGTGACAAACTTAAAAAGAAAAGCCTTGGATAGACATTGCTGGGGACTAATTGTCAGGGAGGCCAAGGTTCACCAGGGACTGTAGAGCCGAAGAAGAAGAATATATTAGAAAAAAAAAAACACTTTATTCTGAGAAAAAGTCGCTTAACAACAACATTACTTAACACAAAGTAAAATCATAACTTGCCGAGAGATTTTAGAAATAAAGCAACATAGATAAAATTGAATACAAATTTTTTTGGATGAGAAAAATATAGAAAAAAAAAAAAACAACAACTAAAAATAGAAAAAAGGCGAGATCAAAACCTTAGAGGGGCAGCTGGAAAAATAGAACCACACAGTGTTTTCACAAACACAATTGTTAGTTTATTTATTTTTCTTGTTTTTTAAACTTGTCATTCACTTTATTTACCGTATCTCTTTTTTATATATATTTTCAATTTTTTTGTTTTAACGACCTTTTTGTTAGTTTTTCTTCTAACCCGATAAAGGCTTCTAATATAGGCCAAAACATTGACACAATAATTTTAAATTTAAATTTTATTTGCGTTTGTAATAATGCATACCCTAACTACCTTCATTTTCACTTGTTCCACAATCAAAAAAATACCTAATCATTGAGTAATATAATAGCTTTAGGTGGAAGTGGTCTAAGGATTTTAAGAGTAAGAACATCATAGGCGCTAGATTTTCATGAAGTTGTGTATTGGCATTATTATAGCAGATATTGAAGATTAAATAATAATAAGAAAATGAGAGTCTAGAAAACTAATAATGTGATTTAATTTAAATTCTATAATCCTATCTATTATAATTGTTTTATTTTTATTTTCCTAGTCTGATTATCTTAAAATATGTTAAGAACATTTTCTCTGGTTAGAAACTGATTTATCTGAGATTTTTTAGATAATACATTTTTCTCACACTTATGCATGGAGTATGTTAAATAATCGATTATATTTACGTAATGATTTGTAAAACACAATGAATCGAGCCTAAAACTGAGGTAATGCTTTCACAAATCTATTGTTCTACTTTGATGTGAATTTGGCATTTTACTGAAGAAATGGTAAATGATGTAATTGTTCAAATATTCTTTGAGATTTCAAAGTTATTGGCTCATAACATATTTTATTATAAAGTTGAAATTTATAACCATTTAGATTATTTATATATTTTACATGGTTATTATTTTTCAATGTTTGTAGTGATGATTTTAAAATCACGTCAAAGGGAACTAAAGCAATTGTTTAAAATAACTTGTCTAACATGAGGTAATAGTAAAATCGCTTTTTCTTTTTATAACTTCTTGATAGTTGTTTTTATTAACATTATGTTATCTCTGAATTTATTGATAAACGTTGTTGTTTGGGATATTGAAAAATAAACAAATATTACATTACGAATATATATATATATTTAATTATAATTATTGAACACATCTACAGATAGGTACAGGGGAAACATTAAGGGTCTCTGGAATATTCCGGACCCCTTAGCTTCACAGCACTGATTCCACTTCCCGTTTGGCACATATGTACTTGGGGTACTCCACTTTTTCTATTGGTTGATTACACTGCTCATTTTCCAGGTGGGAGGTAGCTGCCGCCAGGTCTGGCAGGTCCTGATGGGTAGCCTGAAAAAGAAAACACGATTGCAATATATTTATATAATCTAATTATATTATGAAATTTATTGCATGGAAGCCCAATGCATTGCTAAAAGCGAATAATATTCTTGAATGACGAGTGATTGGTAGTGTAGCATAGCGTTTATAATATGCGATATTCACTGATACAAGATATCTTTAAAAGAAAAATACACCCTAGTAGCTTATGCATTTTCTAAACAATGTATCTCATGTAAACTTATCAACTTACCATTTCCGCCGCCGGTGGCTCCTTGTCCTGTGCCAGTTGGGAATCTGAAAATTCAATTTTAAATCATTTTCTTTGTTGTTTAAACATAATTTTAAATATAAATGAAAGAAGAAACTGTTTATCTTACCCGCCGCCGGTGGGTCCAGATGGGTATCCCCCTGGGCCTCCGCTTCCTCCTGGTCCACCAGTGTATTTGGCTTCTCCTTCGTACTGGACGTCGGCGTTGTACCCTTGGTTATCTGCGGTGTAGCTGACTTTTTGTTTCCTACCGTCGGGCAAGAGGACGTTGTATTCTCCACGCACAGTCTGGCCATCGCTGTCAGCTTTGTGTGAGTAATCGTTGCCGCTTGCTGCATCTTTTACTTCGTAAGAGAAGCTGAATGGTTGTGGCTGGAAAATGACAATTTCAGTCAGTTTTGAACATATGATTTAGGGTATTCAGAAAACTTCCCTAAGTAATCTGGATAATCCATAGCAAAAAAAAACTATAAACTATTTTTTTCAACCTACCGGTCCCTCTCCGCCATCTCCACCATACCCTCCATTTCCACCTCCTGATGGTCCAGTGCCCCTGCCGGTGTTGTAGCCGTTACCACCACCGGTGCCGCCACTAGGAGGAAGGTAGGAAGCTGAAGGTGCATCTGCTGAGACGAGGGTCACCAGCCAGACACAAGCCAAAATCTAGAAGGCACCAATTTTTAGTGCTGGATTTTTATTAAAATGATTTTGTTTACATTTTCTTGAAATTTCTTAATAATACAACACCACGTTCGTTTCATGCTTTATCTCATAGAGAAATGATATCACTGTTTATAATAGTAAATTTCTTTTATAATTTCATCCATTAAACAAGAAACTGCATTAGTAATGTTGGACCATCATGACTTAACTTTAGTGGCAATCAACTTAAAGAGGCTAAAATAGTTTAATACCTGAAGAGGTCTTAAATTGAAGAAACTGGTTTTAGTCTGTTCTAACTAGTTCCACCTGTTGCCATTTATATTTATTAATTTAAAATTATCATGATAAAGCTATTATTGTCAATATAAACAAAACAGTTTTCCACAAGCGAATATTCCCATATATTGTATATTCCCATATTGGAACTATTTATATTACCCTAACTCAGTAACTTTAGGTTACTGATGGAGATTATTGCAATGTTTATTTCATAATGATTTTTAATGTAACGTCTTTGAAACTCCACGATGTTTATTAATCCTGTAGCAAACATGAGTCTAGTGATTCTGGAATCGGAATGGCTTCCTTTATTATACCCGTGGGTAGCTATAGCCGTAATCGGAAAAACAAACATAAATATGTATAAACGTATTTTTTCCAACAATGTTAATTGAATAAATTGTGAAGGAACTTACTTGCCAGTTGAAAACATAATTGCAAGCCTTAATGTATAATTCCAGCCGCGCAAGAGGAAAATTATTCGAGTTGTCGGCAATAACTCGACTCCCCTTTTAATGGCGTTAGAAGTTGCTATCAAAAGACATTCCGGGTGGACACCAGTAACTGGATAAAAGCATGATGTAACACTATTTATGGTGTTTCATAGTGACTTGGAAGGTGCTTTTTGATCTTGGGAAACAAGAAGGATGCAGCCTGTTTTGCGTGAAGATGAGTTGGTCATGTTCTATTATCTCTCACTTAAAATTGCAGCTGTGATAGTCAAGACATTTTAAGAAATTAAAACCTCTTTTGTGCAACTTCTGGTTTTTAGATTATAAGTTTCTGTTTGGCCGTAAAGCATTTATTGATAAAAATCATAATTGTGTAGTATCTATATTGAGCTACCTTTTTTAAAATGTTTGAATTTTACTTAAACTGATCACAAATATTTCAACTTCTACATAATCTAGATGCGTTTACGAAAATTTATTAGTTTATGCTACCTGTATTTGGGCCGTAAACTATGCGGAAATGAACTTACTCATTGCACAATAGGTTCCTTGCGGTTTGGACTTAATGCAACATTACGTGAATTATATGAGGTTATCGCACCATTTATGTAATATAAAGGAATCTTAATTCGGGTTCAAAATGTCAATTAAGCGGACACAGGGCAATTGGTGAAGCGCTATAAGTGTTACCTAATCTGGAGTTGATTCTGGTTTGGGACGGTGGATTCTAACAAAGGCAGTCAGGAACGGTAGGCATTTGAAATGTAAATGCGGGCTGAGTGTGATTGGAGTGGCCGCCAGGGGAAGCGACCGACGCTTCTAACCCCTCAATGACTTCAGTTACCTCTCTCTTTTGCGACAAGGACTCTCGTTTTTAAGCCCTCTAGATGGTCTATTACGAAGTAAGTTCCGTGCCGAGGAGTTGGCTCTAACAATCTTCCCTATTACTGTAACATTGCCATTACTCAGCACTTACGGATTATTTTACCTATGTTTAGCATAACTGTATTTCAAAAGAATTTAGTTTTACTATTGACCTACGACCTAAATATCTTTATTAAAAAAAGTTCTGGAATGAAATGGACACAAAACAATCCTTCCTGTTCTATACTTAGTTAGTACGGAACCCAAGAGACCCTTTGTAGATTGTAGCAGTACAGCACGAAATCTCAGTAGTGACACCGAATCTCTGTTGACTTTATTATCATATACTTTGTTGCAATCAATGTGTGCTTGAAGTTAAATAAGTATATATTCATCACAAGACCTACTTACAATTGACATAATACTAATTTTTTCAAGACCATTAACGAAAGGACACAAGCTTAAACACAAATTCAGATTTTATTTCTGTTTTCGATTAAAATTAAATGCAAACTAAACAGTTAGTCTTAAATTTATTTATTAAAAATCATCCTTGGTCATTTCCTAAAATAACAATTGAGAAAAATAAATGTTTGTATATTCCACTATACCGATTTCATCCGTTGAGATAATACACAAATGCTTTAGATGAGTCTTCTGAAACTTTAAATTCTGTATAATTATTTACATCAGAACGTTGCTTCTAAAAACTTTTAAATTCAAACCAACAAAAACATAGAGTATTATTGTAGATTATGTTAATCACGTAGCTGTAATATTAAAAGAAAAGTGATTTTTTTTTTTCCACAAATATAATAGTAAAAAACTGCAATAATAAAATTTAAAGTATTTTCTAAATTTCAGTATTCTGCTTACTATTAGGTTTTCACAGCTAAAGATTTTATATCAGATTAAATACATATTAAATATTAAATTTAACTATATTATTTATCCCAATAAACAAAGTATCGAAGCTAAATTTGAAATAAATTAAAGCTAAATATTATATTGAACTAAAGATTTAAATATGCCTAAATAACTAACTTTGTCGTTTGTTTGAGAGTTTAAAATACACTATGGATTTATTTGTTATATTCATACTAAATATCGTAATATATGCTGATGATAAGTGTAAATATGAATTAAATGAAAATATTTGTCATTTTACTCTCAATTTTTGTGTTAATTATAAATAAATACTGGATACTAAACGAGTTTCACACTACAAATGAAAAGGAACGAATGGAAATAAAACCGGTAGACGATTCACGCCTTAGTCACGAGCTATACCTGACCAGCAATACTTCTGTTTTTTCTCCCCCCTGGCTACTGCATGAAGTGCATTGAAGTCTCCAGATCTCATTAATATTTTGTACCTGAGTTTGGATTTTTAGAATTAGTGGTGTGTTTAATATGATTTATTATTGCCTACACCCAATAATGGATATGTACTAAACGTTTTCGGAGTATAATTTAATTCTATTTAAATTTTTAGCAAACTATTTCCTTATATCTCTGTTAATTTAGTTAAAATTTATCTAAATTTTACATTCTAAATATTCAAATTTCATCAATTTTAAATTTATTGGTATGCTTATCAAGTTAATTTTTTTTCTTTTAAATAAATACCCGTTATTACAGTTAATATCTTCCAGACTCTTAATATTCATTATTAAATTTTAAGATTTTTTTAAAAGTATTGTTACAATTTTATCGATCGATTCAAATCGTTGAGATGCTACACCTTAGACGTACCTTAACCAGAGGATGCATGTTGCCCAGAGAGGAGTGGATTCTCGAACTACAGACTGTGTGGCACTTGTATGGTATATATAGCGCTAGGGGATGGGGAGAGCGGGCAAGGCCGCGTAACCCTCTTCTTGGAAGGAGCATCGTGACATCACGACAATATTACACAAGCGGCTGCACATCCTCGCATCCCAGCTACCGTTCTTCGGGCTCTTGGGGTTAGTTACTGTCGGCATCGAGCCATTGGGTATCGTCCGGTATTACAAGTTTCACGAACAACGTGAGGTATTTGGATTTCTGATTCCGTTTCATTGATCTGTGACAAGTTCGGTCATGAGTGATGGCTCTAGTTCTCCATGTTTATTGGCGGAGTTACTAATTTAAGCATCTCGTGAGATTTGACTGGAGAACTACTCCATTTTCTTTTCCTTCTCCACATTTCAATATAGCTTTAAGCCTACCTAATTATAAATGTTATAAGTTTGACTAAAGTATCAGTTATTTAGTATTATGGTATTTATTAATTTTGGTATTTGTGACTAATTATTGTGCGTTCTTTACAAATATTATATCACTAACTTAGACCTAGTCACGTTGAACCATATGAGAGTACAGTAGACGGACATGATAGACCTGTCCTATTCTTGGAGAGGTCAGGAGATCGCCTTGCACTAAGCGGTCACGCAATCAAGTTCTGATTAACTTTATTACTTATATTCTATACCATACCCCGATATCTCCATTGCATTTATAAATTTCCTTAGTTCTAGTACAATACCAAGAATACATTTTCATACCACCTGAAAATGTAAAATCAAACATCAATTGTCAATTTAGTTATTGAACAACATATCTGTAGAATTTCCTCAGACTTTTTTTTCTTTAGTGTACCACTGTTTCAAACTAATGATTTAATTAAAAAATAAGAAAGCTAATATCTAATTACACACTGAGCTACAAACAAAGTGGCGTACCCAGAATATATTATATACTATATAGTATTTATAATACCTATATAATATATTATTTCATGTATTTAACTATACCAATGAGAACAAATATTGCATAGTAACTGGGTAAGGCTTTTTGTATATTCAGTGCAGAAAAGGCCATTTTAATCTTTTTGTGTTATTAAGTTTTCTCGCTATCCTCTATAATGAGTTAGTTTGACCGTATTGAGTTGGCAAATAAGTCCTTATATTTATTTATATATCATTACATTTCTTATCTGATATATTAATCCCTGAGATGGATTGTTTACTCTGTAATATATTAACAAAGATGTCTGCAATTTCAGTTTTACATCAGCTTAGTATTGTGATTGCTATTGCACTGTGAGCATGGAAAAATATCATTCATATCAGGATATTATGCTTTATGATTTTAAAAAAGGTAAACGTGCTGCAGGAGCTCATAAAAAATATTGCAGTGTTTATAGAGATGATTCCCTAATCGAACGCACCTGTCAAAATTGGTTTGCCAAATTTCGTTCAGGAAATTTTGATGACGTTCTATTGCCATCAGGACAAACAATTGATTTAACTTTACTTCGTTCACAATTAACAAAGTTGGATCAAAAAATTAAAAAGAAGCGCCCAGAACTGGCAAATCGAAATGGTGTTGCTTTCTACCAAGACAACGCAAGGCCCACACCTCGATTGTCACTCGCTATACATTTTAAGCTTTGGGTGGGACCTTTTACCCGATCCTCCGTATTCACCAGACCTAGCTCCAAGTGACTACCACTTATTCCGGTCTCTGCAGAACTCCATGAATGGAAAGCAATTCCAAAACGAACAGGACCAGTTTTTTGACAATAATCCCAAGAAGTTCTATGAACGTGGCATTATGCAATTGGTCAAAAAATGAGAACAAGTTATACTAAATAAACTGTCTATTAAACTCGGAGTTTTATTTCACACTCAAAAACCGAACGGACTTATTTGCCAACTCAAGAGTTTGTAATTGTTTAGTTTTTTCTGCAATTCAAACCACTACTAATTCTATTACTGAACTTTTTGATTAAAAAAACTTAAATTACAATGGACGAATTTGCCAAGGCTAAAATGCTTTTTTAGATGGCTGTGGTGTCCGCTATTCTGAATTTTCTATCGGTAAACCAGAAATTATGTTTCACAGAGCACTAAAAAGGTACAGAGAGACTAATTAATACTACAGACGTCATGGCTCGGAACGGTCGAGAGCGACATTGGCTCGAAATGGCCGATATTTCATTTTACTGAACCACTGAGATCTTTAATGCATTTTAGCTGGCTCAGGGGCTCAGGAGTGTTCGTAGGAAACAACAGACCTCCAGAAACTGTGAGGCGAAGGCTGGTAGATTATGTGTTAAGAATCAGAAAAATATCTCGGTAACTCTAACTAAATCTACAGCATCTAAAACGTCTTATGAAATTTTCCTGGAATCAAGCATTGGGCTGAGGATGATTGTTCACTGATTTTGCCTTAGATCGTTAGATGGGCATCTTAGAGTCTGCAGAAGGCATGATGATAGATACGCTCAAGCCACAGTCACTTTACAAAAAATGTTTGGAGTAGCTCAGTTAAGAACTCGCACTTCCTTTAATAGCAAAACAGAGCTTTACATTTTAAATGGATGCATTTTAAACGCTATTTCATACTTAAAAGACATACTCCAGGGCTTCTTGTCCTATTTGTACCATTCGTACGTAATAACTCAATTTCAAACCACCAAATATTGCCAGGTGTGTTAGAAAATGCTTTCAGGAAGTTAGAATAGAAGTCATAGATTGATTTGCTTGAAGTATTGAGATGAATCCAATTGAAAAAGCCTGGGATGAATTTTGGAGACATGTTGGATTGAAAGTTGCTGTTCCTGGGACCCTCAATTTTCAACTACAGAAATCGTTTATTTATTTTTTTTTCAAAATAGTGCTGTTTAATTTAAAAAAAAAATGCTAAAACAACACATAAACCCCTAAATCGATACTTCATAGATGCTCTAAATAACCCCTCTAACAGAACACCGATACCCAAGTATATAAAATAATTGATTAGAACCTATGAACTTATGTATGCCGAATTTACGGATCAGCTAAAAATACGCGTATCCAGAAAATACAAATATTTCAATAAAAAAATTTAAGGCTGAAACATACGCACCATCTTACTTACGTCTCTAAAAGTATCTTTAAAATATTACATGACAAGAACGTTTTCTTGACTAGAAACATGAACACATAAATGGTTCAATCACTTAGCTTTGTTGGTGGTGTCACATTGGAATATCTTTTACGTTGAAAGAAGTATTTCATGCCAAGCAGATGAGATTAAAAAATAATCATTACTACAACAAGTATATAATAGTTGAGTATGGAGAGGAGAAAGAAATTTATTGATACAAATTTAGAAAATTAAAGTTCTCCTTAAAAATGCAATAAGCGTGATCGGAGTTGTCTAGTTCACTACTCATTTTAGTAACTTTTTTCTACTCGGAAAACAAATCATAGTTGTATTCATTCAATGATGATGTATGGAACAGAAAAATGAACTTTATTTGAGATTTTTTGTTCTATGACTTATATTTTTGGGAATAACGGAAGGTATTGTAATTCATAGTGTAAAAGTAGAATAGAATAGAATAGAATAGAAAGAAAACTTTATTCTGGGACAAAGTCCCTTAAGAATAACATTAAATAACATAAAGTAAGATCATAACTGGCCGAGAGGCTGTTAAAAATAAAATAACATAGATAAACTGAATACAAATATGTATGAAAAAAAGATACAGAGAAGAATTAGAAAAAAAGAAAAATCTTATATAAAAAGAGAGTGAAAAAAATGAGTATACAAAATAGAGGTTAGTTAATATTGTAAATAAAATTGCAGAAGAGAAAAAAAACAAAACAGAAACTTGAAGAAAAATGAAAGATAGAAAATCAAAAATTATCATTACAAACAATTAAAACATTATCATAATCAAACTATAATTTATGCTTATGTTTTATGTCTGACGGTCTTAGTAAGTAAATTAGACGATTACATACATAGTACATACATCCTTATAATTAGAGAGCGCCGAGTTGAAGGGAAAAAATATGGTGAAAGAATAGTGCTTTAAAAGGAAGGAACGTCGCAATGCAGTACTTCTGTGGGATGGAGTTTAGAGATCGGAAAATACGAGATCTTGTATGCAGTGATTTGATAGCGGACTTGAATTTCAGGTTACTGAAAATAAAGGGAGGGTGACGGGTGTTGATAACTTGGAATAGGTAGATGCCTAGGAAGTATTTTCTGCGGATGGAGGGAAAAGCCAATTTAATTCAGTGTAGAGATGCCAAACATGGGAACATCTCGAGGTTCCGAAGAAAAACCTAATGAAACAATTCATGATGCGTTTTAATCTGTCCTCAAGAACCGTCGAGAGCCCGCCATATATCACGCAACCATAGTCAAATTGGGGGAAGATAAGGGAGGATACTAGGATTCGGCGTGTGGGTAGGGGAAGGAGGTACGGGAGCGGTGAAATAGTTTTAGGGTACCGATTGACCTTCGGGAGATTTGTGCAATATGGGATTTCCAGGAGAGGGTTTGATCAATGGTTAAGCCTAAATTTTTAACCGAGGAATGGAAAGTTATTGGATGACCATTAAGGAATAATGTGGGAAAGTTGGCATTTGAATGAAGAAGGGAATGTGATCCTATGGCAATTGCTTGAGTTTTAGCTGCGTTTAACGTTAATTTATTCAGATTTGCCCAGGCACAGATTTCGTCTAGGTCTTCCTAAGTAATGCATAGCCATTTCAGGAATCGTTCACGGTTTTCAGTAATTTCGGTTATGGGGATTGGCCGATTAAGTTGAAATAAACCCGTTAAATTGGAGGAACTCGCTTTTTTAAAAGACATATTTATATAGTAGATCTAAACTTAGGTATAAGGTCAGAGTTGTAAGATGGTATTGATTAAGACGTTGATATGATCCTAGGGGTGGTAAAATCTTAACTCTTTAACAGGCAATGTATCCTGGAGGATACACATATTTAATGTCTTTTGCTCAATAAATGAAGTAATATTCGACGCATTATCCTACTCATTATCGTCTAGTATCCTTTATTCAACCTTAAATTTCATGATACATGTGTGGGGGTTTGCGTGGCTATAGCCGTTCAAAGGGAAAAGCAAGAAGAAACGAATTCGAAAAATTCCCTGCCTGTCCATTAAAGGGTTAAATAAGCTCTTTGCGGTTTTAATAGAGAACAGAGTTTAGCTGATTTGCATGACTCTGGTATAGAGTCAGCCAGGATATATAGAGGTTAGTTGGGTAAGGTTTCCCTTTTCGGAGTAACTGCTTCAATGGTATTGTCTAGTACTTCTTCTAGGCCGAGTGCTTTACACCTTATGTAGTGTAAATCCAGCTGTTCAGGTGGTACAGTAGATAAACCATCTATCTAACAAAAATCGGCGTAGGACCTGATGTAACGATTTCCAAAGGGTTAGGGTTAGGGTTTGTGTTTAGGCGTTAAATTGCAAGGTTTTTAAGCCTCTAAAGCGACGTAGTCGGACAAATGATCCAGCAGGAGATGTACTGTTGGCTTATTCGTAGTGTCTGATCGATAAAGCCCTGAAGGAGAGGGCTTTAGGTATGTACTAGGTGTGTATTGGGTATAAATGTTCTGTTATACCTGAAAGTGTAATAAGCGTTCAGGTCACTCACGATAATCAGCCTGAAGAACTCTAAGATCACCTAGGACTCCTATAAACCGCAGATATGATTTAATTGTCGTAGAGAACATGGGCAGTGATTTTTATATCTTTGGGTCACAAGGGTAAGGATTTATCTCCACCTACTGCCATATTTTATAGCAATAAGGTATACTCTCCCTGATTTGGGGTCGTTTCTTCTCCGGCTAGTATAACTAATCCTAAAGGAAATGCTATTCCTGTGGGAATATTTTATGTTAGGTTTCTATCTAAGGTGATGGACTATCTGAACTTTTCGGGTCTCAAAATTTTTCCGTTTGCCTGTAGAATGTATGTTTGTAGTACTTTCGTCTGTTGCCTGTTTATCTGTTTTCTGATTAGCTGGTGGTTTGTAGGATTGGGGTGTAAGTCCCTGGACGATTCCTGGAAAATCTTAAGGAAATGCGACTAAGCCTTAATTCATAAGACAGGGGTCGTTAATCTACATTATATTTCAGCTTTCATTCCTCTCAATCAGGATAAATATCCGGTAAATGATGCCACATGTGTATCACTACAGTTGAGAAATTCGGAAGGGACAGCTTTTAAAAGACACTTAATTAAGCGTTCCCGCGCAACCCGAGCTGAACACTTGTTTTCTGCAGTAATTTTTTAGGTGCCTAAACTGTTGACAGTGGACACAACTAGCCACCCTTTATTTCTTTATAAAAGGGAGTTATAGAAGTTGACGTGGGTCCTATTTATAGGGCTTCAGTATCTCGTCAAGCTTCCCACCTGCTGGTGTTTAAAGAGACAGATCATATTTTAGCTCATCTTTATCATTTCCACCAAAAACCCTTGCAATCTCTCTCCAAACTTCTCTAAGACGTCTTATATGTATATCGTGATCTATATCTAAGCATTAGTAAATTTCTTGTTTTTAGGTCTATCTTTTAGTACGTATAGAACGGTCCTTGGTCAGCGTGAATCTTTATATATGACCTTATTCTTCATATTTTTAGGAAATATATGGACTTACCCCCTTCCCGCTTCTTCTGAACTTCAAATTATTGGGGCTTTCAGTTCTACTCAGGTACTTTAGACACCACCAACTACTATAGGCGTTGCTCTTTTTTGGCACGTTTCCTCATTTATTTTTACCACTACAGGTCATATACAAACCTGAAAGTTGTTCTGGATAACGGCTGACGGCATTCCTGCTTTGGCTGCAAGTGGCCTTCTTTTTTAAATGAATTTGACTGATATGTTAAAAGCTAAATTTTCTTTTTCTACTCCTTTCATTAAATCATACATTTATGGTACAGCATCTAAAAATATTGTATTATTGGTACTGAATAGCAGACATAATTTGAATAAGTAGATGAAATATGTTTGGGCCATTCAAATGAGTAGGGTTTTCTAAAATAGTTAAGGAATCGACTAGGACTAATTAAACCTTGGAAAATCTTATAGAATGTATGTCAATTCTTGTAATTAACACTAAACATACTATCATGGCGGGTCAAACAACTGTTTTGGGACTTTTTGGCAGAAGTTCTTATAGACAACATTCATTGATTTGCTTTTCGATGTTATTACTTTTATTTAAAAAATAAATATAATGATATTATCAAAAGTGCTTTTTTAATATTCACTCCTCTCCTATTATTGTTTTTTTTTTTTCTAAAAATTGTGGTGGAAATGTATACTTATGAAATATCATGTTTATGGTAAAAAACAAACTGGAAATCAGAAGACATTATTACTTCAACACTACCACACTAACGCATGTGCTATCGTGATTATCTGATTGGCAATGAAAAAGAGCATGATAAATTGGGGGATAAAAACGACGTAAGAACCTTAAAAACCTGTTATATGAAACTGGATGTGCCAGTGGATTGAGAGGGTGAACTCTTGATGGAATTTCGAAATTTATTAATTTTGTGGTGGGTTCATGGAATAAATCTCGACCTTCTCTCTCTAGTTAGAATGGTTTGATTAGTAGTAGGATAGTCTGTCTTTCCTGCTTCAGTTTAGATATAAAGAAACGTTATGCCCAATAAGTTGTTTTATAATTGGCAATTATAAACCCCTAGGGTCATCAAAGCCTGGAACTAAAAGAAGTTTCAGACAAGTATTTTACTTTTGTTTCTAGTTGGAAATTTCCATACGATTATATACTAATAAAGAAGTAATCTGCTCGTACAACTTCAAATTCCCATGATTTTTAAATGTATAATTCTAATCTCGCGTAAAAAAGATTTTTTTTCTTTTATAGAAAATTATTAGTTTGACGCTTAATGCATCTAGGTTCAATTTTTAATATGGTGTAAATAACAATCTATTTTAATTGTTAATAAATAATTTTAGGTAATGACAGTTTTATTCTTTTTAAATAAAATTGATTTTTAGATTCTTTTCTTTTTTAAACGATTTTTTTTTTAATACACCGTAAAACGGCGTGACTTTGCACCAGTGAGTTCACTTTGCACAAAGCTCACAAAATAGTTTTAGTTGAAGAAACAGTGTTTTGCAGTTGTCTAAATGAGGGATATTTGATATTTCTTACTTGTATAAGACAACGCTGATTGGGTCTGAAGAATTTTCACGCTGATCCTAGTTACATCTCATTATTTATAAAAGTTAGTTGATTATAGTGTTTCAAGAGGTATGATTCCTTTGTGAAATAAAGTCGTGCTTTCAGCAACTAAATATTTCTCTAATCATTTAAGTTTTGCATTAATTTTATTCTATAATTAGTGTAATTTAAATATATGACATTCACCAAGTATATTTTGGCATGACATGCACCAAGTATATGAGGCGCAAGGTGGCCTCCCTGTTGGAAGAAGTCTTAGGTAGCATTCCTGCTTCTAAACAAATCAATAAACGAGGATATTCTGAAATTACGGAGTTAATAGGCTGGTTAAAATCCAAATTATTTGGGATAGCGTTTTGCTTCTTGTTAATAAGGTTCTTGTCATCTATGAGCAAGTATATTGACTGTTAAAATTTGCCCTAGTTATTGCTTTAAATTTTTTCACGCCACAGTGCTCGTTATTATATTTTAAAATGTTTGTCAAACTATTGCAGATTGCATTTTTCCAAAAGTGTTTCTCTAAGAATCTGTGTGCAATTTATTTTAGAGGTATCGTTTTGTCCCTTGTTTGCCAAAATGATGGTTGTTTACGTTATTTAGGCATGTTTTAAGTCGTTATTTTTTTTCTATATAATATTTAGTTTGTATATTCTTGTATTTTCTGTCGTTCCTCAATAAACCTTTAAAAATTTTGCAGTTTTGTTTCTCATTTTAATGAAAATATTGTAATTAACAATCGTTTCCTTCAACAAAATCCTTAGAAGCAGATTAAAAAATGACTAGGCTAAACTCCAAACACTATTAAAAAATTACTTTGCAACTCATAACTACTATCAAGGTTTGTATTTGCTCCAGAATACGTTTTTAATGCTTTTTTTAATTGAAAAAAGACGTCTTGGTAGATGCTTTATTGCAGGAGGTGACTACAACGCCAAGGATCAGTCTTGGGGTTCACGACTGAGTACTCCACGAGGAAGAAACCTAAAATGTGCCCTCCATGAGCTTTCATTGGATACAATATCACCTGACTCACCTACTTATTGGCCAACTTCCAGACAAAAAACACCAGACTTACTAGACTTTTTCATTACTAGAGGACTTAGAACTATACCTTACATCAAAAATAAATGCTTTTTTTCTGATCATTCGCTCTTTTTGTTAATTTGAAGAACCCTGTTAAACTGGATGATGCAGTAGAATATTTCACTCCGAACATACAAGAAGCCGCGTGGTCTTCTTCAGTTCCCACGCATAGAAAGTCAGAAAAGCTACCCATTTACCCTCAATACATAAGGGATTTGATCAGAGCAAAGAGAAGAGCACGGAACATATGGCAGACTGACAGATTGCCATAACGAACTCAAGCGACAGATACTAATGTGGTGGTGCAAGGTCACAGGTATCCGGTTGACTTTGCACCAAAGTTTAAAAACAATAAAATCAATTAAAAGTTTTGTAAATTTTGCAATTCCAAGATTATGCGATGAATCAACAGCATTTTTAAGCTAATTATTCAAAGTAAATTTTTTAATACATGCATTTTTAACATTATTGATAGTTAGTTTTACGGTAATACTTTGTTTTTAAACCTATTGAGTTGAACTTCTTGATTGCTTTTATATTTTATAGTTATTAATTTCGAAAAATGAATTTTTCAAATATTGCTTGATTATAATTAGAAATTTTTTGCGAAGATTGTTTTGCTATTGTTTTATATTTTAAAACATTATTAAATTTAGAAAAATGATTATTCTGGCTAAATAAAATACACTACAAATTGGTTTGATTTTGTAGGTTTTACGCAACGCATCGCTATCTTCGATGAATGAACAGTGGAATGTATGCCCTACTTACTGAATGAAGTTTTTTTTTTGACATTTCCATTATGAAACATAGTCTATATGGAACAGCGCATCTTTCTAGTTGATTATTACCGAACCACAGATATTGCCAAATTATTTCCAAATTTTTATGTTACCAGATTGTTTGCAATTTCTATAGACCGCAATCTATGGATCATCGATGTCACTGAATACTCCGCATATGGCTTTGCAGTTTTATTTTGCTGAGACAACAGAGGAACTCAACACTTTCAAAAGAACTTAAAAACATTGGATTAGGCTGTAAAATAAATGGTAGGCGAAATGTTTATAATTCATTTTTATATCATCCAGTTTGAACTAGATATGGATTGTGTAGAGGAACAATTTTAGTGTTTCATGACTATAAATTTGTCTCTGAATTCTAAAACTATTTCGATGCATTATATTTCTCATAGAATTTAATATTCATTTTGATCTGACGTCTTTTATCATTATGATCAAAAAGGAAGGATATTCAGTCAACTGTGGCACCAGGGTAAGGAGAAAAACTAATCTTAAATTTCTGATAATGCAAAACGAGATTTCTTTTTCGCGATTGTTATTTTGGTTTTGCTTTATTTCAGTATGCACGAAGTTCGAAAATAAGTATGGTCACGAAAATACAAAATATTTTAAAATACAAGAACGTCGTAAAAAAATACACGAAAATACAAGAAATTCGTTCTTTACGACTTTTGTTATTTTATTTGATTATTGATTTAATAAGCATTTTTTTTTTAAATATTTATATATTTGCTTCCTAATTCAATCCTGATAATCCTCCAAGGCGTCTGAAAAAAAGATGGCTTAGAGACCTTCTAGTGTAAAATTTGGACAAACGTTAGTTTATTTATTGAAGTGTTTCTGATTTGTAGTTCTTTTCAAGTTGTGACATGTTATTGTAATAGTTATCAACACATTTACTTGATGGATATATTTTAAACACTTGTACACATCAATGGAACAATCCATTTCTCACTATTACTTCAAGAAATCTCACAATCTTGATTTATTGATTTTTTTTATTACTCTAAAGATATTTGTTGAATAAAAAGAGTCAATATTAATACTTTTATATGTTTTTTTATACGATATAGAACTAAATCTTAAATATGGATAGATTATGTAGCTGTATTCTTTTTTATTCTTGTAGAATTAGACAATAAGAGCCTATGGCTTACTCGTACAATGACCGATCATCTTGGACAATATGGGTCGATCAAGTTGAGGAGAAGCACCAATACTTTCCAAAGTGTAACCGAAGGACAAAGGAATGGAGGGCAGTTTCATGTGGCTACTCTAATGTACCATCCTCTTTTGTCATTTTTTTGTCGATTGCGTTAATACTTATCATAATCCTAAATAACGCTGGGTAGTAATCAAAGTAGATGCTTAATGGAAATAACCCTAACCAAAAAATGACGCACACCTGCACTAATAATGAAAAACAATTATGCAAACTTTTTTTTTAAATTTATTTATTTAAACTGAATTCTATAATCCACGCACGAGTCCTGATTTCCTCCAAAAAACAAGCGCCATGCGTCTCTGTCCCGTGCTACCACTATCCAGTTCCTGACGCTGACGGCTCCAACATCTCCAGCCATGCAGTCCGTCCATCGTAGTCTGGGCCTTCCAATTCTTCTCTTTCCATGTATTTGTGTGGTTAGTACACTCTTGGGAATGTCTCTTCCAGACATAGGAGCCACGTTTCCAGCCTACCGGAGTGGCAGTAAGCTGCATTTTAAATTTGTCTATTTGATCTATGAGAACTTGAAATGTTCCCGGTCGATAAAGTGACAGAACATTATCCAAGATTAATACCATAATTTATGAGGTTTTATGATAAATAATAAGTAATTAGTTCTTAATAATCATGAAAAAAAAAAGAAGTGTAATTCGCTAAATTTTTTGTGACGTTTTGTCACTCTCAAAAAATGCAACGATCTAGCTCTTACATTGCTCAGATAAAAAAATTTCCCACTATTTCCTTATTAGAAATTTAATAATGAATATTTTTGTTATATATTATTTGTCACCAGAACCAACCGTTTAGGGGTCTTTATTGGTTTCAATGAAAAAAGTCACCTCAGAAACCCATAATTTCTCTCAACTTTGTTTAATTCGAATTTAATTTAATTAATTTTAATTCTCAAACGAAAAGTAATTAAAAGAAGGAGAAAGTTGAGAACGGTTTTGATATATAATCGACGGTTGATTTGGATGTGATACAAAGACTTCCAGCATGACGAACCAATTGGCGGGTATTAAAATAAATTCTCTGATATTATGATCCAAAGAGAACTCTTTTGAACAAGATGTTTAAAAAGACTATAACAAGCAGGAGATTATAGATAAACATAACCATGATGTATTGGTTTTCGCAGTCAGGAAGAAATTTACAGCTAGAGTTTAGTATATAGCTGTCAGTTTATTCATAAAATATATTTTGCAGTCAACTATAATATTTTTTATTATTAATTGTTTTAATTTATAAATATACTAGCATTTACCCTCGCGGCCCGCTCTCATGATAAAGAACTTGCAATTAGATAATTTTAACTAATAATTGATGTTTTACTTGTTTATCGATTAAAATCTTGTATTGAAGTATGAAATTTAGCATTATTTTTTCAATGATATTTTTTCGCAAAGCAGTATTTTTAACCTGGTTAAAATTTCATTGATTAGTTGATTGAAGATTACGTAAAGTTGAAGTGGATATACAATTTTTATTATATTAAGAAACTCTTGAGAATACTGCATTATCAGTGCGTACAATTAAAGGCTAATGAATCATATTTTTTCACACGATATAAAAAAAAGAAAAGGATCGATATTTCGATAATGCAATAATTTTTAGTGAAATAGAAATAATTTCAGTCATTTCATCTGATTGGAGTAGTATTTCTTCCTATAAAAGTTTATGACAGTGTGGGAAACCTCGTTTCTGCATCTCAACATTCTTCATTTAAATTATTATTATAGTAAACTTTACTATTACTATATATCGGTAGATTTTCGAACTTCACACCACATGTTTATACATTTCTAACAATAATCAAAGTGAAAATAAGTAATCTTTATTATAAACTTCTAGCTTTATATAAGAATGTACCTTTGTAACCTCCATTGAATGGCGCTCGCCACCTATCAGTCGATTTTTAAACTTTACTGCGCACCACTTGTTTATCTTTTTTTTAATAACAATTTAACTAAAAATTTCTAAATTTTATTATTTTCAAACCTTCCTGGAACTATAAAGATAATGTGGTTAAAATTTGGTACAGATTGATTTGGTAGGTTTCGCAGTTAGTGATCACAAACTAAAAATGGCTTGTCTTTTTATATATTAGTATAGATTTTAAGTGCCTGTATTTCATTTTGTATTAATTAGTTATTTATTTACATATCAGTAAATAGACCCATTTGGACATTCGAAGTTGAGCTTTGCGGCTCCACTGAACCTTATAATCTTATCCAATCCTTATAATCCAAAATCCTTCGTTAAATCCTAATTTCTTATAATTATGTTCCAAACAAACTTATCAATAATTATTTTGATATTCTATATCTTGCTAATTTGGCCCAAGCCAGATACCTATCCTTTCATAGGAACCTCTTTACTTGCCTCACACCTAATGCCTGAATATCTCCGAGCCGTCTTAAAAGAAGATGGCCAAGAGACCTTCTAAAGTACAACTTTTATTGCGTTTCTACTTGTGAGTGCTTCTTTGCATGTTATTAATATGTAATTGTAATAATTTTCCTTAAATTTTCTTATATATAGTGTACACTCTTGTAATCAGTGTTAATAAATAGATTTTTTTAAAATTGTTGATATAGGTATTAATTGAATATTATTTTTATTTTTTTCATTATGAAGGGTTCAAGTAGCAATGTTTTACTATAATATTATTAATAATTTTTCTGTTTTTATATAATTATTATTCATTGATTAGAAAATAGCTACCTTACACAAGGGAATGTGATAGGTTAATAACAGAAGATCAAATTAGTTTGATAGCACATAGAAGATATCCACTCCTCAGCCTAACCCGATACCCTTGAGAATTGAATCCTAATTAGCCGCTATCCAGCCCCTTCGCGGTTCCTTCCCACCTCCCGTGTCCGACCGCCGTCAGTTCCGTCAATGGCAGTCTTGAGGAACATCTTGCTAAGGCCTATCTCCATTTATTGACCTTTCCCCTGATGTAATATTGATCACGAAGTATTTCGTCAACCTTCGGAGTAGCCGAAAGTATCTTCCAGTGGGCGAGCTCTTCTAGAGAAACCTAATCTGATTACAGATTACGTAAACCTTCTCCTATTTTATTTTTAACTGAAGCAACATTTTATTGAACTAAGCAACTTTGCCTCTAAAGATAATATCGATCAACGCTGCAATATTTAGCAAAAGATGTTTCCAATTCCCTTTTCTATAAGTTATAAAATTTAAAATGGTTAGTGAAGCAATTATTTATAACTAATATTTCATTATGATATTTTAATCAATTTCAATTTTATTCGTAAATAAATAGAAAACCAATAATGTTTTCACAAAAGCTAAAATCACTGTCGTATTCACTGAACAGTGATATGATACATAATATTCAAAGGAGTTGAAATGATTGTCTAAATCCTCTTATTTTTCAGAATAAGATAATTTGAATATTTGTGCTCTAAAATTTTTTTTTTTCTTTTACTAATAGAAATAGGTCTGATAATCATCGTATAGATGAGTTTTTGTAGTGAATTGGGATATTTAAACATCAAGTAAGTGCTGAAGCAGTCGAAATCGACGTGCAGCTTCTTATCTTTTCAATCTGAGGTAGTATGAGGGTTCCAGGTAAGTCTCTTGTCAAGATAAAATCCAAGGTATCGTATTTGTTACACATTTTTTTAGTGGTACACCATTAAAGGATACAGGAGGACAGGATGAGGTAGGTTTTCGACGGAGAGTGGAGGTTATTTGCTGGGATTTGCTAGGAATTTTCTTAACTCTCCAGTCATGACACTATTCTTCAAGAGAATTGATATGTGACTGAAGTTTCTGGGATGCAGCAAATGAATCTTCATTGACTGACAACACGCTGGTGTCATCAGCATAGGTTGTGAGGATAGTATTAGGATGAGTTGGGATATCAGTTGTATACACTGTAATAAGAATGGGACCCAGGATACTACCTTGAGAAATACCAGCGGTCTGGGGGAAGATGGATAAGTATTTTGAATTATGGTTAACTCTAAATACTCTATCAGAAAGGTGGGTACGCAAGATGAGGAAATAAGTAGATGAAAGGAATTGCCGAAGTTTATAAAGCAGTCCTGGATGCCCATACCCGATCAAAGGCCAGCTCAACGCCAAGAAAGACACCCGTGCTATACATCTTGCGCTCCAATGCAGATTAGATAACATCCACCACACGATGCCACTCTATATCATAAAATTCAATTATTTATATTTTTTTATTGGATTATTTAGATGAAGTCAAACCTGTTTGTTTTTTTTTATTTCTACTATGTATAAATTCACTAAATTAACTAATTAATATTGTTTTGTTTATTACATAAACAAATAAAATATTACAAGCAGCTTCCCTAAAGAGCTATGAGTAATATGGACGGCAGTGGTCTATTCATTCAACATATATAAGGAATATATTTTTAAAAAATAACCTCTTGCTATTCATGACAAGAAGAAAACAAAATATAGTAAGTATCATAAATCTAATAAAAAAGTTAATAAAGAACCTGGTAAGGCAAAATTTTATAAAATAACTTCCGAATGGTGACATTCCAATGATGTTCTGTCTGGATGAAATCCAAGATAGCGATAGTCTATTATAGGGCAGGAGTGGTAGGTTTTCGACTGAAGGTAAAAGTTCTTTGTTTTCATTTTCCATAACTTTTCAATTCTGACACCATTCTTTAAGGTAATTAGAATGACTGGAGAGTCTAAAAAACAGTTGAAGGATCATTGATTGATAACAAGCAGGTGTCATTAGCTCAGATTTAAAGCACAGTGAGTTCGGGTATCACCTGCTTACAAAGTATAAAGATTAGGACCTAGGATTCTACCTTGAGGATTATCAGAGGCTTATAAATATGATAAATTTTAAATAATGTATTAGAAAGATATGAACGAAGACTAGGAAAGTCTTTGCAAAGTTTGCTAAGCAGATTTGGTTACCAGACTCCGTCTAAGGCCTGTTTAACATCAAAATGACATGTGTGTAGTACGTCATGCGTAAGGAATCTTAAGTATTCCTTTTAATTCTCTCTTTCTCTCTCTCTCTCTCTCTCTCTCTCTCTCTATATATATATATATATATATATATATATATATATATATATATATATATATATATATATATATATACATACATACATACATATATAAATTTTATTTCATGAAATTTTCAGCACAGTATTAGTATTACAAAAATCGTTATATTAAGAATTATTAAATATTGTATTATTTTATTTTACAGAAACATATAATATAATCACTTAACTTAATATGACATTTGTGTAGTACGTCATGCGTAAGGAATCTTAAGTATTCCTTTTAATCTCTCTCTTCTCTCTCTCTCTCTCTCTCTCTCTCTCTCTCTCTCTCTCTCTCTCTCTCTCTATATATATATATATATATATATATATATATATATATATATAAATTTTATTTCATGAAAATCTTCAGCACAGTATTAGCATTACAAAAATCGTTATATTAAGAATTAATAAATATTGTATTATTTTATTTTACAGAAACATATAATATAATCACGTAACTTTATATGGGTACAAATATTATCGGAAATGGATTCGATTTGCATAAAAAAATATTCATAGCATAGATTGTAGAGGTTTTTGTTAGAATGCCTTCCCTAAAAAGTTTGACAGTCGATCCACTTGTAATCGAAGTTGGGCTAGATTCAATCATAACTATTTGACAACATATTTTCTTAAATTAATTTAACCATGAATAAATTAGGTGATAGATTCCAGGAAAACAGTAGTCCAATAGCTATGATTAAATTTTTCCCAACTCTGCCTGTTTGGTATTTCTTTTTTATTATAATTATTTTTTTTTTTAGTGTTTAAACTATTGCTTTAAGCACAAAAATGTGAGAAAAGAGATTCAAGGCCCATTGCCCTTCTATCCTAAGAGAACTTATTTCACGGAAGCCACCACAAGTCCTTTCACTGAAATCGTAAATTCTGCGACACATGACAAAACGTTACTCAATTTTAATTGCATTACCTTTGTGAATGGGCATTCAATTTCCAACAGCCCCGTCAATGTCCCGTTAGCAATCAACGTATTCACAATATATAGTGTCCATATTTTAAGGAAGATGGGGAAATTTTCGGTGCACTTCTTTAATGAAATGTTTAATTTATATTCTTATATTTTTGTTTTATCGCTTCTTGTAAAATTAAATTGCAATTTAGATAGAAGATGGACTTTATCGTTTTGTTTATATAATACAATTTTATTTTTTTCAATTATAATGTTTTATCTTTAAACAATATAAATATTTAAAGCACAATCCGATTCAATTTATTTTACTTGTTTTTATTTATTAATTTTTTTTTTTTTTTTTTTTTTTGTGCCACTAGCTCTTTGTAAAATTTTGAAACAGAATAATGTAAATCTGGAGTAAAATGAAAAATATTAGGTTCAATTTACACGTCGCTAACAGCGAATAAACTACACGAGATGATTTCAACATTCAATTCCTCCATTGAGGTACGTATAATAATAATAATATGTTAATAAGATTACTATGGGAAAAAGTATATAAAAAATAGGCAATATATCAAGTCAGAATAATGTATGTTATTGATTTAGATTATTGTTTAACTGTGGTTTGTTTCCTTACTACTTAACATTCTGAATAATTATTAACGTATTAAAAATACTCTGTTCGACGTCTGATTATTGATAAAAATTTTATATTTATTGCTGACAATTTCAAAATATGATGCGACCTTGTTACAAACGCCGCCTCAAGGATATCCTATGCTATCCTGTTCTATGTAAAATTTTGATGCCAAGAAAATTAATATCACTTAATAGATAAAGTCCTAATATTAAAATGGAAAAAATATTTAAATTAAATATTTAGGAAATGAACTAAATACCAAGTAACAGTCAAAGTTTTTAATTAACTGTGTATACTTTCTCTGGTGAATATGCATTAAAATCTTTAACAAGCGGGCAATTTATAATTGGTTAAATTATAGTTAAACCATGAACTAAACACAATTTCTATTTTTATTAGGGATTAAATGGCTTATTCTTATATTAAAAATTATTTATAATTTTTTGTAGTCTGCTTTTTCATATTAATTATGTTAGTGCTTATTTTTATCTAGTGGTTTATCAAATTAAATATGTTGTTTTTCATTTTATGTTTATTTATTTATTAGATATTTTAATTATGTTTACTTAAAATTGATTATATGAGTTTTAATTAGTTTATTAGTTTATATGTAGTGTTTATTAAGATGGTTTCCGTATATCAATGAATAAAGTAATTCATTGTAATTTCATAATAGTTAATAAAATATTAATAATAATAATGTCAACGGATTGTACAAACTTTTATCACTGAGTGGCTCAAATGAAAACTTTTGAAATTGCACGCATATTTAAAATATATATCATTTATCAAATTTAAGGTATGTTATTTATTAAGCATATAATATTTTTATTTAAAAATGCTGTTATCATTATTATATTCTACGCAGCGGAATATAATATGTTTCAGACTAAGTACCTATATCCGTTATTAAACAAACTTTTTTTAATTGAATAATAATGTTAATTCATTCTGTTTGTGCTATGCCTACTTTATATAAAAGTTTATATTTACATAAAACTGACAATGATAATGAAATATGATACTTTTTACAAAAAAAAAAGGTGGATTAATAAATATTTATATTAGAATTCGTTAAATAATTGAGATAAGTTCTTATATAGTCAGGATTAGTAATTCATGTACCGAAATAATAATGGCGTTCCATAAAATCTATTATTAACACTAACTGTTTTATTTATACGCATAATTAAAACACTTTCTTATTCCGATCTAGGTTAAACTTACTCTTCAATATCTCTTGCGCATGCGTGGGAGTAATTGCATATATACCCTTTCCTTATCTCTCTTGGAGTCATTTCTTCCAGACCAGCTAGAAGAGCTACTGTTGCGTTCAAGTGATTGTGGACTTAGCTCCTTGCAGTTACCTCTTATTTATTTATATTTCTTAAATCAGTAATCTTATAAGTATTTGTGATTCATTTCTTAAATTTGATATGCAGTAACTTTTTCTACTACATTAATTTGGAATAAATATTATCTGCACAATTATAATTCATGTTTGATTACCTCATTAGGAAGGTAATGCTTACGGGAAAAGGATTAGAGATTGGTAATAAATTTCCGGTTCTTGGTTATGCTGATGATTAGGTACTTTTAAGTGAAAACGAGGAAACTATTAAATTAAACGCAACTGCGCTCATAGAAACCGGTGACGAAATTGGTCTAGTAATTAATACCGATAAAACGAAATACATGATTAGTAGTAGAAACTGTGAACATTTCAGTAATGTAAATCTTTCCGGGATAAAGTTTGAACACATTGAGCAATTCAAATATCTAAGGTCTATTATATCGAGGAAAAATTGAATAGAAGAGGTAATAAGAACTAGGTTAAAAACCGGTAATGCATGTTATTTCTCGGTCGCAAAACTAATCCGTTCGCGCTTACTCTCCGAAAATTTAAAAATTAGGATATTTAAGACCATCATACTACCAACAGTTCTCTACGGATGCGAAACCTGGCCGCTTACTTTAAGGGAGGAACAACGCTTTAAAGTTTTTGTAAATAAACTACTGCGTAGAATATTTGGCCCAAAAAAGGATGAAGAAACAGGAGAATTTAGAAGGATTCACAATAAGGAATTGCACGAGTTATATCCGGTAAATATAGTTCAAGTAATTGCAGCGCGATGGTTGAAATGGGAATGTAAAGTCGTTGGGTTTAGTAATGATCGAGTTCCGAAAAAAGTAATCAGTTTTGAGCTGTCGTGACCGGTAAAGGACCGAGGGGTAGACCATGACGAATATGGGAGGTTTGCCTTAAGGCCGACGCGGAGGTTTGGGTTTTGGGGGAGTGGGTTGGAGGGGAGGTGTGTGGTCAACGGTTGGTGGCAGCGAGGAGATATACAATAGAGCAGTCACGAGTGGAGTGGGGGTGGGATTCGTTCCCCCTCCACTACACCACCTAAATTTCCAAAGCGTTCTTTCTGTGAGTGCTGCGTAATGCCTTTTTGTTCTGCAATTGGATGTAAGAACAACAACAAGACTGGGACTATAAATGATAAGCAGCTTAGCTTTTATAGGGTAATACCTAACACAAAATTCTTTCATTGTACCAAGTCAAATTTAGTTCGCGATGGTGTTATATACAATTACATTTTTGTAATAAACTCCACGTCAAAAGTATCGCAATACTTTGAAATTAAACTAGACATAAACAATTATTATTAAACTAAATTACAATATTTCTTCCAATAAACAAAAAAGTTAGGAAACTTACTTTTTTAATATTTTCTTTTTTTACAATTTCAACTTTTAATTTTTTAATTTATATTTAATAAGACATATTTCCCCCTCTGGCTTGAATGACTGCTTCCACTAGTCTTGGCATACTAGTAAATAACGAAACGAATGATAAACATGGCCTAAGGGAAATTTGAAAAAAAATAATCTAAAATTCCATCGTTTGTTATTAACAAGGGAAAACATTGATGTGTCTAATCCTTAATGTCTCTCGTTTAATAAATAATAATTATATGAATATATAAACCAAGTATGGATTAAGGTAAAAACCAGGAAAAATCTCGAGAATTATGGGTGTTGCAATACTTTTGAAGGGGAGTTTATTTTACTGTTCAGTGTACGGCGGATTTGTATTACTGCGGAGACTCTCTTTCGCCAATATGTGCAGAAAGGAGGAAAGTTCAACATTGAACATTACTCATCAAGGGTGGTTGGCATGCTGCACTACTGCAGTCTTTTTGATGAAGCCAATCATTTTGCAGGACATTTTTATTTTTTAATTAAGGCAATAGCCAATAAATATTTAACGATATGAATTAAAAGTCATGCCAGAGACATTAATCAAAAAATACAAGCTAATAATATAAGGAACAAATTTAATAAACTTATATTATTTAAAGGTCATTAAATTTTATAAAATATTACATTCTGTTTGATTCCAATTTTTTTTTTTTTTAAATTTAAATTATGACTTTTATATTCAATGAAAACCCATTATATTAACAAAGTTTAAGTAAAAAATGATACACTGTGTTTGAAGGAATTTTATTACCTATCCCTGCATCAGCAGCAGTCTAAAATAATGTTGGTAAGTTGGCAACTGGGTTAACTCTGGGTAGCGAAGTGGTGGGGGAATACTAGTCCCACCAGCCTCTAGCTCCGGCCTACTCAATAGCAGCTCTATTTGTATATCTCCTCGCTGGTTGGTGGTGTCGGCATCGAACCTTTGGGTTCACAAAGCCATTATTATTATTATTATTATTATTATTATTACATTTTTAACGTATTACTTAGTAATAATCCATTACACTTTCAAATTTGTTATTTCTATTATAACTGAACCATCTTTTTTAACAATTGTTATGGTTAATAACGGAAACTATTTAGGAAATCAATAAGACATTCTGATTGCCATTCCACCCCATTCACCATTGGAATTACGAGTACATTTGCTTTTTATCTTGTTTCTGTATCTAAAGTTTTCAGCTGGTTGTCTTTTACAATATTACAATTAATATTAATATACTATAATATACAGATCTTAAAATTCAATATGTTCCATTACCTTGCCTATAGGTTTTTATTTATTTATCTATTTATTTTTTTACGTATTATTTGCTAAAATAAAAAATATTTTCAAAGTAGTCAAATTTAAAAAAAAAAAAAAAAAAAAAAAATGTTTTTTTTGTTTGTCCTACCATAATGGCTTACGAATCATGGGCCTGTAGAATATAAAAATTTGTTTATTTTTCAGGAATAGGCAAGGCGATTTATTTAAAAATGCTACAGTAATACTGTTCCATGAAGCCTTTATTGCAATAGTTTAAATCGTATAAACCTTCAACGAAATTTATAAAATAATAATTTTCACCAGAAAATCACAATTTTTATTTTTATTTTTGATTGCTTTAAAGCAATCTATGCATAATTTACCATTATATCGCTCACAAAATTTAATTGAAGTAATCCTTATTTTGTTGAAATTAATATTTAAATCTTACTATTCATTAGATATGAAAAATAAGCATTGTATTATTCTTTTTAATGGATTAAAAAAACACAAGATTTATTTATAAATCATAATTACAAATCTGAAATAATAGGCTGATGTAATAAAATAGAAATTCATTCGTTTCCTTTATTATAAAAATAATAATTATTATTTAATAGACACTATTATAATTTTTTTTAACTATTAGGAAGGTACTTTACCTACCATAAAATGTAATAAAATTGCGCTTTGAGGTTGTGTCTTAGACCGCCCCTTCTGAAAGCATCATTGAAAGTGTCCGTATTATTTGAAACACGCACCAGAATAAATATGCAGCAAGGAAAACGCGCCTTAACTTATTGTCATGATTTGGTTTCATATTACCAGCGATCACACTTACCGACTCATATCTTTTTATTTTATTTTATTTTTTTAGTCATTTTTTGGTCATTTTTTATAAAAATTTATTATAATTATTAAATATTCTATACTTAGCAATTTGATATACAGACATGCTACTTAGTCATAAGTGACAAAACCTCATAAAGCTTCCTGAATTAATTTTTTTTAACTACTAATACGATTCGATGTTTAAATCAACCTAAATTTTTAACTATATCTTTATATTTTTCCTATCTATGAAGTCGTATAGTTTTGTGCAAACAATTCAGTTTTGTGCTATATCAGTCATGTTCCGGACAAGGCTCTCACATCCACTAACCATTAAACTACTTCTCTTTATGTCGTAAATTTTTCATCGTTCTATTACTTCTTATAATTTTTATTATTAATTTTAGAATCGTTCAGCCACATGACCTTTAAAAGATTTTCCATGACCTAATATATTTTTTTTTTAATATATTAAAAGTCTCTTTCGGGGAGCTTTATCTGATAAATATAGTTATGTTATATAGCAGCGTGACGGTTAAAATTAGCATGTAAAGTCGTCGTGTTTAATAATGACCGAATTCCAAAGAGGTTTTTCAGTTTGAGCAGTTGGGTGCGTCTGAGACAGATTCCGAGATGTAGGTGGGTCGATTGTGTTATGGTTGATCTAGGGAAGTTGGGTTTTGATGGCATAAGTTGGAGGGAGGTATATGTTCAGTAATTGATGTCGCCATTGAACCTTCTGGTACGCTATGCCCTATACTTATTTTGGGAAAATAATCATTCACCTACATAGTCCATTACGATTAATTTGACTTAATTTTTATCAATTTTTAACTTTTGAATTATAAACATAAATTGAATTAATCACGATGAAAGTGTTTTTATAAAACTATATAAGTATTGTTAAAGAAAATCGTGTTACTAATTTTTTTTTTTTTTAATAGGAGTTTTCCACTAATGTGGTTTTCCTTCCCCTAAATATCCCTCAGGATCCTTCTCCAACCTTCCCTGTCCAAGGCCTGTTCCTCTGTTATTCCATGTCCCATCAGGCTTTCTTCAACTCCGTCTCTCCACCTCACTCTGGGTCTTCCCTTTCTCCGTCTTCCATCCACTTCCATGTCCATTATCTTCTTCGGTAATCTTCCTGGAGGCATTCTTCTCACATGCCCGAACCAGCTGAGTCTTTTTTCCTCAATGGTCGATAGGATATTCCTATTTATCCCCATCATTTCTCGGATATCTTCGTTTCTAATTCTTTCTCGTCTGGATTTCCTCGCTGCTCTTCTCCAGAAGTCCATCTCAGCTGCTAGTAGTCTTTTCCGTTGCCTTACATTGATTACCCATGTCTCAGATGCATCTTAGTACTGGGTTGTATATTTGAGCTCCAGAGAACACCATTTAGCATTGCTGTGACTTTTCTTCTTTCTCCTATTCTTCGTTCAATATCGCTGGTGGAAGTGCCTTCATTATTGAACGTTGATCCCAGATATTTAAACTTTTCTACTGTTTTGATACCTTTTTCAATCGGCAAGGTATCTGTCGAGGTGCCAAGATGCTGTTACTAATTTATTAAACTTTAATGTTTTTTCCAGTCTAATAACATTTAAAATTCCTGATTTTTCTTTTAATTTAATGGTATATAAATAAAGGGAGTATTTTCATTATAAAATGATGCTCCCAAACTATAGTATTAAGTCATATGCATAGAAAGTTGCATACGAAGTAATATTTTTAAAATGTTATAATATGTCCCCGTTAGCCGCGATGCTGTAACCAGTAATGGAATCCGGAGCAGCAAAACCGTTGCAGAATTATTCACATGAAGATCGGCGCATACGATACATCTCGTGACCTATCAGGATTCTTCACCACACATCACAAAAAATACCTGTTGTTAAAAATTGTGAAACTTTTTTTTTCTCAAGGAATATCGTCATTATTTCATTATAGTTGATCGTTTGATGAATAGCCAAAAAAAAAAAAAAAAAAAAAAAAAAAAAAAAAGTCACATAACTAAATTAGTATAAAGATTAGAAAATAAGTAGGCCTACCTTTATTTACATTTTCTTACATTTGTAAAAAGGAAATAGAAAACAAAAACAAAATAATAAGGTTGTTACAAACTAAGACAACCATGCTCCACTGATGCTCTCCACTGATTGAGACACAAGCCAGGCAAAGGGAAGTCCAGCTCTTCTCTCTCAACTGCGTCAATATGTCTAAAATAAAAAATCTAATTAAAACTACTTTTGTTTACAGGCAACCAGGGTGACTTTAACATCCATGGTGAATTTGCCTACTTTTCAAATGTTAGTTTGTTCCATTTCTGAAGCTCGACAACTACCCCACATAACGTCCCTAGTTGTATTAAATTCAATAATTCAAAAGTAGTAATAACCGTATGAGCCTGGGTTAGAAAAAACAAAAGCTTTTTTTGTTTTTTTTTTCTGTAACATGTGAAACATTCGGATCTTTAAGTTTTTCTGTGACATAATAAAGAGCGTTGAGGATAAATATTTCTAAATAAAAAAGTAAATTTTTTTTTTTTTTACAACTACTCTCTAATAAACTAAATATAATTGGAAATCATGGAAGCGTAATACGAACATGCCTTATCGCATTTAAAGGAAAAATTAACTTTAATATTATAACTATAAATTATTTCTTTAATAAATATTGACGATTCAACCACAGATATTGAAGGTACCACTGTACTAACTTTTACGCAGTTGTTAACCCTAAACTTAAACAAGAAATTATATAATAATTATGAAATAATTAATTGTTGTTGATTAATATATAGTAATTAATATATATATTAATCAACAACAATTAATTATTTATAATTATAATATATATATGACGTATGTCAACAAGATCCAGTTAACAGTAATGTTCAATGAACATTCATCCCCGATTTGTACATCGCAACTGCGAGTGCCCGGGGGTATGGATCAGTGAAGAGAAAAGATTTCCCTGGTTCGGATACGAGCCCGGTGGCCTAGTGGATAAGGCACCACGCTAGAAAAGTGGGGACTCGGGTTCGAATCCCGACTGGGCAAATCTTTTCTCTTCAAAATAAAAGAAATTATATAAGTGTATGTAAATAGAAATTAAAATAAAACATATTGTCAGGTTACAAGGGGATAGGAAAAAAAAATGACATCCTGGATTACAAAAGGCATGTTAAAGTATAGTATACATGGAAAGTCGCTTTGACAGTTTAATAGGGAAAGATAGAACCTGATGAGAAGTGGTTTAGGCATTGGCTACTTGGTTCATTTACATACCACTCACGGTTCCTATAACCAATATTATAGAAGCAGGTTGACAGAAAACATTTCAAAACATGGAAAGAAAATATTTTAATAAAATTATATGTTTTTCATAGTCAGCTATTTTAATTTTAATTTAATTTTATTCATTTAACTTTATTTTATTTTATTTTTTTATCTATACTCAGATTCGAAATTATGAGAAACTGATTTTTAGAAGTTCTACCCAATAAGTGTATGCCCGCACACAATTTCTTTTAGTACACTTATACTTACAAGGGGACGTTTGAAGTTGTAACTCACAGATTTGAATGCCGATTTTTGTGTGGGTAGTAGGTACCTATAATAGTGCAAAACTAGAGTTATAGCCGCCAATGAGCATTAGGAGCCGAGAAAAAAAATAAAATATGAAAATCACGTTTTATTTTTTTTCTCAGCTCTCAGTCAAGATATAGAAATAATTCTTTCACGTTTAATTGCAGTTATGTATGATATTTTAAATAAAAATACATTCGTTAAGCTCGAAACCTCCAAAAAAAAAATGACATAATTCCAAGGAAATCCGCTGTAAATCAGTGGAAACTCTTTTTCATGAACAACTGACCTCAAATCTCGATTGAACACACCATAAAACCCTTATATGTGAATTTTTATCAAAATCAAAAAATATTGATTTTTTACCCATTTCGAGGAGGTTAAAATTTTGAAGTGTTTAGTTATCGTCGGCGTTATAGTGTCAACAATTTTTGAACGATTAGATATAAGAGTTTTAGTATTTTCTTTAAACTGAGACTCTTTGGTTTTGTTCATTCACCTAATCGGATGTTAGTCCTTATTAAGACTCAATGGCCGAGTGAGTTGGGGTGAGGGTCTCAGCGCGCTTGTAACCAGAAGGTCGTGGGTAGGAATCCCACCTGGGCGGGTTGAAATTAATTTCGTGGCGGACCCCCTAGTCCTTATTAATGAATTTTATTTGTCTGTATAATGAGTTGGTTGTCGATAAAGACAAATAGACAAGAGTCATGTATGAGGTATACGATGACCTGTGCTGGTGTAATTGAGTTTTATTTTCCGTTTTTCAAACCAGTCTTGTCATCAATCAAGACTTCTTCATCAGGGTTAGAAGAAAAAAAACAGTTAATAGTATGTTGTTAATTTGTGTTGAAGAGTTAGTGAATTACCGGTGAAGTCTTCATGCCTGGTTAACATTGCTACGTCACTAACACATCAGCGTATGATATGTGAGCTTAAAAGAAAATATTCAATTTAATATACTTGTCTATAATACTATTTAAAATGACAAGCAATTTCCCGTTTTTGATCACTAGCCACGAAAACCTGATGGTCGTGGTTTCGAATCCCACCTGGGTTGATCAAAATTTCTTTCTTGGTAGACCTTCTGATGAATGAGTGATCGCACCCTGGTTAAAATAGGTTGCTAACCTGTAGAATTGCCTTCCCGCCCTAGTTGGAGTACGTAAGGACGTTTAGCCGTAGTAAACTAACAACTACGAAAACAACTGAACCAATCTGCATCATTTTAATATCATCTTTATAGTTCCAGAAAGGTTTAGTTATAATTAAATTTACTGATTTTCATTTAATTTGATATTAAAAAAGCGACGACATATATGGATGACCATGAAGTTCAAAAATTGACCTATTTGTGGCAAGCTTCATTCTACATGAGAGGTTATAAAGGTACAATGTTATATAGAGCTTGGAATTTATAATGAAATTTAATTTTATTCAATTAAATTTTCAAAAAATATTTAAATATATAGTGCGACAAGTGGATCCTTATAAAGTTTGACATTTAGATGGTTCTAAGAAGAAATTATAAAATTTAAAATAATAAAAAGAAGAATGATTTGCTACTCTGTCATTAACATTTGTGGTTAGAAATAAAAATCTAACCAGGTACAATCAATGTTATGTGTAAAAATATGATTCGTGGGCCTTTAGTAGTAAATACTGGTAATGCGGTCGATCTGGATTATCAACTGATACATTATAAACCGAATGTCAAATTACGCTTTTACGTAATCTTCTAACACTCAGTGCAACCAGCTTAACAATTACTGCTATGATTGAAAATATTATTGAAGAAATAATGCTCCATTATATAATTCAATCCTAAATTTTTATTAATAAATAAAACTTTAATTATTAGTTAAAATTGTTAAAAAGTTCTTTACAGATGAGAGGGGGCGAAGCCGCGACGGGGCACAGTGGGACGAGCCAACATAATTTGTTGGACATTGGTTGAAAAGAAAAATTTATATTTATGGCTTGAATCATTGATAAAATGTTTGCTATGGTCATTGTCGATAAACAAAAGTACGTTAAACATGATTTTATAACTTACTAGCAGTACAAAAGTTCGATAAACTAGGCTTGTTTGAAAGATTCTCGCAAATTTCCCGTTTTGTTAATTTCATTAGTAATTGTGTACACGTCCGATGTAAATTTTTTGTTTTTCACAGCTTTAAGCATGATATCACAATTGGCCATAAATATTTTTCTGTTAAAATAATGATTACAAAAAATAAAAATAATAAATTTATTTAAATTTTTTAATTTCAACAAAAAAATTAATTTTAGAAAAATGTTTAAACTTGTTTAAGTCGAAACCCATTTTAATTCAAAATATCAATACTGAAAAGTAACTTGCGACCTTGGAGAATATTTGGAATTAATAATGATTTTTGTGCGTATTTATAGGATTTGCAGAACTCCTTCCCCTCACATTATAATCCTTGTTTTACCCCTTTTGTTTAGTCTGTTTATATCTTTTTAGTGTTTTCACTTCAGCAGTAATCCCATTGGGTTATTTTACCTACATATTTGTCAGCTAGGATACTAAAGTGGCTTCGTCAGAAAGTGTCCGAAAACTTTTGGTAATTTTAAATGCCATTAGCCTCTGGACTCTTTCCAGCTTTGCCTTGTTGTACTTAATCTGAATTCCTGGATGCCGTATTTCCATGCCTTATGTAATAATAGGCAAAATTGCGCCTTTATACAGAACCTTCAGGGCCTCCGTTCTCAACCCCCATGTCGCACAGTGGGACGAGCCTATGTAATTTGTTGAACATTGGTTTAAAACAAACTTCCTACAGGTATGGCAGACAGAAGCAATGCCTGAAGAATGGAATAAAACGGTTATATGCCCGATTCACAAAAAAGGAAACCTCTTAACATGTGACAACTACAGAGGCATATCGCTACTACTACCACAGTTTATAAGATCCTATCTCGAGTTCTCTATAGAAGACTGCTCCCCATCGCTAAACGTCTGATTGGAAGATATCAAGCTGGTTTCAGAAGTGGTAGATCCACAATAGACCAAATTCACTCACTTAGGATAATCCTAGAAAGAACGTGGGAATACAAATTGAATACCCATCACCTTTTCATCGATTTCAAGATGGCTTATGATAGTGTGCAACCTAACACCCTATATCATGCACTCCTGGAGCTGGGGATACCCCCAAAGCTAGTACGCCTAATTAAAATGACAATGACTGGGGTGGTTTGTGTGGTGAAGACCCAGAATGAGTTTTCACAACCTTTCACCACAAATAAAGGCCTAAAGCAGGGGGATGGCCTGGCGTGCATCCTATTTAATCTAGCGTTAGAGTGGGCTATCAAAAAATCTAAAATAGAGATGAATGGTACTATTATAAATAGAACGACCCAACTGCTAGCTTATGCGGACGATGTGAACCTGATTGGTCGATCAAGGGTTGCGATAAGGGATGCATTTATGAACCTGGAGATTGCTGCCAAAGAAATCGGACTTGAGGTAAATGAGGCCAAAACCAAATACATGTGTGTTGCATCTGGAGTACAGAGAGGTAATAATGTGCGGTTCGGGAATCATACTTTTGAGTGGGTAGATAGCTTTACGTACCTAGGAACGCAAGTGAACCAAGATAATAATTTACATCAAGAAATTAATAGAAGAATGCTGATGGCTAATAGGGCATACTTCGGTCTACAGGACTATATGAAAAGCCGGTTGTTATCTAGGTCCACAAAAATAAGACTATATAAGACCCTCATTCGACCTGTCCTAACATATGCCTCGGAGTGCTGGACCATCACTAGAAACGACGAGCTTGCCCTCCTTGGGTTGGAAAGGAAAATCCTTCGCAGGATCTATGGAGCCATCCTGGAGGGGGAGACATGGAGGCGGAGAAATAATGAAGAACTTAGAACTTTATTCAATGATGTCGACGTGGTGGATCACATCAAGCTGGGGCGCCTGCGTTGGGCAGGGCATGTAGGAAGGATGAATCCCGATGATGTGCCTCTCAAGTTATTGAGAGAAAATATCTACGGTGTACGAAGAGTTGGTAGACCAAGGCTACGATGGAGTGATGCAGTTGCAAAAGATGCAAGAAGCTTCCTTGGTGTCCGCAACTGGATGGTGGCGGCATTGAACCGAGATGACTGGCATTCATCTATAGAGGAGGCCAAGACTCGCGCAAGCGGGTTGTAGCGCCAAGTGAAGAAGAAGAAGAAGAACATTGGTTGAAAACAAAAATTTATATTTGTAGCTTTAATCACTTATACTAGGTTTTGTTTTATCTTTACAATCTGTAGCGGGATTTAAATGATACTACCCCACCAGGTCTAGCTCCGCCCATCTCCCCACCTAGTCTCCGCTCTACTTCATTCATATCTCAATATTTGTTTGTATATATCACGTAATTGCGTACTTAATAAGAAAACGGCTTTTTTCAATAATATAAGAAAACTGTATAATTAACTATATTACCTCTCATTGCTTTATAAACCAATATGACATCAATAGAAGAAATACTAATAGAAAAAATATCAGGCTTAGAAATGAAACTTGACAAAAATAGAAGAAACCAAGAAGAAGAAATCAAAGAGATAAAATCGCAGTTTAATGGGCTAACAAATAGTATTCAAATTAATAGAGAAAGAGAGGCAAATTTAAATCGAAAGAAAAACATAATAATATTCGGCTTAGACGGGGAAAACCTTTCGGAAATGAATAACCACATAATGGAAATATTGAAATATATCATATCAAACATACGACCATATGACATAACGGAAACAAGGAAAATTAATCCCAAAAATAAAATTGGCCCGGTAATAGTTAAATTAAATTGATTATAATTGAAAAAAGATGTTATGATAAACAAATGTAAATTAGCGAAATCTGATGTATTTAAAAGAATTAAAATTAACGTACAAACAGTACATCAACATCGATATACTACGTTTGTTTGAAAGGTTCTCGCAAATTTCTCGTTTTGTTAAATTGCATTAGAAATCCGATGTAAATTTTTGCTGTTCACAGTCTTTAGCATAATAAAATAATTGGCAATAAAACGTTTTCCTGTAAAAATAATAATTTCAAAAAATAAATGTATTTTAATTTGAAAATTTCAACAAAAAATTGATTTTTGAAAAATGTAAAGTCGAAACCCATTTTAATTTAAAATATCGATTATAAAAAGTAACTCAAGATCGAAATGGTCTCCGACCACTTGCGACCTTGGAGAATATTTGAATTTACTTTGATAATTCAACTTGTACAAAAAAGTGGTCCAAATTGCTGTAACAAATAGACTTCACAAATGTTATCCACAGGTATTCACCAATAAACTTGCTTAAAATTGATATCGGAATAGGTTTCAATGCTGACACTGACACGACGAATTTGAACGAATGGATCCAACGATAAAATTTCGATAACCACAGTGTAGGAGCCTGTGGGCTATAATTCATTACATCTATTAAATAACTAAATAGTTCCGTTTTCGGTTGGGGACAATATTTAAAATAATAATTACCTATTAGGTATCTGACAAACCGCAAATTGTTTATTTTTTTGTAAATCCGAGCGACGAAAAAGGCATAAAACACGTATAACTCACATAACGGTAAACTGATTGATTTGCAGATTTTTAAATTCGATAAAAGCACATAAATCATAGAAAATGATATCCCATGAATCAAAACACAAAAAACGAAAAAAAGATTTTTTTAGACATAGTATTGGTTAACAGAGCAAAGTCCTGAAATGATGAAAAAAAAACTGACTTTAGATTCGAATTCTACACCTTTGAAAACATACCCATATGAAATTTGAAGTCGATGCATTAATTTTTAGAGGCTCAAAATGCGATGTCCAGAATAGTTTCGTCCCACTGTGCGGGGGTTGCAAGTTAAAGAAATAATGTATTATATGGGAATTTAATAAATAATGCATTATATCCGGACCCGAGCAGTACTTTTGAAAAAAATAAATAAAAATAGGTAGGGAAAACGATTCCAACGATCGTTATGCAACTTAGAAAGCGGTTTGGATTTATTCCGTTAAAATTTCAACTTAATCAAAAATAAAATGATAATCTCAGATACCCTGATGAAAGCTTAATAAATTAATGTCACTTTATTGTGTTTCTCTTAATCAAATACTGATCCATGATCAATTATTCGGTCAACCTATATACGCCCCCATCTGATAACAACCTATGACATTGCATAACTGTTTAGGTAACTGTAATACAAATGTTCAATTCAACTCTAATGGAGTTGATTAAGTGATCTACTGAGATGAAATTAATTAACAATTAACTAGGAGTAAGTACCGTTGATGGTGACATGCCGATCATCTTTCATATTATTTTGTATAAACTTATTGTCACAGAAAAGGCGACAGGTGTGTATTTAAAAAAAAAAAAAGATAAAACAAAATGACTTAACTTTCAGAATATTAAGAAATCGATATTGATGGGGTATTTGTTGACGGTGAATCTAGTGAAGATATAGGAAGTTAGGTTGTGCAATCATGGATACTCAATTAATATTTAAATTTTAATTTATCGTGCCGACGTTTCGATTCACAGTGTAAGCGTTCGTCAGGGATAGAAGAAAAACGAACGAAAAGATATGACAAAAAAGGAGTGATTTAAAAAAAAAATATTAAAAAAAGAAAACTATATTAAAATAAAAAAGACGTTTAAACAATAAGAAAATAAATCAATCAAATATTTTGTTTTTGCACAGATAAAAGAGATATTATTACAAAAGACAAGTTGATATAGTTGAAGAATAAATACATAAACAAAGTATAACTATTTACCTTGAGGACTCTAATAAGCTTTTCAAAAGCTGGTTTATTTGGATGGATCCAACAGGTAGTTTGCCTACTAATACTGTTTATAAATTTTAAGTTTGTTTGAGAAGTATAAACCATAAAGATAATCAGAACAAATCTTAAATGAGAGTATTTATTACCCCTTTGAATGTTTTCTGCTGTGAAAATATGTTCTAATCAAAATATTAAAAAAAAAAAAAAAAAAAAAAAAAGAAATTCATGTAATAATAATAAGTATTTAATAATAAGTTTATTAATGAAGATGTAGGTAGTTGAGTCATGGATACACATTACATATACATTTTAATTTATAGTGCCGACGTTTTGGCCTACAGTGCAAGCCTGTATTAAAAAAAATTAAAAGTTTAAAATCGAGATAAATAAATTAAATTTTTTGTTTTTACAAAGATGGAAAAAGTTATTTTAGGGCAAAAGAAAAGTTAGTATAGTTTTTAAGTAAATAAATAAATTGTATCAGTAGCAAAATGAACAATATAGTTGTATAATAAATACATAGTGTAATACTATTATATACTACATTGCAATGAGAGAATAAATTAACATTGAGGCATAAAAATTATTATAAACTTAAAAGTACATAGTTAAAAAGAGAAAGAAAATAAGAGTAAATTTAGAGGAAAATGAAAATTATCATAAACCATACATTACATTTAAAATTAAAAGAAAAATGATGGATCATTTAATAGATGATTAATCAATGAAAAATCGAAAGAAATGAGTGGAGAATAAAAATGAGGATAATAATTACACATGTGTACTTTTAAGTTTATAATTCTATTGATGTCTAAATCTTAATAATTCCTTTATGGAAATGTATTATTTATCTAATAATAATACTTTATGTAATTATTTATTAACTATATTGCTCATCTACCTACTGTTATACTTTATTTATTAATTTACATATCAACTATTCACCTGTCTTTAGTTGTAACATCTTTTTTATCTTTATGGAAACAAAATGTTAGTTTTATTTTTCTTGTTTTTTAAACTTATCATTTATTTTTTTTTTTGGTCTTTTTAAAATTTATTGCTTTTTTTTTCATATATTTTTGTTTGCTTTTCCCTGATGATGGCTTACATTGTAAGCCAAATTTCGGCACAATAAATTGAAATTTATAACTTTTTTTTTCTGTATCCGTGACTTCACAACCCAAGTCTGAATCTATATTAAGAAATTTATTGTTAAAACAACAATAAATATTTGATTACTTCGATATTTGATTCAATAGGGTTAATTGCTTTGACATTATCATTTAACTATTTTCCTCACTGCATTTACGGCTCTTGGAGACCTAAAATTTACAAACATACTTTGTAGGCTAACTACCAGCTGTTGAAGCCATCTAAACATCGATGCCACTACCATAAAAAGTGACGAGCTAAATGAATCCAGCTTTCTCAGGGCTTGTTAGCGTCTTTGAGGCAAATAGTTCTGATTTATCCATCATGCATTGAACATGAATTGTAAGATCTGTACTTGATTCATTCTGGAGCAAAACTAATAAACTACTCTATTCTTTATTCGTATTTTTTAAATGTCAGACAAGTTCAAGACGATCGGTTAACCTTTTCAGGTGTTCAAGCCAATTACGGTCTTTATGAAGCTTCTTTGGTGTAAGATGAACTAACAATACCAGTCACTGTGTAATACTCGTTTTGAGTCGAAATCTGTAAAGATAATCATATCTTTTACAAATATCTTGGTGTTTATGTTTATAAAAATGTTGGGATAGCAAAACAATTAGTAAATAATGAAAAATGTTCTTTTCAAAACTATATATTAATCGTCAGGTTTAAACGTACTTATTTAACTATATTTTTTCTTTCTATAAAGTTGAAATATTCTTTAATAGTGGAAAGAAAAAGAATATTTTGATAACAATGAATAATCCCTTTTAATAAACAGAGTGGGTACCTCTTAGTGTTAAAAAAAAAAGAAGGATGAAACTAGTTCAAAAAGTAGAAAAATACCGCAATCCTTACCTTTCTATTCCAATCCGTTGCAGATATACGATAAATCAATGTCTTCAATGTCTTATTTGAGAAAACCACGTTTTTTACCATAAGATTTGTAATATCTCCACTTTGTTTTAATATTTTTCAAATTTTTATCAATTTTTCGAATATAACATTAAAATTCCTATAAGTGAAGAGAACATATAACCTTCAAATTTACAAAATTGGGACCTAAAGAACAGCTTGCTCTTCACCTTATTTAGCAAATTTATAATGTCTTATAATACTTCAATGCTCTAACTATCCACAAAACTGCAAATCCCACAAAATTTGCAAATTTAACCAACTTTCATATGGTATGATCAAATTAATTATCCGTATCGATTTAATGGTGAAATTTACTTTTACAACCGGAAAAAAAATGGTGTTTTCATTCATTTTTAACATAATAAACTCTTATAACATAGGAATAAAAAGTAAAGAAAAAATTTATTGTTTAATAGAAAGTAAAGGAAAATTGTGTCAATAAAGCGACACCAGATCGAAGGATTTTATGTTATTACATTTATTTATATATTATTATCATTTAGGATTTATTTTATTAGTTTTTCAATATAAGGTTTAAACCCCAATGATAATGAAGATAGACCTCAGTTCCATTAGCTTCTGAGTTCAGATGATGTCGAAGAATACCACTTTTTGAGGTAGGTACTCACCCTGTATATAATTAACCTAAAATGGCCTTTTCACTTTTAAAACAACAATCATATTTATAACAAAATGACGTGTTTTAACAAAATTATTATAGATAACTCCTCCCAACTTACATTACTATGGAAGTACCTGTTTGGACCAGCATTATATGGAACCTTAACATCTTTGTGGGTAACCTTCTTTGAGAAAAAATAAGGAGCGTTTTTCGAAGGATTTCTGGATTGTAAAAATTGAATGGTGTAGTGCCCTAATGCTCACTTCCGTTTGTCCAAAAAGGTATAATTACTTTCATGTAAGTAAGTCTTGTGATTGGAAGCTTTGAGAATTTGTCTAGAAAATTTCAAAGTAGTCGAAAATGACATGCAGTTTCTTTTCATTCCAGTCTTTTAAAAAAAATGAATAAATAAGCAAATAATATACATGAAAATTTTTTTCTCTGCATTATGAATTGCAGTATACATTATACACAACAACTAAATTTAAAGAAAATGATTGCAATGGCATGTCAATAATCTGTAATGAACTACTCACCAGTAGCACTTTAATAGTTCTACATTAGAAGGTATCTTAGCCATCTTCTTTTCAGAATCTCGGGGAATTGTCGGGGAATGATTGTGAGCAAGTTGGGAGACAAGTGGATTCGTTTACTGCTATGAAAATTTGGTTTGGTTTAAATCAGCAACATATAAAACATAAGGATCTGTATAGATAAGTTTGTTTGTGACATAATAAGGAGCATTGGGATTTTACGAAGGATTTTGGATTGTAAGGATTTGATACGGGAAGCATTGGAAAGTTTAGTGGAGCCCCAAAGCCCAAATCTGTTTATCTAATTACTGTCATGTAAATAGGTGTTTTGTAATTTATTGAGAGCTTTGTAGGCTTGTCTAGTAAATGTTAGAATAGTCGCAAACGACGAGCAGTTTCTTGTCATTTAAGTCTGGAATGTGCTAAAAAATTTAAAACTTAAAAATTATTTTCTTAAAAACCTGATCTACAATTGTTCACACTAGTAAACGTTACTATCAAGGACCATATTAATGCTGTGGCCTTGAGGTACTCCAGGTTTGGTTTCGAAATTTCAGGAGCAACTGTTTGCGGTATTAAAGAGACTAGACAGCAATAGTGGTTTGCGGTAGATTCTATCACATCTATGAATAGAGGTTTTGGAGATTGTTATTCCTCATTTAAATATTTAACAATTTTTTTTTAATATTCTTTAGTATGTTGCCAGTTTTTTTTATTGATGTGTGTATGGACAAGAGATAGGCTTTAAAAAGTCCTTCCACTCCGTTCTCTTGCAACTGTTGATATATGTTTAACATTTGATCCAATCGAAAGATTATAAATGTTTCGTTTTAAATTTAAAATGAAACGACATAACTGTATTATTAAGTATTACAATACACATAAATGAAGCGTAAAATTCCAAAACCATCCAAGTCCATTTTTGTAAACTCAAAACAAATGGCCGATAAAAATAAAGGAATGGCTCGATCAGGAAGTGGCCCTATTTTTGTATTGTCTTTTTTTAAACTACTTTTAGGAGGAAACCTTTCACCTAGAGGTAATCTAGTAGGAAAATGATTTTTAAAAATTAGGAAATTGGACTTGGCTGGATTTTAATTTCTACGCCTTAAAAATCGTAATTATTGGCAGGTATTTTGCAGATATGATCGAAGAATTGATTTATTTAGAGTATACGTGAAGGAAATTAGTTTAAGGCATACCAAAGCAATACCGAATACGTGGGTACCGAGGGCGATGATGTGAGGAAAGACAGAACAGCTGACATTGGGGATTGTAATTTTAAATTGGTTGACGAGTTTGTATATTTCGGTGCTCTGCTAAACTCCAACAAAGTATTATGCATTATTCATATAATTATTTTTTTTAAAGGTTATCTTTTAATCCTAATTTTTATTTCAAATTTACTTTAATAATTTTTGTATATAATCGTTTTTTTTTAAATTTTGAAGATATTCTTTTTCTTTTGAAAAAAAAAAAAAAAATCTATAAATTTGTTTACAAAATACAGAGTGGCTATTTCATTTGCATTCCTGGAGCGGTTAGAGGATGGGGTAAAGATCTAGCCGTGTTCCCACATTCCGTGACCCAGTTCCACCATCCTGACCTTTCACCTTCAGATCCTCAGCCATCACGAGCTTTAGAAGCAACTAATTGAGGGTCTTTAAGTTCTCCAGGTTCCCGCTCCGGTATTAATGACAAAAATGAGTTGTTACTATCTGATCGAAATTAATTAACTTAACCTTTTTTGTTTTTACCGGATATTATTAGGCTACTAATAATTATTAAATTAAATTTCTTCCGTTAGATGTTGGCTTCCAATATAATGTTACTATACAATTTTATATATACTGTTATTACATATATATGTGTACCGATTTATTTTGTGTGTGTCTCTTAAGTAGTAATGATGTAGTTTGATGAAGGAGAAAAAAAACAAAAAAAATAAATAAAAACATTTGATTATTATGAGGGAAATATAATAAAAAGGAAAAGAAAAAAAGGAATATGAGAAAAAAAAAAAGTATGAGAGAAATTGATATCTTAGAATCGTACCCGAATAATGAACATCATTGTTGTTACATAGAGTTTTGCTATCTTTAATTAGACAGATTTCTATGCTGTGTATTTAGCAACCCACTAAAGTTGGGCAGCAATATGTTTTATGTATTATTAAAGCATATATCTCTCTCTCTCTCTCTCTCTACATTTCTCAATTTTATTATTTATATGTTTTCTCTTTATATGTACGAGGTGTGATCAAAAAGTTCCAGGACTTTTTTATATACTATGGGAATGCAATGTCTCACAGCGATGCGGTAGGCAGCATTGTATTGCCTGACTCAACAGGAACACAGCTGTGTTTGCAGATCAATCATAACATCACTGAAAGTAACATTAGCACAGTTTGTTTGAGGTTAGTTTTATATAGTTTGGCTATTTTATGAAAATGAATGTGAAAGAAGAGCAACGTGTTTGTGTGAAGTTTTGTGTGAAACTGAACAAAACGTTTTCTGAAACCTTTTTGATGTTACAAGAGGCTTTTGGTGAAGAATGTCTAAGCCAATCATGCTGCCATCAGTGGTTCAAGAGGTTTAAAGATGGCTTTTTTTGTGTAAAAAAAAACGCAATGACTGTCATTCCTCAGCCCCCCTACTCACCTGACCTGGCTCCAGCCGACTTTTTTTTCTTTTCCCGAAGCTCAAGAGTCACCTGAAAGGACGAAGATTTCTAACAGTTAACTAAATTAAAAAAAAAAAACAACAGAGCTGCTAAACACCTTTACAAAAGAAGAGTTTTCTGGGGCCTTTGATCAGTGGAAACACCGGTGGGAAAAGTGTGTAGCTTCCCAAGCGGAGTACTTCGAAGGAGACAATTTTGAATAACCTGTATGTTGTATGAATAAATGTATAAAAATTCAGTCCTGTAACTTTTTAATCACACCTCGTATATTTTAATTTTTTTTTCGATTAAATTGGTGGTATCATAGATATAAATCATTAGATACATTTAATTTCTATAATTTTTATATTTATAATTTCGTCTATTAGAAACGGATAAAGAGAAAAAAAATTAAACTTTCTGGTAATGCCGATAATCTAAAATTCTAAATCTCATTTAACATGCAGAATGCACTTAATCGACTAATCACACATGTCACAGATATGTCATATGTTTTAGTCACAATTGTTAAATGATTTTTAGTACCTCATTAAATTAATTTGTATTGAGTTGGAAAAGAAGTAATTTAATTTTTATTAAGCTTTTATTAACCGTAACGGAATCTCGCATCGGAAGTTTCCAGCGATCTGATCATCTTGAAAATTCGAACACGTGTCAAGGACCAATGAAAAACAACAATTACAAAACTTTATTTTAATATTCATAGTCCAGTCCATAGTCCATAGTCCATAGTCCACCAGTTGCAAAAGTTGGAATACTAGGTTTTATGATTCAGTATGGTCCAGATGGGTTCTGAGAACAAAATATCAAAAATGTGACTATATTAATAAGGGGGCAAAAAACCAAACATTTTTGCCTTGTTTTCAGATTTTTACGAAATACATATATAAAAATGCTTTCAATCAAAAACAAAATTTAAATTTATTAAATTGTCCGCCTAAAGAGATTTTTTAAGCTGGATTTTATTCAGTCAAAAATCGATGAATATCGTCAACTTTCTAAAACTAACCAAAGTTAGTTTTGGTCATGTTTAAGAGTCTATAACACAATAATGGCTAATCCAATCAAAAGGTGTCGTATACAAATAGTTGTATATCACTAGGTTTAGTTCGGTTTGCTATTAAAGCGTGTTTTTTTAGTTTATTAAAATATAACTTTTCATATGTGAATTTGATATAAAATCTGCTGTTGTTTTATGAACTGTTGAGTAAGATGAACAAAATCCAAATTGATGTGTAGACAGTACTCGTTTATCTGTCAGTATATCAGTATATTAATTTCACTTGAAGAAAGAATATATGGTAAAGATGCATTTTAGAGATGTAGCTCTAGCATTTGACTGAGTTTGGCATGGCGATTTCTTTTAAAATTGAAAAATCTTCTTCCTTTTACCTGTTATCTGATCCTTCAATCTTTCTCTGTGATAGATTTTTTCTTTGTCCGACAAGGCTCAGATATCTTTCCTATTCATTCAGTAAAAGTAGGTGTACCACAGGGATCAATACTAGAATCCGCTATTATAGATTCTTCATAATCACGATATGCCTCTTAGCCCTGATACGTTAACAGCAACATACTTTGATGACAAAGCTATTTAAACAGACTTAAATACCTCACCATTGCATCATTAACTCTTCAACACCACTTAGCTATATCACAAGACATCTTCAAAAAACGGAATAAAACTCAATTACAACAAACCACAGCGCATCACCTTTGCACTAAAACTCTTGTATCCAATCTTTCATAAACGGTCGAAACTACTAGATACACTTATTTACGTAAACTGATATGGCAGTACGCCACACAAATATTCTGTTCTGCAAAAGATAGGCACCTTAAAAAATGCAAATATTTAAATCAAATATACTTGAACTATTCATATTGGTACATTTCCGACCACACACTTCACTCATAAGTGCCCACAGTAAACGAACATATACATAACCTTTATAAGCGATTTTACGACAAACTTCAAGGACATAATAACATCCTCATTAATGACTTGGCCACGACCAACATACGCAGATAATCCGTTAAAGCTGAAAAAAAACTGGATGAGGGATTTGCTCGAATTCAAGCATTTTATATATATATATATATATATATATATATATATATATATATATATATATATATATATATATATAAAGTACAAAAGAGGAATAATTTATTACTTTAATGACAGAAGTGAATACAAAATTGAAAGAGGAAAAAAAAAATCATGTTTTGAATAGCGAATTTATTTGTGCAAAAATTATATAAAAACATGATTTATACCACTATAATGGAATAATAGTAATTATGATAATAATTAGAGTAATAATGTGATGCGAATTGAACTATACATATACTGGTTATAATATGCATTTACGTAAGATAAAACAACATTTTTTTTTTTTCATTTATTAATATTTACAACTGTATAAATATATATACATGAAGTAAATGTGTTGATTATGAATACAATGGCATGTAAATAACTTGTGAAGAACTACACAATAGTAGCACTTCAATAAAAATCTTCACTAAAAGGTCTCTACTCTAGGCTTCTTTTCAGACGCCTCGGAGGATAATTGGGAATGTAGCGGGAAGCAAGTTGGGAGACTAGTGGATTGGAGTGGTTATGGAGCTTACTATGGAAGGATAGGTATCTGGTCTGGGCTAAATCAGCAACATAAGGAACATTAAGGTCTTTATGGATAAGTTTATTGGTCACATAGTAAGGAGCATTGAGGATTTTTCTAAGGATTTTGGATTGCAAGGATTGGATTCGGGATGAATTGGATGGTTTAGTGGAGCCCCAAAGCTCAACTCCGTACGTCCAAATAGGTCTAATCACAGTCATGTAAATGAGTCTTTTGTAATGAATTGGGAGCTTTGATCGTTTAGCTATTAAGTAAAAAACTAACTATGAAAAAATAACTTCTATGTTTAATAAATTAGGACCTTTCAGAATTCAGCAATATAATACAAATCAATCTATAACATATTTTCAAATTATTAGAAACTCGCTAAAACGCTAATCTTATAAAATAAAAACATATAATTTTTTTTTTTATTGGTTGTATCACTGTGATTTTGTGTTATTTTGAAAATGTATGTTTGTTTTTTTTTGTAATTATACTTTATCTATTCTTTTTTAGGATTGATGAATCAATTGCCACTTCTATTGAGATTGTTTTATTAGAAAACTAGTTTCTTATAAAATAATCTCAATAGAAGTGGCAAATTAATTCATCAATCCTAATTGTATTGATCCTTCTATACCATCATGCGTACCTCAAGCTATTCTTTTTTGTAGGTTTTTACATAATTTTCCTACTGGTTAGAAAGTATAAAAAAGTATTCATAACTTTGAATTTCTGAACTTGTTAATAAACGTAATAGGAGAAACATGTTGAAATATATAATGTAATCTGTAAATTTCTGAATAAATAAAATCTTCATCATTATTATTATTCACACCAGCATGCTGACAATTTAAATGTTTTTTATTTTTTTTTTTTATTGTGCTTTAGAGCGTAAAACCACCTTGGTTATCAACGCTCCAATTAATTTACATTATGAAAAGACAAATTATATACAGTACAAAAGATTACATTTTATAATAAATTTGATCACTAAATCAATAGTTTTTTTTGTCGTCTCCTAATATCTTTGAAATGTCTATTGGTATTCCCAGCTGGTTTAACATTCTTTCTAGTAGTGGCACTCTTCGAAAATATGCAGAATGGTCATTCTGCTTCCGCATTTCTGACACCTCGGTGCTGGTTCTTATTTAATCAGGTGTAGATGAGTAAGTTTACTGTGCCCTATTCTTGGGGCGGGTGATGACTATTTCTTCATGACGGATACTGCGACTAGAGGTAAGCCACGGTTTTACAGATTTTTTTTTATAGCTTTTAACTTACTGGGTGGACTCTGATCCCACATCGATTGCCATTCTGTCGCTGCTTTTTTTTTCTTTTAGGGGGCGGGAAAGTTCCATTGCTGTTAAATCCACTGTTTTCTTCTGGGGAGACATAGTGCTTCTTTAGCAGCTCAATTTAAATGTTTTTTGACATTAAAAAATAAAATTAATTATAACTTACGTAAATTACAACTTATCAGTTTGCATAGTTAAAACTACATTTAGATCATAAAAATAAACATTATTTCAAAATTAACGAATCTTCTTGCTGGACGTTTGAATGAGGTAATGAGATATAAAACAATGAAAAATTAGTAAATATTTACAAAGTATTTCGGTATTATATAGAATGTTTCCCAGCCCTTTTTTGATACCTTAAGAATTAAAATACATTTTAAAAACTCATTATTACAAGCTGTAAGAATAAACTAGAGAGCGAGGTATTTCTTTTTAAGCACTGACAGAACAGACTTGGGATCGGCGGTAGAAATGATCACCGTGAAAACGTGATAGATCTTGCGTGGATAACAATGGGTCGTCCCGGAAAGGTGTTACTGTAAAGGGCACGCCCTCTGATAACTTGTCTGAGCTTGCGGTGAAAGGGTCAAATCTAGTTTGCAATACAATGTTACAACTGTTGCCCCCCTTTCGTCATTATATTTTTATTTTTTAAATTTCAATAATATCTAAATATTACACACATATCGCATATGTATTTCAAAAGTGGTACATCTCAAAAATTTGTATTTTTGAGTTATCATTATAGTTAAGTTAAATTGCATACAATGAAATGTCAAAAACATCGAATAAACTTCCCCACCTGATACATCTCACGGTTGTGATTAAAATAGTTTTGTGATAGCTATCTGATTATATAATGTTATACATATTCCATCATTTTTAATAACAGCAATTTTAAACAAATTATATCAACTAAAACACACTCTCTTGCATAAAATTAAAACGATTTTCTTCTAAAATCAAGCTTCGAATTGTTGAAAATGTATCCGCTACTAGGAAATTAAAGATCTGGAAAACAAACAGAAACTGTAGCAATGTCGAAAGAAAAGCAGACTAACAATAGTACCATTGGATTATAATGTTTTGTTATTTAACATTCAGAGAAAAATCTCTAGATCATACCATTTACAGTATTTATGAAACATTTTTAGGAAAATTTCCGATTCCTTAATTAATAAATGCGAAACGGACCCTGTGGAATATTTATCTTATATTTCTGTGCAGTTTGCCATGAAGTTTTATAAATATATGGATATAACTTACCTCTAAGGTTGTCATAATTTTGTGCAATTGACGTACTACGGTGAGTTTTAAAGTAATGGTGTCGAAATTGGAGAATTAAAGTAAATCCAAAAAAATCTCACCAAATACCTTTACCACTCCCCCCTTTGCCCTTCTTCGTAAACCTGTTGAACAGATCCGCTATCTAGGACTTCAACTGGACAAACGTTTAACTTAGAATCCTCATACAAGACTTAAACGACAGGAAACTACGTCAAACGTTCAAAACTCCCGATTTGCTACATAAGACTCATTTACATGACAGTTATCAGACCTATGTGGACATACGGAGTTGAGCCTCGGACCTTCTAATTATTTGATCCTCCTTACTTCGAGTTACCTTAATACTCCTTCCCCCTTTATCCATAAAGATCTTAATGTCCCATATGTTGCTGATTTAGCCCAAACCAAATAAATAAAAATAAAATAAAAAAAAAAAGTTTTAAATTTTTTGAATAAAAATTGTGTTTATCTTTTTTTTTTTTTATAATAGTATTATTATTATTATTATTATTGATATTACTACATTGAACCTACATGCTTGTAAGGCTTTGGTCTCCGTCACAGTGACGGCGTCAATATACTTGATCACTTTTCTTCTGTCCGCTGCATATCTTCTTGGCATTTCTGATGTGGTATTTTTTTGTGTTTGTCATTCCTACAATTGGTATTGAATGCTTCTTTGTAGGCTATCCTCTGGCATGTTTTCCTCATGGCCAAGCCATCTTAGTCTTGCTATCAATATGAAAACCACTTAGATCCATTTTCAGCAATGTTTTAATGCCTTAGTTTTCTTTTAAATGAATGATTTAAATGATTATTATTCTTTCTTTTCTTGCAATGTTTACAAATCACAAGAATATGGTAAAAGGTTAATAAACCAGCAGCATTCTGGTATTGGATTCTTTTATAAAAGGTGGGTTTTTTGTGGGACCAATTTGTAATGTAATCGTTGCTTGTTTCCTTGGTCTTGACTATAGGTTTCTCTAGCCCTATTGTAGGTTTGATTGCATTTAACTAATTGGAGACAACTGTCATATGTCGTATGATATGTTTGTTTTAGATCCAACAAAGGGGTAGGAAGTAAAGGTTGTGAGGAGATAATGTATATATTAATGGCTGTAAACAATACTATACCTGAATGACGGGAATTCCACATCGAATATATATATATATATATATATATATTTTTTTTTTTTTTTTTTTAATTGCCTCTTGTTTAGAGTTTGAGCCATAAGTAAATTTTGATTTATTTATTTTTTTTTTTTTTTTTATTGGGGCTTAAGGTCCTTTGTATTCCAACTAAAGCATGAAGGAGTGGTTAGCCTACATGTTGCCAACCTACATAAGCCATGGCCATAAAGGGGTCTACCGAAATACATTTTAACCCAAGTAAGATGCGAATCTACGCCCATCAGTACCTTGCGCGCTGAGATCCTCACCCTAACTTGTTCGGCCATGGGGCCTCCTATGATAAAGTTAATCAATATTTAATAATCAGTGAAAGTCTTACTTCTTATATATATATATATATATATATATATATATATATATTATATATTTAATGATACACTATGTGGTTAGAAAGGAGAATATTCGTTTTACTCTTTTCATAAACAGAAGGGTAAGTGGTAATAAAACTTGAAAAATTAATTGTGTTCGTAAACATAATTAGTTTCGATTTTTCGATTTACTAATTTGTAATTTTATTTGTAATTGGTAAATTTTTTTTTTTTTTCTTTTCTTGAGATAATGAGATGATCTCAAGTCATCATTAATTCTGGTGTAAGAGGTCAAACTAATAATGGGACTTTCGTTTTATAAGATCACCCTTCGTTTTTTTACTCACGCTTCTCAGATTAACGAAATTATGGATCATTCGATGGAAAGATTTTTGCGTCTTATAATGGTTATAAAAGCAACGTTCTAATTGGGACTCTAACGTGCGATTCGATCAAAGCAATGTTATCTCGTTTTGCTGATGAATTTTAGCAATGTTGGTACATACTTGCCAAAGTGTATAGGTTGCCACATTAGATTTGCGTTATATTCCCGGAAGTTTTCATAATCAATACTGAACCTGACTTTTTATTAAAATAACAGATAATACCAGGTATGCAACTTTAAAATGTCGTTTATTTCTTAAAATATATACACAGTAATTTAAAAAAAAGTATAATATATTTTATTCAAAGTACTGACCCTCGCTTTCTACACATTTTGTCCATCTCTCGGGCAATATATGGATACCATTCCAAAAGAATGCTTCATCATTTTATTTGAAATCCATTCATCGAGCCATTTTCGTACGTTTTCGAAATTGTTGAAGTGTTGCTCCGCCAATGAGTGTCCCATCGATGAGAAGAGGTGATAATCAGAAGGCGCCAGGTCAGGTGAATACGGCGGGTGGGGTTGGAGTTCCCAACCAAGCGAAGAAATCGTTTCCTTAGTCAATCTGGCTGAATGTGCAGGAGCGTTATCATGCTGAAGAATGACTTTGGCGTGCCTGTGAGCCCATTCTGGGCGTTTTTCGATCAATGCGTGACTCAAATTGATCATTTGTTGTCGGTAGCGCTGGGTATTGACTGTTTCGCCGGGTTTGAGAAGCTCGTAGTAGACTACTCCCTTCTGATCCCACTACACACACAGCATTGTCTTCTTCCCAAAACGATCCGGTCTTGCACTCGATGTGGATGGTTGTCCTGGCGTTACCCATGATTTTTTTCGTTTGGGATTCTGAAAATAAATCCATTTTTCATCGCCAGTTACAACTCGATGCAAAAACCCTTTCTTTCGTGGCGTAAAAGCAGCATTTCGCACACAGTTTTTTTTTTTTTTTCCATCTGTCCTTCGTCCAACTCATGTGGAACCCATTTTCCAACCTTTTGAATCTTTCCCATAGCTCTCAGGCGATCGGAAATGGCTTGCCTAGTGACATTCAACTGTTCTGCCATCATTTGTTGGGTTTGGGTATTGTCTTCGTCTAATAAAGATTGCAATTCGAAGTCCTCAAACTTTTTTGGTCGATTTTCTCGTTTTTGATCAGTAACATCAAAATCACCACGTTTGAAACTTTGAAACGAACGTTCACATGTCCTGACGGTTGGAGCAACATCGCCATAAGTCTCAACAAGAATTCGATGACATTCAGATGCCTTTTTCTTTTGATTAAATAAGAAAATCATGACATGCCGCAAATGCTCTTTATTTGGCTTAAAATTAGACATTTTTAACACCAAAGAAAGGTATGATACGTCCACGTAAACGACTTAAAAACAACTGACTTTTGTAAACAAATGACTAACAAACAAAATAGCGTTTAGAGATAAGCAAATCCTTCAATAGGCTAAGAGCGCATTTTATTGGAATTAAAACGACAATTTAAACTTGCATACCTGGTATATATATTAGATATGTATTAAATATATATATATATATATATATATATATATATTTTTTTTTTTTTTTTTTTTATTCTATTTTTTTTTTCTTCCATAGTAACCCTATGAAAGAGTCGTTTATTGAAAAAATGAGCACATCCCATGCATGCAAGCATATTGTGTGCTTAGCTCATAACAAATACAAAATTTAATTAATTACAGCATTGTCAATTATTTTATAGAAATGAAAATACTAAAAAACAAAAAAAAAATGAAATAAAAATAAAACGAAACAAAATAAAAATGAAATAAAATAAAAATACATCAAAAGTTGATGTCTATGTATGCCGTGTCATCTTCTTTTTAAAGTTCAATGCTTTGAACAAATTTCTTAAATTCAGAACTATAGTTTTTGATGAGATTCTTTTCTGACATTGGCCATGGTTCTCCACTAATTATAATATGTTTGATTAAAAAAAATCTGTCCTTGTCAAAAAGTGGGCAGTTTATATAATATATGATTAAATGTTTGTGTTGTCTGTTCGTCACAGTGGCAAGTTTAGTTGTCCGAAAGGTGAAAACGTTTAAAATAGGGTTTGGTAGGTCCATGCTCTGTTAGAAATTGTGTAAGTTTGTAATGTGTACTTTTTAGTTTGTTGTAGTTTTCCTAAATTAACGTCTGGTATAAACTTGTAAACTGGTCGTCCTTTGTTTGATTGTTGCCAGTGTAAGTTCCAGTTTCGTATTGTGTCGTTTCTTAAAGTTTTCTTGATGTACCAAATAGGCGTTTGTGAGTATTCAAAGGTAAGGATATATATATTTTATCAGGATTGTCCTAATTTATTTAACATATGCATGCGACTCCTATGGACAAATATCATAAGGAGAATTTTAATTCCAGAAGCTAGATAAACAAAAGCTTTAGAGAACAAAAAAAAATCATCAATAATATTCACACAAAAAATTCAATAAATCAAATAATTAATAATTATCATAAGGAATATTTAATCAATTAAAATTGTTTTTACTTACTAGCTGCACTCGAATCGGTATAGAGTTATGTGGTTACAGCAAAACATCTAATTCTTCCCGTATCCAATTACTCCAATCCAAAATTCTTAATGTTCCTTACTTTGTCACTTATGAACTAATCTACATTAAACTAAATATCCCGGATGATCTTAATGTGTCACTGATTTGGGTCGAAACAGGTACCTTTCCTTTCAAAATAAACACCCAAATCCACTTGTTTCTCAACTTGATTCCCATTTCATTCCTGGAAATTCCCAGGGGGGTCTGAAAAGAAAATGGTCTCTTCTACCATTGTAAAACTTTAATTAAAGTCCTATCAAAGGTAACTCCTCTACGAGTCTCTGTCATGTTATTATTTTGCATTTTAATTAACATATATTTACTGAAGATATTTTTTTAATACAGTTCTAAATTTCTATTAATAAATACCGAATAAAAAATTTGTTTGAATTGTTAGTATTTCTATTCCACTCAAATTGGAAAATGTAAATTGACTATTTCAAGACCGATAACACATCCCCACATTGGAGAATCCATTGTCGGTTACTCTAAAGTTGTTTGAAAAATCCATTTTTTGTTGAAAAAAGAGGCTATTTTATCAAATATTGTAACTAAACTATAAATGTATTATGAGCCGTTGTTGCAATTGATTTTATTATAAGCATGTTCCCAAACTGCTTATGGTTCCACCGTTCTCCGTTCTCGGAATCATTCCCCTTGACCAGACTTTTTAAATGATTACAAACTTTTTTTTTCACTAGTTCACTATTTTACTCATCCTTTATCAAGACTTTTCAATAATGTTTCGACTATGTTGCGTACCACTGTATTTTTTTTTTTTTTTTTTCTCTTTTGTATCTCTTCCTCTTCTTTTCTCTCATTTCGTGCCTTTCAGCGTAAGGGATTACGCCATGATTACCCCTAGGAGGAGTATTTTTTCCTCTTTACTTTGCACAATCTCTCGGGTATATACAATATATTCCATATTTTGTTATTGTAGCCGAACAATTTCAGTTGCAGAGTCAATAATTTTCTTCTCCATGGTTATCCCAATTTTTTTCCCTAATCCTAGGGGTGCAGTATCTTGCCTTCCCCAATGTCCTACGGGTTAATGATTTGGGCTAAATATATGGAGGTTTACATCCTTCTTTTTTTTTTTTTACATAGTATACTTTTATTTTGTTTTTAAAATACACCTGTCCAATAATTTTTGTTTTAATTATCATAACCTTGCTAAGGCAAAAACTAAATTCTAATAAAAAGGGGCAATTCCCTCATCTCTCTCTCAATTTTCAGGAAATTCACTCGTACAAAATTAAATTAGAACAGGAAATCTCCATTTACGATTCATATGAAGAAATATTGCTCGTTTAAGGGGGTTCTGCTGAAAATAGTTAAAGTAAACTATTTTTTGACAAAAATCAAAATTTGTATTCTTTACTCTGGTTATATTCAAGAAAACAAATACAACATGCTGTGACCTCTTCTCTACATTTTCAACTGGTACTATCCTTAACACCTAGGCAATATGGTTACCAAAGGTTCCACCAAAAATGTACTTCAGAAATATGCGAAGGGTCACATAAGGTAATATAAGCACATTTAAGGTTGAGTATGCCTTCGGGAATCTTTTCTTCGTCATGTCAACTTTCTGCTGACATAACAAAAACATGGTTATTTTGATGGAGCTTCTAAAGCGCATTTCCTAATGAGCTACCATATTCTTATACCGTCTTTATCAACTGCCAAAAAAGGTTTAATTTTAGTAAATACAACTTCAACTATCAATAACTCCTTAAATGCTAATTTAGGTTAGTTAATAGATAAGCAAGTCCAAGTAATATACTCTTTTTTTTTTATTACATTTAAGTCAATGACATTGACACTTTAATTTATAAGAGAAAAACTTAACCGTCAACTATTTATAAGAACAGAACTCTTAATTCTGAATAGCCAAGTTATCAGGTTTTATTGAAATTCAATAATAATTTTTTATTTAAAGTGAAAATTGCTGCCAAATATTTGTATGTTGAAAATTTTGAAAACTCCTATTACCAATCGTCTCTTTAACGTAAAAGTTTATTCGGTACATAGTCTGAAGATGATTAAAAAAAATATATATCCTAAGACTATTATTTTTTTCAGTTAAGAATTGCTATTATATTTTACTCTGTTTCTCACCTGATATTTTTTTTCTCTTTCAATTTTTTATTCATACCTGTAACTAAAATAGCAATAAGTGGTTAAAAAAAAAAACTTTTTTTCAGCCTTCTCACAGTATTTCCGGATATATCAGTCGAGGCCATATCATTAAACCGTCTTTAAATGTTACGTATATTTGTGTGGCGTATGACCAAATTGGGTTTACCATAAGTGACAGTCTTAGTCTCTCGTTTGTCTGAGATGCTTTAATTTTACATGTGGGTCTCAGGTCATTGTTCTATTGAATGTAAGTCTCAAGTAATGAATTTGATTTGTCTTTGTTATTGGTTGATTAAGACAGGTGAACAAGAGTCATGTCTGAGTGTAGAGATGTGCTCTGTGTTATTTAGCTTTTTTTTTTAATTAGTCTTGTAATATTGTTTAGTGATGTTGACGAATGAATGATGAAATGGTAGGGTCTTTATGTCAGGTTGATATTTCTGTGTCATCAGCGTATGTTACTGTAAATGTATCTGTTAATAATGATTTCAATCATATCAACATACTAGTCTGTTTTTGATTAATAAAAAACGACTAAAAGAACATAAAAGTGCGCCTTTATTGAAAGCTTTCCTCTCTCTCATTCTTCCCAAAGATCTAAAACCCTTTTATTTCATGTTTAGGATATACATGCGAATAGAATAGTTGAGATTGTTTCAAGAGTACTGTGAAAAGAAATTCCTGATACTTAAAACGGAAATTCCATTTGAGACAAGCGATACCCTTACTGAGATTGCAACATAAATGGGCAAAGAAACCTCTGTAATCTGATGAGCTCTAACAGCCCCTGTACAAGCTAGGAAGACTCTTCCGTTATTTACAACGGCCTACAAGCGAAAGTGAACCGAACTGATTGTAAATACAGACTAGCGAAGGCCGCTGGTCCATGACTCCTCTTGAAGGATGGCTCAATGGGATCATTATGCCGAGCTAGTCCGACCTTCCACAGCCTGCAATAAAAGCTAGACCGTCTACTTTTGTCGGCTTTAATAGAGTATTCTCTACCTTTAGGTATTCACTCTGCGTGGTGCTAACCTCTCTGATGTGCCGCTTTGAATTAGCTTATTTCTGTCTTTAAATTTAAAATTAAGTAACGCCCTAAATTAAGTTATGGTTACCCCCCCCTGCGACTTCAAGATTGCATTGATTACTCATTCTAAAATATGGTGTGCTTGAGTACTCACTCCATGAACGTTTTCAAAATCATATTGATGCTGTTTCATGAAGAGGCGGTACTTCAGGATGAAGCGGATAATTATTTATTCTGTTAACTTAGTTGAAATTTTACTCTAGAATAAGAAGATTCTAGTGGGAAAAACCCAGCCTGAATAATTAGAAAACTCTTAACTAGTAGGGGGCTTGGCAGTTGAGCTTGATTCTAACTAAAGTACTAACAGTTGGTCTAGAAATAGTGCAACGTTTACATTTTACTTATCTCAAGACTCTTTATGGGTTCTAGTAATTTAATTTTGTTTCTATTTTTTAGAAATGTAGTTTTTTTTGTTGGGGGTGGACTTCATCCTCAACATCCTTTTGCCAGGATTTTCTAGAGCGTCCTCACAATGAAGTTCTATCTTTTCTATTATATCTAGAAATAGTCTTGAATGTTTTATATAGCGTTTCCGATCAATTTCTTTAGAGTTTTAAACAAATTATTGACGATTAAAAGATCCTGGTAAGATATTGTTATTTTCAAATAGTTTGAAGAATAAAAGATCCATTCGCAGCCTCAAATCTAAAATTACTTTAAATAAGATTTACATTATTACATTTACATTACATTACAAACTAGCTATCAAATAAATAATTTATTTCTATGTACTTGGTTAGCCTTATTTAAAAACAGTGTATTTATAACTACATTCATATACTGTCTATTTATGTGGCTACGCATGCAATGTTATATTATAATAAAAAAGTAAACATACCATTTGTATAGGTTTCAATTGTATGAATCATAGATAAGGACAATTGTTTTAAAGTTAAACTCTAAAGAGTCTCTCAAAAAAAGGTTTTTTTGATCTCAAAAAGAGGTCTACGTTGCCTCATTTCCAGATTAAATTTGTCATTTTGACATCTTGATTATAATCGTAATGCAAAAATATAAATTTATGTGCTACTTATGCATCGACAATCTTTCATAATTTACGAAAACTTAAAAAATATATATTTTATATAGATAACTAAAAGATAATTAAGAAATAACTAGAATTAAAAATATATTTGCTTAAACAGTTGTAGATTTAATTAAAAAATAAAAAGTAAAAAAAAAAAAAAAAAAAAAAAAAATATTAAAATCAAGATTATACTTAAAGCAAACCGAGGTAATATTGATTTTGATTTGAACAGGTATTTTATCCTTATATTTTGAAACTATTGACGGAGGTGAGAGAGCAACAATGGGATCTCTTGGGTCGGGCTTTTCCACCCATACGTGGAGGAAGAGCTTAATTTAGGGTTCCACGGGATGCTTGATATATGCTGTCATGTTATTTGAATTTAAAATCGTTTTTTTCCTAATTTTATTAGTTTATTATTAATTTATTTTATACTATTATTTATTATGGTTTATTTTTTAATTTATATAGTTAGACTTTTTTGTTTTCATTGTACATATTATATGTACTTTTTCATTTATATTAATAATTTCCCAGAATTAAGGCAGACTGTAGAATTATTTAAATTAAACATTTCTATATTAAAAAAAAAAAAAAAAAAAGTAACCCCTTTGAGCCTTTCGGCTAAAGAAAGAATAACGTGGAACATTTTTCAGAGGTTGCCCCTTTGTCGAGGAGATTGCCGATTCCGTTATGTGCATTTTTTTTTATTTAGTTTTTTTTTTACAGGTTTCGTTTTTAAAATGAAATTACGCGTCTAATGTAAAAACCTGAATACGCAATTTAAACTTGGATCAGGTTTTGACGAAACACTTTTGTGATTTAGCCCAAAAAATAATAGCACATGTGCATCAAAGCACAGTTTGTATTTAATGTCATAGAAGGTGCTAAAAAGCACAAGGAATTGGCGATTCCACCGACGATATTTTTTCTATTTTTTTCTTCCGCTTACCTGTGAGTCAGTTTTCTGTAGGAGATCAACTTTAAAATTAAATAGCTAAATCCTGTCGACCGTCTATACCCTTATTTTTCCCCACTTACCTAAATGATTGTATTGTTTATTTCCAAAGCAGAGTAAAGTTTTATACACAACAGCCGGAAGGGATCGAGGAAAATCGGTCAAATCCAGGTTATTTTTTTAATACGCTTTTATTAACTTCACCTGTATGTAATGGAATATTGGATCGTAATTTTCATCAATTTCCAATTATCTGGCTATCTTGAAAATTTACACACCTATCAAGGACCTATAATAATTGAACTGCTTAATTTTAATATTCTTACTTACAAGGGGACGTTTGCAGTTGTAACTCACAGATTTGAATGCCGATTTGTGTGTGGGTAGTAGGGACCTATAATAGTGCAAAACTAGAGTTATAGCCGCCAATGGGCATTGGGAGCCGGAAAAAAAATAAAATATGAAAATCACGTTTTATTTTTTTTCTCAGCTCTCAGTCAAGATAGAGAAATGATTCTTTCACGTTTAATTGCAGTTATGTAAGGTTTATGATATAAAAATACTTATGTGTTATGCTAAACACACCACCCGGCTTTAGGGTGCTCAAAAACTCTAAAAAAAAATGACAAAATTCCAAGGAAATCCGCTGTAAATCAGTGGAAACTTTTTTTTATGAAAAACTGACCTCAAATCTCGATTTAACACACCATAAAACCCTTATATGTGAAATTTTATCAAAATCAAAAAATATTGATTTTTTACCCCTTTCGAGGAGGTTAAAATTTTGAAGTTGAGATTTCATCAACATTTTCTACCGGCCATAACAACTGCTGTGTTCAACCGATTGCAATAGTAATAGCATCACTAGAATCAGCATACATTCTGCTTTTTATCCATGCCTATAACATTGGATTTACTTCCGATTTTAGTGGACAAAAACTGATGTGAATGAAAAAATCCAAGGTCAGCTATAACTTGAGATATTTCAATAAGGGGAAATCCTACAACCTCCGGATTTGGACTAAACTATGCAGTTTTAAGGCTTCTAGATGACCTTAAAATTTTGTCTTAATCGGTTGCGAAATATGTGAGATAGCGCAAATTATTTATATTTTTTCAGAAATTGACTGCCTTCTAAAATCCTACAAAATTTTAAAGGTTAAAAAAACGTTATTTTTGATTTCGACAAAATTAAGTTTCTACATGTTTTTTTTAAATGAGGAATCTGGAAATAATATCAGTTTTTAGTTAAAAAATTTTCCTCACCTATATTATATAAATAAGACTGATATAAAATGATCTTTTTCTATTATTATTATAGTTTTTACACAATAAATTTCAAATAAGACCATTTAAAAAATATATACATTTTTTTAAAACCAAAACCTGGTATTAATTTTAGATTATTCATCAATCTTAGGATTTCTATGCAATTTAAAATAAAAATATGTCATTTTAAAACGTTTTATTTATATAATATAGGTGAGGAAAATTTTTTAACTAAAAACTGATATTATTTCCAGATTCCTCATCTCAAAAAAAAAACATGTAGAAACTTAATTTTGTCGAAATCAAAATAATTTTTTTTACCTTTAAAATTTTGTAGGATTTTAGAAGGCAATGGCAAGGGGCTGTCAATTTCTGAAAAAAATGTAAATAATTTGAATAAAACAAAATTTTAAGGTCATCTAGAAGTCTTAAAACTGTATAGTTTAGCCCAAATCCGGAGGTTGTAGGATTTCCCCTTATTGAAATATCTCAAGTTATAGATGACCTTGGATTTTTTCATTCACATCAGTTTTTGTCCACTAAAATCGGGAGTAAATCCAATGTTATAGGCATGGATAAAAAACAGAATGTATGCTGATTCTAGTGATGCTATTACTATTGCAATCGGTTGAACACAGCAGTTGTTATGGCCGGTAGAAAATGTTGATGAAATCTCAACTTCAAAATTTTAACCTCCTCGAAAGGGGTAAAAAATCAATATTTTTTGATTTTGATAAAATTTCACATATAAGGGTTTTATGGTGTGTTAAATCGAGATTTGAGGTCAGTTTTTCATAAAAAAAAAGTTTCCACTGATTTACAGCGGATTTCCTTGGAATTTTGTCATTTTTTTAGAGTTTTTGAGCACCCTAAAGCCGGGTGGTGTGTTTAGCATAACATAAGGATTTTATATCATAAATCTTACATAACTGCAATTAAACGTGAAAGAATCATTTCTCTATCTTGACTGAGAGCTGAGAAAAAAAATAAAACGTGATTTTCATATTTTATTTTTTTTTTTTTCCCGGCTCCCAATGCCCATTGGCGGCTATAACTCTAGTTTTGCACTATTATAGGTCCCTACTACCCACACACAAATCGGCAATCAAATCTGTGAGTTACAACTGCAAACGTCCCCTTGTTAGTCCAGTCGAGAAACCCCCCAAAAGGGGCTCCCTTGCAAAAGTTGGAGTAGTTAGTTCTATGATTCAATATGGTCCAGAGAAGTTCTGAGAATAAAATGTCAAAAAAAATGTGACTACATTTAATAAGGGGAATTTTTTGGGGTGCAAAAAAACCCAACATTTTTGCACTTTTTTCAGATTTTTGCAAATATATATATATATATATATATATATATATATATATATATATATATATATGGATAAATTTCTTGACTGTTACTATTAAATGTTTAGTAAGGTTCTTGAGGCTCAGTCATAAAATAAAAAATCAACTATTTTGGCGACGTTTCGAGACTATATTGTTCTCATAATCATGAGATGTTACTGGTGGATATGAATAGACTAAAAATTCTAGTACACAACTAACCTGGCTCGATATGTAAATATGGATAAATTTCTTGACTGTTACTATTAAATGTTTAGTAAGGTTCTTGAGGTTCAGTCTAACAATTCTAGTACACAACTAACCTGGTTAGTTAGTATATACTAACTATATATATGTATATATGTACAATATATGTAGTATATATGTATATGTACAAATATATATATATATATATATATATATATATATATATATATATATATATATATATATATATATATATATATATAAATGCTTTAAATCGAAAAATGTGTTATTTACAAAATTAAAGTTTATAAAATTCTGCGTATCAAAACACCTCTTACGCTGAATTAGATTAATGCATTTAGCCATAACCGATTGTCAAACATCAACGAATTTCGTCAACTTTCTCTAGTTAGTTTTGTTCATTTTTAAGAGTATATAACTAAAAAAATGGCTAATCCAATAAAAAAAAATGTTTTATACTAATAGTTGTGGATCATTAGATTTTACCTGAGATAGGTTCAGCTTGGTTTGCTATTAAATCGTGTTTTTTCAGTTTTAAAACTATAATTTTTCTTATGTGAATTTGATATAAAATTTAGTGTTGTTAAATGAACAAAATCCAAATTGATGTGTAGACAGTACTCGTTTATCTGGCAGTATCTCAGTATATGAATTTCACTTAAGGAAATACTACACTAAAGGTGCATTTCTAGATTTAGCTAGATTTTTTTAGTTTATTTAACCTTTTATTTTTATTTTTTATTAGGAGGAGCAGAATCAAGAGGAGCTCACTCATTATTGACCAAGAATTATTTAATATGTAACGTTAACATCGGAACGCGTACCAGTCGCAACACTGAGTAGTAAAAAGATAACTGTCATTAACCTTTAGTGTGAGAAAAGTGAACCAAGAGTGTTGTTTTGTTGTTGTTTGCTATATAGTGCTTCTCAAACTTTAAAGAGTATTGTTTTTTAACGGTATCAAGAATATCTGTAAGTTATTATTTTGTTTATTTTGTCTGAAAGTTATCATAATAAAAGGAAGTTAGAGCACGCATTGCTAAGTTACCTCTTTGTCATTACTACATATGTTAAGTTTTAAAACACTTAACAAATATAAACGATTGTTGAGTTCTTAACTGTGTTTACTTTCCTAATATCAAACTATCAACGCGTTCCCTAAAAACGTAGGCTTTTGACCAATAAGGTCACCGGTAAAACATGTTCCATGTTGAAAATAAAAATAAATAAATAGTTATTTAAAATATCTTTTATATAATCCTGTAGTGTGCTATTACTTACAATTTAAATACAGGTTAGGAATATTATTTAAACATCAATAGTAAATTGTAAGCTATGGTAGCATTGTGATAATAGGCATTAAGGATTAAGTATTAAAAATTAGATGAATGCATAAAATAAATGGTAATAGTAATAAGCATCACTATTTCCTTGTTGTGTTGTATCACGTGACAGATTGACACGTCAATGGCAGCCGGTGATGTGATGTGCAAGTCGGCGAACGAGGAAGAGCTGGTTGACCTTGACCTTCGTGATCTAATTCGCTTTTTCATTTTTATTTTGCGACCGTGACGATTAATAAGTGGTTATTGATGGGCTATAGATGCGGATAATGCGAGTTGGGAAACTTATCTGATCCTTTCCCCACATAGTGTGGCGCAACCCGGGTCAAGTGAGAGGATCCATGCGCATCCCGTGCGCCCCGGCGTCTGTCTCACGGCCCACCCCCATTAGCATAACATCCTCTATCCATTATAATTGATCCTTCCTTTATTGGCCGATTTATTGGACGGAGCTTATGGTTGTTTCTTTACCCTATTAACTATTTGGCTTAGTATGCCATGGTTTCCAATAAAAACGAATATATTATAAATAAACCTTATCAATCTTTAATCCGGCGTTGGTCGCTAGCCGGTCTAGTTAGTCGCTAGGTGAGCATTTCCCTCACTTCTTTTATTTTCATAAAAAAATGCAGTTTTATATTGCCAAATATGTAGTTATAAATAGTAAATAAATGTCATCATAATGTATCAATAATTGTAGTATGGGACATAAGGATTAAAAATATATTTTTACAAAGATTTATTGTAGAACAACAAAAATAAATTAAATATTTTACTTTTACATAATAATGTCTTTTTCATCAGCTAGATCATTTTTTTCTATTTCTATTCAATTATTACAAGTATATTTAGTAAGTTCAATGTGAATTGGAACATTGCACTTACTACAATACAATTTTTTTACGTTTTTCTTTTTTTTTCTTCAGCACACCTATACCAGATCAATTGCACACCGAATTTTATTTTGTATTGCCTAGAGCAACCGAAAACAAGAATCTGGAATAGTAAAATTTCAGATTCCTATTAAATCATTGAAAAATGATATAAGCACAATTCACGACTATTTATCATCTAATTACAATTTATTTTATCAACTGGCTTTTTATCCAACAATTCCCCCAACTAGAACCCAAATAATCACTAATCAATCGAAAGAAACTAGAAAACTCGCGCATTAAAATGTCACGATTAAACTACACGAGAGATAATCTGATACTGAGGAGTGTCCATTTTTTTGTTTTAATTTACAAGACAAAAATTTTTGGACAGACGAAAAACTTTTTGATTGAACCTGTCTTCAATATTGTTTCTTGAAGTGGTAATTAATTATCTGGTAATTGTTTGCTCTTTATCGAGTTTTTATAAATCTGTTATTATTATTTTTTTAGATTATATAGATTAACTATGTTACATTTCTTATAATAATCTAACAAAGTTTTTCTGTTATAAAATTTTTGTATTTTCATATAAATGATGATGTATGTTTAACATTCGAACTACTTAAAAAAATAAAATACTTCAATAGAAGTTGCAATGAATTCATCAGTTACACCTATTTGTATTGATCATTCTATATCATCATGCGTACCTTAACCTTCCTTTACTCACGGTTACCTCTGAGGTGATCCAGCGAAGTAAAGTTTCGGTAATTCACGCAAAAGAGCATGAGTAAGCTTCCCCATCCAGCAGTCTTCCTACCTCTCCCTCCTCTTCCACTCATTACTAAGGTAAGTTTCAATGAGCGAATTTAATAGACGTAGAAGTGAAAATCACCTCTCAGGTGCGCCGCGACCACTAACATCAGTCATTTAAATTCAATATACTTTCATGAACTAATATCTGTCTCCTATTTCACTCATATATATTGATAAATATGAATTAGTTCTTTTTTAAATCCACATAAATGTCAAAAAAATTTATGTTTGGGATACATTAGGTACGCTATCATGCAGTAATTGCTACAGTGGGAATATCCCTAAATCAAATTGTTGAGGAAGATTAATTTGATTTTTTGTTTCAATTTATATAATTATAAATAAATAATTTACAGAATATGTGATTTTTACTTTTTTTCTCAGCTTAATTGTTTGGCACTGCATTGAAGTTGTCTCCAGTTTTTTTTTTTTTTTTTTACATTTATTATACTTTACAATTTTTTGTTGTTGAAGTTAATTTCAACTTAGTTTTTTGAATTGGTATGTGCATACCACCTCTAACCAGTCTGGTTAGAGACCGTGCCTAGTTAACATCGTGTACCGCTAATCGTCATTACTGTATTCTTATCCATTTTCACCGGGGTTTTTTTTGTGTTGCCCGTTTCTTAAATATCAATAGTTAATTAAACTCAGTTATTTTCAACATTTTAATTGTTTATCAAGTTGTTTATTTTTTATCTATTGAAAAGAGAAAAATACCCGAAGGCAAGAAACTTAATCCTGAAGGTATTAGCGCTGCTGGCTGGTTATATTTATTTACATATACAGTGAGTTCCAATATAAATATTATTTATTATGGCTGTGTGCTCTATTTGTCACGGGGTAATAACCCGGGAAGATAAATATAATATAAGTTGCCATAAATGCAAAATAATTTATCATGGAAAATGTTTTAGTCTTAAGGAAAGGGAGATAGATGATATAAAATCATTTAAAAAAAAATTGGTTGTTCTCTAAATGTGAAAAGGAAAAAAAAAAACATTTTCGTCTACTAGCAAACCAACAAGTCCGGCTTAATCTCATCCAGACCTGAACATTGAGCCATCAGCGTCAGAAATACTCGCAGCGGTAAATAGAGCGGAAGCCAATACCAAAGAAGAAATCAACAGCCTCAAAACGGCCCTCGAGAAGTACGGCGAGCTGACTTTCGATCTTAGTGAAAGACTTAATAAGATTGAAAAACATCTTGAAAGTCAAGCAAAGTGTCTAGAAGAGGTCATAACAGAAAATAAAACCCTTAAATTAAAGGTGGAGGGTTTAGAGGTCAGGGTGAATAGGGCTGAGCAGGGGCTGCTTAACAGGTCTCTCGAGATCCGTGGTATCCCAGTTCGCCCGGGTGAGACTTCGGCGGGACTAGTCACCAGCGTGGGAGCAGGTCTTGGCCTGAAGATTAATATAGAGGACCTAGACTCTGTAGAGCGTAAGAGACCTCGAAAAGAAGATTCCAGGCCGCCTCCCGTTATCGTACGCTTTGTGAGGCAAACAGTATGGGATGATCTGGTGCAAAGAAGGAAAGTGAAAAGAGATTTCACCACTCGTGAAATTGGCTGGCAAGAAAATGATTCTCACAGGATTTATCTCGGAGAAGAGATGACACCGACCAATAGGCACCTCTACTGGCTGGCTCGTCAGAAGAAATCGACAGGAAAAGTAAAATACGTCTGGTTCGCGGGCGGTAGAGTACGTTGCAGGAAAGACGATGGCCACCCAGTCACTATTATCGACCGGCCCCAGGATCTTGAAGTTTTCATCTGACTTTCCGTTATAGCTCGAGTGAAACTGTTATTCCTTAACATCACTGAAACTAATTGCATGGTATCGTTGACACCTAAATTTGATATCCCTAATATTTATATCTCACTAATTTATGCCTACGCTATTATTTTTAATCCATTCTGTAAATTTTTTTTATTTCATTTTATTTTACTGATTTCCAATTTTACATTGCTAATCCGCTTTCTGTCACCTTGTCGCACTATATTGGCTTATTTCGTGGTATCGCCTATGCTTACTTTTGAACTTTGTTACTCTCATACATTCGACTTTCAAATTTTTTCCAACATCAATAGTTGCACATCTTTTTTTTCATTTTATTTTCATAACTTTTCATATTTAGTGGTTACAAATTTTAAATCTAATTTTTTCATTTATTTAATCAATTTTCAATATACAATGTTCTTTTCTGCTCATTACTCATATAACAGTTTTTTTTTTTTTTCTTTTTTTTGTTTTTTTCTCCCAAAACATAAGTGTCTTTTCCTTAACCTTTCTCCAGTATGTCTAGTATCCTAACTACCTGTCACGTCCACTCCCAATCCTTGCCTGCCCATTTTGAAGAATTTTATCAATATTTTTCACATAACTTTTACCATATTATATATCTATTCCGAAACGTGGCTTAAGCCCCACATTCCTTCCTCTTCCATCTCCCTTCCTGATATTATACTCTCTTACCCGCCATGACCGGGCTGGCCGGACTGGTGGTGGTGTTGGCATATATGTCCACGATAGCTTAAAAAACAAAAATCCTCGATTTCTCTCCCTCATCCATATACCCACACATTGAATACCTTATCCTAGAAATTTCATCTGGCAATCATCACCTACTATACGCTGTGATATATCGCCCTCCTCTTGTTCCGTTCGGTCCTTCCTTCGAATCTTCCTTATTTAACCTTGTTCCTCTCTATTCCAATATTATTATCTCCGGAGACCTCAACACAAATTTTCTTGCTGACTCTAACGATAAGCGTTACTTAGATAACTTGTTCTATTCCCTCCGTCTTTTTCATTGTACCTTTCGCTCCTACTCACCATTCCCGCTGGTCCGATACATGGTTAGACCTATATATCATAGATTCTCAAAAAAACCTCCTTTCCTCCTCCCAATGTCCTGTGTCCTTCCTATCCTGCCATGACCTAATCCAAATATCCTATGATTTCCAAACCCATCAGCTTCCTACTAAAACCATAACATACCGCAACCTTGACGCCCTTGACCGCGATAGTATCCTACCTCTCCTCGAAACCTTAGATTGGTGTGGAGTCTACTCAACCTCTTCCATTGACACCATGGTGGAAATCCTCACAACCAATCTCCTCAGTATCCTCGAAACCTACGGTCTCCTACGGATGTCTAAAGAAATTAAAGATCTGCAGAGAAAGCGTGAAGCTGCACGAAGACGATTTAGACGAACGAGACTCACGGACGACTATCAAGCATTTAAAGTACTCCGTAACCTGGTGCAAGTAAGAATTCGACGTGCGAAATCTTCCTATTTCCATGAAGCCCTATTGTCCGACTCCAAGTCAAAATGGCAACTCCTTCGAAAACTCTCCCTCTATAACCCCTCCGGATCCTCAACCTCATCCAACTTCCCAATTTTACCTAATGACCTAAACACCTATTTCGTTTTATCTGCTCTCACCTCTCCTTCCCCTTATACCAGTTTCTCCTCTGAAGTACCTTTCAATGACAATGAATTTTATTTTTCCTACATTACTCCTACAGAAATTATCTCCTCTATCATAAAATCTCATACCAATTCCATAGGCCCAGATGGTATCCCCGTTAAACTAATAAAAATTATGCCTCCCAGAAATTTTACCGGTCCTTGTCCACATCTATAACTTTTCCCTTCAAAACGCTAAATTTCCAACTCCCTGGAAAAAATCTATTGTCCATCTTATCAACAAAATTCCTAATCCCACCGAACCTGCAGATTATCGCCCAATCTCCATCCTTTCAAACCTTTCAAAACCCTTAGAACGACTGGTACAATCCCAAATTTCTTATTTCCTTGAAGAATATATACCCTTTCCAATCTGGTTTCCCTCCTGGTTATTCCACACAGTCTGCACTAACCAAAATCATAAGCGATATCCATGCCGCCATAGATGAAAAAAAACTGACCGTCCTGATACTCCTAGATTTCTCCAAAGCTTTTGATTTCATTGATCATTGTATCTTTTTTTCCAAATTAAAAGCTTTAAAATTTTCCAATAGCACAATCCATTGGTTCCAGTCTTTCCTCTCCGACCGCACTCAAGCAGTATCCATCCCTAATCAACCCTTATCCGATTTCCTAGCCCTCTCTTCCGGAGTAGCCCAAGGTTCCAGCATTTCGCCTCTCCTCTTCAACTCCTACATTAATGATCTCCCCCAGTCAATTTTTCATTGTTCCCACCACCTTTATGCAGACGACTCCCAAATATATTTATCCTTTCCTCCAACTGAATTATATGAAGCTTTTTCTAAGATTCAGGAAGACCTCAATAGAATCAGTGCTTGGGCCAACCTGCATCATTTAAAGTTAAATGCTGGAAAAATTCAAGCTATTATAATCGGCTCAAATCCCCTTCTCAGATCCATCACCGATTTTCCTACCCTAATCCTGAATAATCAACCTATCACCTTCCGTTCCTCCGCTAAAAACCTAGGAATCATTATTGACCAAAACTTTTCCCGGAAGCCTCAAATCGCCCAAATAGCCCGTAAATCAATAGGAATCCTCAAATTATTTCATCGTTCCCGCCATTCTCTTCCTCAATCCACACGAAAACTCCTAGTTTCCTCATTCATTTTTCCTCAGTTTGACTACGGGTGTGTGGTGTATGGGGGCCTCACGATGGGGCTCCGGGACAGATTACAGCGTATCATGAAAAATTTTATCAGATTTGTTTTCGGAACCCCGAGACGTTCCCATGTTCTACACTGCCTTGGAGTGGCTCTATCCATCCTCCCGTATACAATATTTCCTAGGCACCTTCCTGTACCATGCCATTAATAACCATTGCCCACCCTACATCTGTAACCTATTGATATTCAAGTCTTCCGTCCACTCCCAACTCACAACAAGATCACGTTCCCCTGACCTATATACTCCTTTCCACCGAACAGCATTATACCAACACTCCTTCCAAGCTCGATACACTACCCTCTGGAACTCGATCCCTCCTGAAATTAGACATGCTTCTTCCTTAAAAACTCATTCAAAACTCTTCTATTCCGATATCTCCTTAAATCCCAGTTACAGCCCGCCAATATGAGTGATAATTGAAAGTCAGTTAATCAAATTAAGCATATCCGATGCCGATGAGTTTGCTTCAATAAGTATATCATTATATAAATTTAAACTCGTTTCTCCAACAATTGTTTCTGTTTTGTTTTTTTTTCTTATAAATTATTGTTATTATTTCTTTCCTTTTTCTTCTAACTGATAAAGTGCTATTATCAATTGTATATATATTACCTTTTAGATATTTGTAAATATTTTGTCATATTATCATTCAAATAGGTCTGATTATTTTTCTTCTCTATATATCTTTTCCTTTCTTTTCACTATATTTATTTATTTTATTTATTTACTTTTTTTTTTTATATTTCTGAACGCATTGTAATTATTCTATTAGCATATTGTTATTTTATTTTTTTTTTTTTGTTGTCCTACTTTTTTTTTTTTTTCTTTTTTTTCTCTCTCTTCTTTTCTCATGTATATATTTATCACAAAGTTCTATTTTCAATTGTATATTCATATATTACCTTTTATACTTTATTATTGTCCATTTGAAATTAAGATAGCCAGACTATTGTACAACTTATTATACATGTCTGTTATTCTTAGGGGACAATACGTCCCAGAATAAAGTTTTTTTTTTTGTTTTTTTTTTCATTTCATTTCATTTCATATTTTTCCAGTTTACAATATTTTTTAAAACAAGTTCTTAAGTACTTTATAAATAATAATGTTTCATAAAATATTTTTTTTAATTGATTACTACTCAAATTGTGGGCTTTCTTTTTATCCCCTTTACATATAGATATATGAAGTTAAAAAAAAAATCATCGTTTACATTTTTTAACTGATGAATCACCTCACAGGTGAGCCGCGACTAGTCATGTACAGGTATCGCGAGTAACGGAAGGTTAAATGACAAATATAAAGAACTCACAGAACAGAATTCACCGAAGTGCGTACATAACCTTAACAGTTTGTAAACAAACTATGGGATAAAGGCCGTTTATCAATTTTTGTTGGTATCTAGTGGTTTCTGATATTAATTAAACCAAATATAAAGGCGCTTCTAAACTTGCCTTTAAAAAAAAACATATTTTTCGAAAAAAAAAGTAGAATTAACGGATTTTGACTATGGATGGTTCATATACTGGATAGAACTACACATGGAATACGTATGCAGAATTACGTATTTCGATGCAGGATTAGTGGCCTCTGAAGAAATTATACAATTAAAACTAACACAAACGAGTGGTTTATTGCCTGGGGTATCAGGTGAACATTGATTTCTTTGATTCATTGATACTTATGTCGTGACTTCCTATTGGTGGAATAAACCTGTTGGCATGATCCTACCTCTCTTCCGTCCAGGCACCCTATAAATGAAAAAACACTTAAAAGAGGAGGACACACTTACGGATTTGTTGGCAATTTTTCGGAGGTTCCTGGTCAAAAAATATTAGACACGGATCTTGCCGTTCGTTAATGGAGGAGACAAAAATGAAATAGTATTTAACTAATTTATTTTATATGTCGAATTAAAAAATTATATAAAATGTGATCAACATGATTTTTGCACCAAGATTTTAATATTTGAATGTAAATTTAATGAAAAATTCAGCCACTTCATAGATATTTGTTTATTAAATTAAAAATTAAATTGTTAAATTAAATTCTAAAAAAAAATATTAAATCTTCAAGCAAACTACCTTTATACATTTTTTCAAATACAAAAAATGACGCCTGATTTGAATTAAATATTTAAGAGAACCCTGAGAAGTATGATGAAATGGTAAACGGTGATTTGCCTGACCAAATGGTAAGCAATTATTTTTTAAGTTGACGAAAACTTGAATTACGATTAGGCGGTTAAACGCATCAATTTCATATCTTTAACCAACATATAGGGTGATTATATGTTTGAAATATTTTTGGCTTTATCTACTTATCTTCTTTCAAACTCAAATTAAAAACCAAAATGTATTTCGGATTTTCCAACTTTCAAAAAGGATTTCGTTTATCGAATCCCATAATAATCTGAAAAGAGTAAGCTTTAAGTGATCAATTTCAAAATTAAAAATAAGACCTTCAGCATATACTTGATGGCTGAGGGAATTTGATTTCCAGAGCTCCTCGTACAGAAGAACGTGAGTTTAAATCCAATTATTGCAGATTGAAATTAATATTGTAGCGGATCCTGAGAATGGATTTTGACATTTCCAACGAAGTATAAGTTTGTTACCTGTCCTCCCTGCTTTGGTTGGATTAAATAAGAAAGTAAAGAACAAAGAAACAAACAATCTACGGACTAAATAATATTGACATGGAAATATTGGTAATCGAAGGAGTTTTTATTGTAAAGAATAAAGTACAAGTACCAGCTAATGATATTTTTCTTGAATAAAATAAAAATTTATTTTCTGAACATTTTATAAAATGATTGTTCAGTTTATTTAACTTTTTTATCATTTAAATCTCAAATTAATTCCTCCTCATAAAAAGCAAAATAATCTTTTTTTTATTTTATTAATTTAAAATAAAGTACCATTTTAGGTAGATTATCACTGTTTGATACGTGATACGGTCAAATATGTGGTATAACATATTCGTTGGCAATAATAAAACCATTAGCGTCTTGAAAGTTTTTTATTTTGAAACAATCTTACAAAAAATTAAAAAAAAAAAAAGAAATCCGTTATCTCTTAGGACAAAAATAATCCCATTTAGCTAGTTCCAACTAGTTTGGCTCCCAAAATAGATTAGTGTCTCTATGATTATGAGATATTTTTGGACTTGTTATTGATGGTTCCATAATAACATGCTGCAACCTGATTGGCCGCTTGTTAATTATATTTTATATCCCCATATTATCTCCTAACATGAATTCTCAGTCTTATTAATTCTTATTCAGCTATTAGCGACAGAAGATGAACGTGAGAGATTTATCTTAGGATCAGTTTACATAAATTGATTGAAATCAGAAATTCCAACATATAATTATTTGATGCACAAATCTCCTGTCCCTGAACTCCTGCCTATTTACATTAGATAGAGAATTATTTACAAACATTTTTGAACACAGTTTCTGATGCAATATAGTGTATTGATATGTCGATTAAAATTTTGTAATTCATTTCCATACTATTCAACATACCCTATTACAAAATTTATTTTTTAAATAATTTGTTGGTCATTTTGCAGCTTCCTTATATCTAAAAATATATTTCAACTCCCTTTATTACAGCATTTACTCCTCTTTAAACAATCATCATTATGTGACATGTTTCGGAATTCTACCATCCCATCATCAGACTGAAACAATGTTTACATTACAATCCATTCATTTTCATTTAAACAATGGTACTAAATGAATCAATTTAACTAATAATCTATTAACAATAATATAATTAACCTATCTATTCTTCTGGTGTTAACCACCAAGTCAATTTTACAGTTACATTTAAAATATCTCAACCCATTAGGATTCAAGGATTTATCCTTATTCTGTTTATTGTTTATTTTAATTTCAAGTTGGCCAATCTTATATCTTCAATTTGTCTATTGCATTTGCATAAATTGTTCCTATTTTTTTAGTATCTGTTTTATAGTTTATTGATTTATCTATTGTCTTATTTATATATATCGCCTCTTTAATTTTTCTGTTGTGTGCTTTTGTTTCATGTTGTAGTATATCTACCTTTTCAAAATCAAAATGGTGGTTTAAATTGTGTGTATGTTCCAATAGTGCTTTTTTATTATTATACTTTTTACAGTCATATTTATGTTGATTTATTCTTTTATACAAATTTTGTTTTGTTTTACCTAGGTAATTTTTATTGCTATATAAATAGTTAATTTATATATTACATCTTTTTTTTATCTTTTTGATCTAATACATTATGTGTTATTATATATTTTTTTAAATATTATCGTTTTTTAATTTTTTGATTATTATTTTGGTCCAATAGGGAATATATTTTACTTTTTTATAATTTTTAATATGGTTTGGATTATTTATATACTTCATTATTTCCATATTATTTTCTTCCTTTTGATCAACTTTTTCAATTTCATTTATATTATGTTTGTTATTTTTATAAAATTCCATTATTTTCTTTTGTTCTTTTACTTTAGTTATTTTATTATTTTCTGAGGTTGTTTTTTGTGTATTACTATTTTTTTATTTTATTAATTATTATTTTGTTCTTTATTTTTATTATTGGTTTTATTAATTTTCATGTTATTTCCACTAATATTCCTATTCCATATTTTATTTATTACCTTATTTGGTAATATCTTTATCTTATCTTATTATCTTTTAAGTCAATTATAATTTCATTTTTTTTATATCTTTTATATAAATTTCATTGTTGTTTTTATATAATTTTCTATTGTATTTAATTTTTGGTGGCTCAAAAAAAATCAATAATCTGTTACTAGATTCTTCCTTTTTTAACTATTTATTTTTTATTATTAACATATTTAAATGTTTTATTTTATTTTATTTTGTGTTTTTCTCTGGTAAATTCTATTTTATATTGCATTTCATTAAATTTATCAAACATTGCATCCATTTCTTTCTTATTATTTGTAACTATTAGTAAATCATCTATATATTTAACCAATATTAATGGTTTATTAATTGTTTCTTTCTTTGTACATTTTTCGATTGAATAATTCAAATAAAAATTATTTTTGAAATAAAATGCAAATATACGATATATTATGCCGAAGATTTTTTCTTTTAACATCTACAGTTTTACTACCTACATTAAGGAATGTAATTATGATAAAATGCGTATATCTAAGTTTTTTTTTTTTTTTTTTTCATTATTAATGCTATAATCCTACACAATGATTTCAATATACATTACGTCCTCGACCTCATACCCAGTAAAGTTTTGGAATTTCATCTCATTTCCTTCCATCCTAATCCTCTGGCTCAAACATTATCCAATCCCCCACATCCCGATAACACCCTCCTTCTGCAAATTAAACCGAAAGTGGATGTCAGACCTTAAAAAAAAAAAATAAAATAAAAATAAAACAAAAATTACACAACCATATTAATTAATATATAAACATACTAGAACAATTATCTCACATAACTATTACTTTATCGCTAAACCGATTCATACAACCATTGCAATCCTTTACTGAAATCACATAGTTTCATAGCTCATAATTTTAGGCACGTAATTGCATACATTATTCATCTTAATTCAATTTTTCTCAGTTAACCCCATTATTATGAATTTTTAACTACGTCCTGCTTCTTGGCCCTGAAAATATTCCTGATTAATCGAAGGTAACAAAACAAGCTTATCCTTTACCTTCTTTTTACCATTAATGAAGACCGGTAGTAACTTCAAACAGCCATAAGAATCACCTGAAAGAAGTGGTAATAAAAGTCATTTAGATGATTATAGTAAGTAATTATTACATTTATGAAGGGTTTTTCCCTTACCGCTCTTTCTCCGTAACCTGCTTAATGAAGTTTATTCCTGACAGTTTTAAACGATATTAAAACTGTTTTTTTTTATTATTTTAAGTAAATCGCAACAAACAAAACAGCAAAATGGCGATATCATGGCTGCATGTATTGATACTCAGCCATCAAGTTTTGTATTTTTACTGAACTAGTGGCTCAAATATCAAAATTACATAAAATCTCTACATTACATTTGTATACTTATTTCTCTCGAAACATATTAAATTTTATCATAAACGTTATATGAGCTCTTGCAATCACTTCTGAATGTTGTTTTCACATACATGTCACAAATTCACAAAACTGCTTAAAAAAATGACTAACTCCAATTTTATTTTCAGGAAAACACATTCGAAAAATAATAAAGAAATATCCTGGTTAGGGTTTTATTCCAATGAAATTTAACAATTTACAATTTTGTTACACATTAAGTTAATACACATTTTGTGGTATTATACAACAATTTAAAGTGAAAGGTTGAAATTAGCATTGTTATTAAAAAGTAGGATACAAAACATCAGAAACATTAGGAAAACAATAAAAAAAATCTACACAAAATAGAAAACAAAATAATATACCTAAATGAAAGTAAGTACACTCTTGGAAGTAAAATAAATGAATTTTGTTCAATTCCATTTTTACATGTGAGAATAATTAACTTATATATTAATTGATTCATTAATTAAATATGAATTAAACTAATACTTCTACGAATTCCTTACTAATTAAATTTATTAAATTATTAAAAAATCGTCAGAAAGTGGGTTCCATTCTTCTTCATACTTCACAGACCCTATATTTTATTTACGTGATCCGATCAAATCCATTATGTTTCTCTTCTAGGAAGTTTGAATAATGTTTTTGAGAAAAGAAATATTAACAATACCCTACCTGAACATTAGAGTAATAACTGAAATTGCAGATTAACCATAGCATGTCTCAACATGCGAAATTTTATAACTGATGAGTGACCGGAGACATAAATATGACTGAATTATAAAAGATAGTCATTGGCCCATATATCTAGCCGAAACCAAAACCCTACATTTCCGTCCTAATATTCGATTCTTACGCATGCGTCATAACTCTCTCCTCACACAAGATAATATCTTTGACTATCCCTCGAGTTTTAGAAATTGAGAAATATAAATGATCTTAAAAGAGAATTGAGATGATTATTGAGATGATTGTGCTCTGCTTTAATTTACGTTTGTAGAATTATCACTTCTCAATGAAGTTAGAAAAAATAGAATTTCATTTTTCGATTAGCTACGAAGTAATTGTTAGGATTCAGTAGACTTTGTTTTGTTTTGGAAATTAATTTTTTGATTTAAATTAACATTACACCCAAAAGGATACTGGATTCAGATCTGCCGGAATCTGACGATTTTTTTTGTGGCCGGAGGACATCCTTGGCCACTATCCCTCCCCACTATTTAGTTTTTGTCTTCAGTCTTGTTTCTCATAGCTCCGCCAGTGATTTATCTAGTAACAGTAACCTAATCATAAATTAAAAATTGTGGGTTAGAAAAAAAAAAATATGTTTACTTAATTGAAATTGTATATAACAACATTTGAAAAATAAAAAAAATAATTAAATATAATTTTAATTTATTTCTTTAGTTTCCTCTGGAGGCCAAAAGTCAACAATGTCATAAAGTATTCTCTCAAAAAGGTCTTGTTTGCAATTACAATGCAATTCGGTTAATTATTCTTTCTTTCAAAAAACAATTTGCTCGCTCCTCTTCATTACATAATTACTTTTAAAATATTCATCTTGGTTAATTAATTAATCTTATTTACAATAACAGTTGTATATTTAAATAAAATTAATATGACCGAACAAATATCATCCAACAAGACGTGGCGTGTAAACAGGAAAGCATACGTCTTGTCGAATCGAAATGAAAACCAAGGTCAGATTGAAGAACTGATAGGAGAAGTATCATTTTGCGAGAACTGATAGTGCAAAACGTAACGTGTAGGCTCAAGTTCAGACAAGACGTCCGATCTTGGATAAGTTCATGACTAGCACCACTCCAGTTCACTGTTTCCTCCAAAGCAACCTAATAATTTCAGGCTTATGGCAATACACCCACGATTATTTTGTGGAATTCATTGAAATGTATAAACGTTTTCATTGTTTGTGGTAAGTAAAATAAAAAAAAGACTATGTTGACCGTAATAAAAAGAACGTCGCGCATGAGTACCTTATAAAAAAATACAAGGAAATCGACATGATGGCAAGTAAAGAGCCAGTTACAAAAAAAAAAAAAAAAAAAAAAAAAAAAAAAAAAAAATCGTTTGTAGTTGATAAAATAAAATAAAGCAGTTTGTGTTAGCTCCATTGAACGAGAGCAGAGAGAAAAAATAAATTAAAAATAAGACTTTATTAAAATTTCATACAAATTAACATTGGTACAAGAAAAGATATCAACCTTTTTCAAACTATCCATACAGTCAGAATGGTTGAAAAAAGAAAAGTAGTTTTATAGTGACCATTGCCCGTGTTATCTTAGGAATACATTGATGCAATACGCTTGTGTATTGTGGGTTATTTTTTTCTGCCGCTAGGAGTCGTTTGAAACTACAATATAGTTTATTCATTCTACTAGTAACAGATTGAGTGTATCCACTGTACTGAGATCTCATTCAAATCTTTGACATTAGTGTTATTACATTTATATATTATGAGGGATTTAGGAAGAATGAGTGATTTCATCATGGAATTGTTATATTTAATAGATGAGTAGAAAGTTTGAAAATTACTACAAGCTAAAGCATAGTAAGATAAACTATTTCTTTTATGTTTTGCAATATTAATTTTTTATCATTGGTTATAATATAATATTTTGTGATCATAAAAAAATAAAAATATAATTTTAATAAAAAAAAAAAAATAAATGTTTCATTGTAGTCATCCAAAGTAAAATGTTTTATTTTATGATTCCAGAATAGATAATTATGTTCTTTGTTTTAAAAATTAAATCTTATAAAATACATTTTATTGTAATTTAAATTAAATTGGACGGTTATAATTAAGTTGCAACTGTATAAATAATAAAGTATTGTAATATTTGCACATTTGGAATGTATTATTTGCCTCAAATTGTTTTTAAAACGGATTTTAATTTTATAAAATAAAGGATTTTTAACAAGGATCTGAAACCCTGAAAAACCTGAAAGGTCTTTTACACGCAATACACCTCTGTGTTGCGGGTGCTTTTTTTTCATTCTTATCCTCCGTTCCATGTTTATTCCTATGTTTATAATATATTATAGAAATAATATTAAAAAAACGATCAATGTAAAAACTTCACTAAGATTAAATCGTTTATTTAAATTATAAAAAAATAAATAAAATAAAAATACAATATTCCAAATATTAAGAATTCACTTTTATTTTTATTTATGTACGTAGATACCAGTCAAATGTTGGAATAACAATTCAAAATCCTTCGTAAAATCATCAATGCTCCTGATTATGTCACAAACTTATCCATAAAGATCATAATGTTACGTATGTTGCTGATTTGGCCTGAACTACTCGTATATACATATTCTTTCCCAGTAAACTCCATACCGACTAGAATCCACTAGTCTCCGAACTTGACTCACACACAATTCCTGATAATTATCTGAGGGCGTCTGAAAAGTAGATGGGCCAAGAGAGCTTCTAAAATAGAACTATTTATTTATGTACATTATATTATTCTTAGGGGACATCGTCCCAGAATAAAGTTTATTTTCTATTCTATTCTATTTACGTTCTTCTAGTGAGTAGTTCTTTACTCGTTATTGATATGTAATTGTAATCACGTTTCTCTAATTTACTTGTTTTATATAATTTATACAGGTATTTAATATATATATACAGTGGAGTCTCACTTATAAGAAATATTTATTTATACGAAGAATTTTTCATTCCCCGGCGAACGAATAGCTATCTTATAACTATTCAGTTATAAGAAGTATTCACTTATACAAAACATTTTCCATTCCCTCTCAATTTCGTATAAGTGAGACTTTAAAAGAATGAAGAAATAAAAAATTTACTTGTATGTAAAACACTAGATATCACATTATGACATCTTAAAAATGTCATTTGTTTTTCATTATCGAACCTTTAATATTTTTAATCCACAAAAATGTTTTGCTTCAAGTATAATAATAGAACTCTATTTTTCTTATTAACTTTACTTGTTTACCCATTCTTACAAGTGTTTATATTACTAAATAAACAAATGCTTCAGACAAATTTGTTTTCATCTTTTTGGCATGGTGGGTACCGGCCTCATTCTGAGAACTTCCTTAATCTGGCTCTGCAGCTATTCTTCATCTAATAGTTTCCACGAGTCACGTGCCACTCTATTTACCTATCTTATTCTAAAAGTCTATCAGTTCTGGTTCTGTTAAATACTTTCCTAGAAATTTCTTTCTCTTTCATTCAGATAAAGTGCCAGCTAAAAGTCATTCTTCAGAACCTTATGAATTCAACAATATTGACATCGGTGTTTAAGATATATAATTTCAAGCTCTTTCGGGTCCTCCGGGTTTCTTCTGTATTCGTTTAAGTATTTACGAATCATTTTAAAAAGCCTCTGAGCCGTAGGTGAACGCCGGTCCAATTACGGTCTTATATAATCTGAATTTTGTTTGCCTTTTGAACAGCCAGTTCCTATTCTTTCTCATTAATCAATAAGCAACGGTTGACAGCTAACATCCTCCTGCCAATTTCCTTGGGATCTTGTTGGTTTGTATTACTAAACAGCTGAGATAGGTTAATCCCTGCACGTTTTCAAATTTTTAGAAGCTGATCTCAATGAAATTTTATATAATTTGAGTTACTTATGCATTTGCGACCATTATCTGGATACCTGACACGGACGCCGTCCACTGGATTGTTAGAAAAGCGTTCTACAGCTCAGTCTTAGATCTTTTCACTATAACAATATCATCCGCAAAGCCTTCAATTAATCGCTTCGATTGATGATAGATGGTATCTGCAGTCCTGAGTATATGAATTCCTGTTCAAGGCACAAAATAAATAGTAGATATGTCGACCCATCTCTCACAGTCACTACGAAACTCAACTGAGCAAACGATGTAAAATGACATCAGAACGTTCTTGAATATTTTTTATTTATTTTATATTGAAAATAAAACTAAATACAAAACAGTTTACATGAACCCTTCAGTTAACATTACCACCTCCTCCTCACTACCACCAAAATTATAAAAAAATTACCGGAATGAAAAGCTCCTAGATATGAATTAATTACAAGTAACCTACTTTAGTATTTCTAACGACTGTTTAGAACATAATACTAAGGAATACTATAATAGAAACATTTAATTCAGAGACTATTAAATACTCGGCTAAGAGCAAAAATCGTATTTTACGAGAAACCCAATTTTTTCCACAATATTTCACAAATTAGTATTCATCTCCGTAATAACCTATAACTAAATCCAATAGATACAAATTAGGATGAAAAAATTAGCTTTCTGGTGATACGTATGACCAAAATTAACAAACACACTTAATACACTAAATACACTTTACCGAGTATTTACAAGTTCCACAGATGTTAAAATGATTAACAAACCAAAGAAAGGCAAAAATATCCTCTCATCAAACCAGCTCACATCTTATTTTCTCCAAACGTTTCGGTAATTTATTATAAAAAATAATTCCTGATATACTGACGAATGTCCACATCTAAACCATTAATTTGGATTCAAACAGAACATTACATCAATTACACAGAAAATCTGTCATCATATAAATAATGCTAGATCGTAAATGGTATGAAAATGAAATATTTTTGGTTGAGTCTGGCACCAGGAATGGCGTCGGGAGAACTCGCGAAGAAAGGCTCAGGTGGTTTCACTACTTTATATCACATACACACGTTATTTTTTCTGTTTTTTTTTTTTTTTTTTTTTTTTTTTTTTTTTTTTTTTTTTTTTTTTTTTTTTTTTTTTTTTTTTTTTTTTTTTTTTTTTTTTTTTTTTAATTCTGACATTCCAACAACGAAATAAGCAGATAACGCAGCTATTTTAATAAGTGATAAAAATCTAACTCCTGCTTCACTGACTTTACGAAATTACTTATCAAGACTGCATGACTGGCAAAATCCCTGGAAAACACGTCTAAATTAAAACTAATCCAAGCACCTCATATTTATTTTTCGTTATGAAACATTCTTTCCAAGTTACCTTGATAACATTCTGATTCTACAGACAGACCCGGTACACTGTCTTTGCCCTACATTTGACCGGAGAATAACATGTGCTCTATAATTCAAGAAAAAATATTAATAAAACCCTCAAACAAAGGCTAATACATATATACTTACTTCTCTTAAAAAGTTAAAGAACACTAATATTGAAACCTTTTTCAACATACGTATAACAGATATACGGAACACCTAAAAGTACTTATCTTTTATAATAATATATATTATTATAAAGTTTACATTTTGTTTTCCAAGTCAGAGCCGTTATAAAAGGATCCTGGTACAAAAGTATCTCAACTTTACATACGCCTACTTTTAAAGAAACCCTCACTACAAACGATTCCACTAATAATTATATGTGTATCATAAAATCTATAACTCTATTATTTATAAACGACATGGCCACAGCACACATTTCAGATAGTACCTAGACAAATGGAGCTTGATAAATGACTGTTGACTGATAAATGATGTTTGAAAAAAAATCAAGTTAAGAGGAGGTTCATCTAGATACCCTCTCGTACGCCATACATTTTCATATTTCATCTAATACCCTGTCAATAAAATAATTTAAAAGTGTAAATAATTATAAAAATGTGAAAAATAAAACCTTCAGTTTAGTTTATAATAATTAAATTAACTAATTTGACATCACTATGCAATCTCATTTTTCCAAACAATCTAAACATTTCGTACTTTTCAGTTTTTACTGAATATGATTTCAGTAATATTTAATATTTGTATAATTATCTATAATAAACTAAATAATTTTGTCTTCAGTAGTAATTTATTGCATTATACATACTTCCGTACAAATAAAAGTATGAACGAAGTAGGAACGTTTTTTTAATAATAACTACGATTGCTTCCTTTATGCTTGCACTACATCCTGTTCTTAAACTGTATCAACGTTTAGGAAAATTCCGATACTTCCAAGTTAGTATTTACTAGAATGACGGATTTGTATTGGTATTTACTTGAATCAAGATTGGTTTCACTGACCTGTACTGTTACAAAATGGAGATCATTTGCACATTAGCAATGCACAAATAACATTACTGTCCTTTCTTGGCAATAACCTGTTACAAACTTAATGATACGTATCACATTGCAGACAAATAAGTATTGTCTGCTAGGGCCTAAGCAAAAGGATATTAGAAAGAAGATATTTGATAATATGTAGTTCGATTACTTCTTTAATATAATTAAGAATAGGAGTGGTATTTTTGAAAAAAAAATAAAAACTAATCTTTACCAAAAACTATCATGTCTAAAAACAACAGTTTATAATTAAATCTTATGTTATATAAATAACCGTAAATGGAGCGTAGAGCGGCCTCAGTAGTTCAGTCATTGTTTTCGCTAAAAGATAAATTTGGCGGTACAAACTTATCACGTAGTTACAAAAAAAACAAAAACAAATTCGATGATATAAGCTTTTTGATAGTTTATTTAAGTTTAATTAATTGTCCTTAATTTATAAGCATTATTAACATAGTTTAATTAATTTGTAATACGATGAATGTACAATAAAGTTCGATGTTAGTAGAGAAGACATTACATTTTTCTGTTATTTTCTACCTCGAATAAATTATGTTTGAATATAAATATTATGGACTCGATGGCCGAGCGAGGGTCTAGAATCCAACTTGGGCGGATTAAAATTTATTTCGTAGCGAGCGCACGTATTTAATCTTGATTTGTCACCATAGGTAGAATAGGTTGGTAACCTGTAGGATAAACCGCCCTTCCTGCCCTAGTTGGAGTACTCTAAATACGTTAAGCCCCTAAATAAAATAAATGTATATATACACATAACTTTACATGTAACTATATATTACACAGTTGTTATCCTTTCTCCACGGACAGAAACTTACTGTTACTCTACTGTTAGGTTTGATGAATTTATATCCACTTCTGTTGGAATTATTTTATTAAGTTTCGAATGCTAAGCATTCATTTAATATGGTACATACAAAATTTTCAACACATCAGCACAATGTTACATGGATTTTACATACTAATTTTCAATATTTAATATTAAATTTTAGGCTATTTAATTATATATTTATGAATCATAATAAATGAAATAATAAAATCTTTTTAAACCAATCAAGATTTTTGTTAAAATTACCAGAAAAACATTTCCAATAGCCCCATTTTAATTTTTTTTTCCAATTGGAACGGAAAAAATCCAATGACTCATAGGAGAAATCCCAAACATTTAATTTTTGGCCATTCCCCCTTCCACGATTGATATATTTCAGATATCTGTTAGATCTCCTCAGATAAGTACCAATATTTGATTTCTTGTCTTAAATTTTTGAAAACTTTTGTATATATATAATCCATGTAACATAGTGTTGATGTGTTGAAAAAGCTTTATGTTTTACAATTTTATGATTGTTTAGCATTCAAAACTGGTTTTCTAATAAAATAATTCCAATAAAAGTGGTATTTAATTCACCAATCCTAGTTGTATTGATCCTTCTATACCACCATGCGTACCTCAAGTGATAATAAATACTATTGTATACTAACAAGGGGAGGACACACTCAGTCTTTCACGGATCTTGTTGGCAATTTTTTTGGAGGTTCCTGGTCAAAAAATATTTGACATGTATTTTGCCGTTCCGACCAATGGGCCCTAGAAGCCGAAAAAATAAATAAAATAGCATTAAACTAGTTTATTTTATATCTCGAGTTTAAAAAACGATATCGACACGATTCTTGTACCAAGATGTTTAGTTTTGATTGCGCATTTAAGAAAAATACAACCACTCCATAGATTTTGGTTTAAATTAATTAAATTCTAAAAAAATGGTTAGATTTTCAAGCAAACTACCTTTATAGATTTTTTTAAACAAAAATTGACGTCAGATTCTAATTCAGTATCCTAAAAAACATTGAAAAACGCTTATTCAACAAAATCAAAAAATATCATTTTTCACGCTCTTCGAGGATTTTTAGGGTGCTGAAATGGAATTCTAGGGCTAAACAAATTTTCTATCACATTTTACAGTGTAAAAGGTAAAATGTTTCAAATGAAGTGCATTCAATATATTTTTCCCAAAGAACCGACATCGGATTCGAATTCAGCATTCTAAAAAACCCATAAATACGAAATTTCACCTAAATAGAAAAATTAAAATTCATAAGCTTCAAAATTTCTTGACCTTACGCTTAGAAGGTTATACTTATCAACTTTATTTTTTTACCCGAAATATAAGGTGGTAATACGCTTGAGATGTTATAGGTTTCATCATCGTATCTGGTTTCAAACACAAGTAAAAAATCAAAATGTTTTTCGGATTTTCAAATTATTTTAATAGGTTTACGTTCATCTACGTTCTTCCTGGCGTAATCCAGATTAATTAGAATTTATCCTTCTGTACCATCATGCATACCTCAAGTAATCCGGAGTAGTTTTAATTTAAATCATATCCATTCAGAGTGTATTCATGTGTTCTTCTGCAGTTAAACAATTATTATATAAAAAAATATTTTAGGTTATATAGAATACATGGGAAGACAACCAAAAAATAAATCATCTTTGATCACAGAATATAGTAAAATCATACAACTCACAACAATCAGCATTATCATTATTTTTATTTGTGTAAAAATATGTTATTTTCTTTTGTATTACTTTATCTATTATATGGTTTTTATCGTTTTTAGAATTTTCTTATTTTTATTGTTTTATAGACTTTATATTACGAAATTTATTGGTATCATATATGATTCAGACACCTATATTCTATAATTATAATATTATATTTAATAGAACATCTCTGAAAGAATTTGAACATAATAATTGGGAGCAGAATGTCTAAATATTTTCCTCCTCTTCTTAGTAAATATAAATTGCCTTTGGATATACTCAACAGCTAAGTTAATCATAAAAGAGGAATAGAATCTTGGAACTTTATGTATTTGGCCTTCTCTTATTAGAACTAATCAGTGACTGTTACATCAGTTGTTGCATTAAGAATTTGAAAGTAGAAGGTATTCCAGGAAGACATATACAATCATTTATTAACTTATTGTCCATTATAGCTTGTTATAAATAGTTAGTTATAAATAGCTAACCCAACTAGTTTTTGTATTATATAAAGGATAGCTGGATATAATATTCACCATATAATAATAAACATGCTCAACGAGTAAATCATTATTGCCAATTTTTAAGTTACTGGACATTAAAGTTCAATGTATCCAAAGTTAAAAAATATTTAATAGAGAATAAAACTTGTAGTATGTAATAAAATCTAAAGAAATCTTTTCTATTTTCTAAAACAACTAAGGTCAGACTTTACGAACCCCCTTATAAGGCCTATTCTGACGTATGCAGCCGAAACGTGCAATAATGCAGCTGCAACTAATAATCATAGAGTATTGGAGAGAAAAATACTGAGCAAAATCTATCAGAGAAGTAGGGGGATAGAAATTTATAACAAATGAAGAATTTAAAGAGGAATATAGAGACGCAGATATTATTCAGTTGATAATGGCTAGGCGTATTTTTTTTCACGGCCCCCAATGCTTATTGGTGGCTACAACTCTACTTTTGCACTATTATAAGTCCCTTCTACCTACACAAAAATCAGCATTCAAATTTGTAAGTTACAAGTCAAAACGTCCCCTTGTTAGTTAAAGCATTAAAAAAACAAAAAAAAAAAAAACAGCAACGTTAACTACTATTTCTGTCGCCTAATCTAACATAGATTGATAATCTGCCATTGTGATAATCTCATTCAATTAACAACTAAATTCATATAGCTGTGAGGCTCTGGTATTTTAAAAATCGCAATTAGGCTATCGTTGTTGCATATCTATTTTGTGTTATTAGTTTGTTCTTATCACTTTCTGTGTCAGGACTTAAGCCTAAATAATATCTCTATTATTTTGCTAATAATTTTATTTCATAAAAAAGTGAATAAAGCAGAATAACATGCGATTGAATAATTCTGATCCTATTTATGAAAAGTTCGGATTTGTTTATCTTCAAATATATATTTTGATTGGCAGCTTCGGACTGAACACCTCTGAAACCTTTAAAATAACATTGCAATAGTAATTATAAATTCATTAAACCAAATCCCTCTTTTCTTCCACCATACTTGCCAGGTGGTACACAAGCCTGGACACGTTTCCCCTTGTTACAGGATCACGATCACGACTAAAAAGATAACAAAGGAAGAGGCCGGTAAATCACAGAAATGTTCTTGAATTTCTTAAGAAACTCGTTACTTTTGTTTTCATTATGTTACTTATAGCCCATTTAAATATCGCTTTTGCACTTCTATTTTTGTTTAGTAGTTACTTTTTTAAAACTAATAATAAAATATTCTTAACGTTTCACTTATATTCTTATCAATACTACTTTTGTAATGTTATTAGTTTTTATTATTATATCTGATTATTAAAACAAGAGATTTATTTTTAGATGCGTTATTGTGCCGTTTCCAGACTACCGTATGTTCCAAACGTTACAGCTAATATGCTGTAGATACAAAGTACGATAAACGGCTTCTAATTTTCAAAACTAAAAAAAAGCTTATATTTTATTTTTTTAATTGTTACGTTTTCGTTTAATATTCGTCTATAATTTGATATCGTTTAATTCCTATTTTCATTAAGAATTAACATTAAAAATAAATTTAGTAGGAAATGTGCACAAGTTGCTTATAACTCAATTTAATATCAAAATAAGTTGTTTTTATTTATTCTTAATATTCTTAGATTATTTACATCATATATCGTCTTATACCTGTGATATTGTATGAAAGTACAAGCTGAACACTCACATTAAAAATCTGAGGCATTCTAAAATGACGGGAGATAAAGAAAGCTTTAAAGGTGATAAAGTTTGGAGGATGAGAATTAATATGATAATAACAAATATTAATAGACTTCACGGAAGAGGAAAGAAAGAAAAGGGAAGAGTGCGCTGAAAGGATGAATGATGGGGATTGGATTAGACAGCAGATAAAGAAATTGCTTGGGTTCTAAATAGACCGCAATGTAATAATTGTATTGTTTGCATGAAATAAATTTAAATTTTTGTTACTATCCATTTATTGAAATTAAAAAAAAAAAAAAAAAAAAAAAAAAAAAAAAAAAAAAAAAAAAAAAAAAAAAATTATATCTTGTAAATTGATGAAAATGTGTAGTTTTTGCAATAACATATCAAGAACCTCGTTGCTTCTCTATATCAATTAAAAGTTCTATATTTGAAATTATAGGGTTTTGTGAATTCGAGTGAAACAAATAAACCTTCAATTATTTGCTAAATGTATCTGCGTGTTTTACTTACAAGGGGAGGACACACTCAGTCTCTCACGGATCTTGTTGGCAATTTTATGGAGGTTCCTGGTCAAAAAATATTAGACACGTATAGAAGCCGAGAAAAAATAAAATAGCATTAAACTGATTTATTTTATATCTCGAGTTTAAAAAATGATGACATGATTCTTGCACCAAGATTTTTGTTTTTGATTGCGAATTTAAGGAAAAATACAGCTACTTCAAAATACAGAATTTTTGAGGGTGCTGAAATGGAATTCTTGACCTAAATAAATTTGCTATCACATTTTACGGGGTAAAAGCTAAAATTTTACAAGTGAAGTACGTTTAATATATTTTTTGCACAATAACCGACATCGGATTCGAATTCAGCATTCAAAAAAACCCATAAATACGAAATTTCACCTAAATAGAAAAATTAAAATTCATAAGCTTCAAAATTTCTTGACCTTACGCTTAGAAGGTTATACTTATCAACTTTATTTTTTTACCCGAAATATAAGGTGGTAATACGCTTGAGATGTTATAGGTTTCATCATCGTATCTGGTTTCAAACACAAGTAAAAAATCAAAATGTTTTTCGGATTTTCAAATTATTTTAATAGGTTTACGTTCATCAAATTTTGCATTTATATACATCAAAAGAAAGCTCAGGCTCTCCTCTTTCCAGAGATACCAACCAGTTGCGTGGCAGAGTAATTGGGATTTAAAGGAAAGTAACCAATAATCGGTTTAAAAATTTCATTTTCCTTGAAGAGCGTAAAAAAAATGATATTTTTTCATTTTGTTGAATAAGCGTTTTTCAATGTTTTTTAGGATGCTGAATTAGAATCTGACGTCGATTGAAAAAATCTTTAGAGGTAGTTTGTTTGAAAATCTAATACTTTTTTAGAATTTAATTAACTTAAACCAAAACCTATGGAGTGGATGTATTTTTCCTTAAATTCGCAATCAAAACTGAACATCTTGATGCAAGAATCATGTCGATATCGTTTTTTAAACTCGAGATATAAAATAAATTAGTTTAATGCTATTTTATTTGTTTTCTCGACTTCTAGGGCCCATTGGTCGGAACGGCAAAATACGTGCCAAATATTTTTTGACCAGGAACCTCCAAAAAAATTGCCAGCAAGATCCGTGAGAGACTGAGTGTGTCCTCCCCTTGTAAGATATATGTGGAATAATCCATACCAAAAGATTTTAATCAAAGTTATTTTATTTTTGATCACAAAGACATGCTCAACTTCTAAAAGGAGCGAAAACATTTTTATTTACTAGATGTTGGTATATATTTGTTGTTACATGGGTTTCTGGGTATGCTGAAATCTACCATAATCGTTTGAGTTGAAAAATCTCTACAATTAGTCAACTCAATTATTTAACATGTTATAACATTTATTTGACAGAAAAAAAAAGTTGATTTGTATATGGTTTATATTTTTACAGTGATTTATTCTAATTTGTTTAATGGAAATAAATGCTTTGGTAGTTTGACCACGTTCACATTATATTCAAAACCTAGATTTTTCTTTCTGTTTAAATATACTTATCATCTAAGGGGCTTACAGACTAATTTCTTTTTATATATTAGAATCAAATATCTTTTAACGCCAAACCAATCTTACTGCAATCCTAAAAGTTTTAATCACCAATCATTAGTACTTTAATGACTTATACGTTCTACATTGATAAAAAATAGTTAGAAACTTTATTTTTTGTCCTAAGAAATGTTATAAAAAAAAGAAAAATAGAAGATTATTAATTGCTTTCTATTCCATGAAAAACTATTTCTGACTTCATTTTAATAGCGTCAATTATTTATGTGTCTCAGTCGACGTTTAACTATGTGGCACTTAAAGATTTCGTAACTCGGTCTCACGTCCTGTTTTCATCTTCAGTTTTTTTTTTTTTTCCTAACATCGATGGAATGTAAAAATTTTATTAAAAAGGTACTTTATAGTTAACTATAAGTTTTTTTATGATTTGTGAATTTTATTTAAAAAAGTCGACTAAGATTATTATGTTTGGAAATTATATTTCTATTATTTTTGGTCCAACTATTTTCGAAGTTTTCCATGAAAATTGCATATACATCTTTAAATATAATTTTATGACTTTACCTAAGGTAGCTAGGTATAACATCTTTCAAATTAAATGTTAAAAAAAAGTTTTAAGTTGAATAAGAAAGGATAGGGAACTTTTTCCCTATGGACCATAGTTGTAATCCATAATTCTAAATCACATTTCACATTCCAGGGCTCTTAAAAATAAATTATTTTTCAAACTATCACATTTTAAAGAAAATAAAGTTTTTAAATAAAAAAAAAAATCTCTTTTCAAGGCACTTAAAAAGAATTTGGAAAAAAAACTCAAAGGAACATTAAAAAAAAAAAATAAGTTATTCTACTTATAAGACTCTAAGTCAACCTCAATCAGTCCTTTTTCTATTGGTTTCGGAGGATTAATTTTTCTTATTATCTGTTATCTTTTATACTGTGCAATATCTGGGGTAGTATCTCCCAATGTTTCCTTTTTCGGCCGTAGCTGATACTGGTGCTTCCCCTTCTGTGTCGGGTTTAGAGATCATCTGTGCTAGGTAAAGCTGGCCATTGTATTAGGCAGCAACGAAGTCTTCTTCTTCTGAAGACACATCCTTAGCTTCATCAGCGTGGATGTCTTAGGACTTTTTACTGTGAAGGGATAGATTAGGGATTAGAGATCCCTCTTCATCTGCTGAGTTCCTTTCAAAGAATGATCTGATTGAATCTTCTCTCTCAGATAGGTAGCTCTTCAGTAAGATAGGTCTGAATAGCTGTTTTTAGATGAATCGTCTTCAGTTCGTTGCTGCTTCTACTTCTTCTTCCCTTTGATTGTAGCTCCTAATTCCTCGATGAATGGGTCAGACACACTCTGAAGAATAGGGCTCGGTCACCACGTTGTCACGCAACTTTTTGAATACACTGTACCTGTTGTCACGATGGATTACAGCCTAGGAAATATGCATTGAATTTTAGCGCCATATAGTCCATCAGTTTTGACACTAATTCGGGGAACTGGGACTTGGGGAGGCCACCACTCTGCCTTCCTCAGGATGCGCTAAGCTTTTTTGAGTGAGTGTGGAGGATGTGCAATCAACTTTACATTATGTTGTTCACAAATAGCAATCACATGTATGCTGATATGGGAAGAGAGATTATCCCTAATTATCACCTTCGTCCCTCACTGTTTCCTCAGTAAGGGGAGTAATGTATATTTAAACCAATGTTCGAAACTGCTTGTGTCAAACCAGCCGCTTCGGTTATAAAGGGCACTTGGTGGACCTTTATCCATTCAGGATACAAATGTTCAGCTTTGAATGTCTACATATACTGGAGCAAGGTCTCGAGTTGCATTCCCGCACATAATGTTTTAATAAATAAAAATGTATCACATCAGTTCATATTTATAAACTATTATTTTCTAAGAAGAAAATCAAATTTTCATAATATGCATCCTTAAAGCTTAAAGAAATTAGGTAAGGAATAAAAGTAAAACAATGCAATAAGTATTTTTTATGCTATTTAAACTGTCTTTATAATTACTTTTTAATGTATTTATTGATAATAAAAAATTTATAAAATAAATAAATAAAGAAATGTAGAGAATTATTGTTACTTAATTTCCAAAGCAACTACACTTCGGTAGTACATAATAATTTTTTTAGTTGCACTCAAACGTTTTAGAGATACATTAATAGTAACAAAACAATAAAACATAATGTCCATGCGTTCATTAATTAATACAAGTATACAATATCTAAGTAAAATAATATTGTAGAGGGGATTAGTTCAAGATTTTGTTGTTTTACAGCTAGCATCTATTCTCCAAAAACCTCAAAATCAGGAGTATGAGTAACAACGTCATAAGGTGTTCGATAACAACGTTTGGAAAGTTATCGTTGATAGTTTCGGCATCCAACCTTCGGGTTTGCTAAGGCTCATTATTAATATAATAAAAACGTTGGTATACCAAATGAAAAGATTCGAGTGGCCTTCAGCGCCCAATTATTTTAGTAGAAAGCTGGTAAGATTAGTTGTGTACAGAAATCAGTTGGGATTACTGAAAGTGGTTTTCAACATGTTTGATATGTATTGAACGAAAGACATTGTTTTATAACAAGCTTCATATTGTAAATAAACAGTAAAATCTTACAATTAGGATTGATGAATAAAATGCCACTTCTATTGACATTATTTTATTTGAAAACTAGTTTCGAATGCTAAACATTCATCTTCAGTTCTAAAACATACAAAAATTTTGTCTTCATATCAGTACTATGTTACATAGATTATATATACTAAAGTTTAGTATATATACTATACTATATATATATATATATATATATATATATATATATATATATATATATATACATATACTTCTGGGTATGCACTATTACTTTTTCTCCCTAACAATTACGTTTCTTTATGGTGTGACATATTTTAATTTTCATGGTTCTCAAACAGTTGATTTATTTTTTATATGAATTATGCTAGTATCTTTTATGAGAGAAGGATATTTCCTGAATTTAGTGTTGTGTTGTGTTAACAAGATTTGAATGAAAAAAAAAAAAAAGTGTTGTTATAAGTCGTTTTATTTTTCATACCTCGTCAAACGACAGGCATGATTTTTTTTTTTTTTTCTTTTTCAATTTCAAAACCTTTTTTAACTTTGAAAAGTTTACATATATATTTTTTATTATCTTTTCTCTTCTATAGTAACCCTATAAAAGAATGGTTTAGGCTTGATAAACGATGACATTTCTGGAATGAATAAGGAAGATATCCAGCGAAAACTCTTCCTTGGCATTCATTTACTTAAGGAATTTTAAGAAAGCTCTCATCCACCTTATTTTCAGTCTCCTTTTTGTATTTTCAGAAATATAGGCGATGTCCATAGTTTCTATTAGTTTAGTTTTGTATCCTTGTAAATTTTGATAGAATCATTTGTAGTGAGACCGTACGTATTCGCTAGCTGTTGGGGTAAGAAATTAGATCTTAAACTCAATTTTAATAATCACCTGTGGTGTAGTGGTTAGCATAGCAACCTACTAAATCCAAGATCGCGGGTTCGCAGCCCGGCAGATGACCTTAGGATTTTTTAAGGGGAGTAAATAATCCTTAGCTATGCCGTCCTTCGGAAGGGACGTAAAATGGGGGTCCCGAGCCTGTGCTATGTCAGGTACTCGTTAAAGATCCCTATCCTAATTATACCTGGATAAGCAAAATTTAGGACTCCCACCGTAGCATTGTCCGATTAGCCATAGCAGCATAAAGTGACGTTAAACGAAATAAACAAACAATCAATTTTAATAAATTCCACTAAATTATTTTTCATGCTCAAACCATTAATTTTAATATTTATTGAGGCAACTGCTTTAATCATACCAATGTTGTTTTCACAGGTGGATCATAACCAAATAAATAAATACAATTGATCTTTAAATATACAGATTATTTATTTTATATGACATTTGATTTATCTTACAACTGATATTATAAAATTTCGACACATTTATGAGCAACTGAGAAAGGTGTACGCCTCCTGAGATCATCTGATTCTAAGGCTCCGGTTCTTCTGTAGAAGCTCTTCTTGACAACATGAATCCGAACGAACTCCTTGTTCGGACGCCAACATCGCTCCTCTACGTTCCAACCATACTCCAATCCGTATGTTGGAGAATCATAGTACTTTTTGTCAGGACGAGTACGGTTCCTAACTTTTAGATAGGCTTTACGTCCTTCGTCGTTATGGCTGACTCCTAAAAAGGAAAATTTTTGTTTTTCTGATGTTAGATTTTTTAGTCCATATCATTCAAATAATTTCTTTCTTAAATTAAACTACTTTTAGCTCTCGGATATCAATATAAGTCTGTCTTACATACCAGTATAAATCAGTTCCCTGATTTCTGGTTCGACGGGATACATTGGTCCACGTTCAAGAACTTCTTTGGGAATATCCGGGAGTTCTCTTTGTTTCTGGACAGGTTTTCGCTTCATTTTTTCTTCTGCTTCTTCTTGCCTTTGCCATTGTACCATGCGTTTCCTGAGCTGTGCAATTTCTTCGTAGAGTTTGGCAGCATTTTTCGGGACCTAAAAGGGAGCAGTTATCAAAAAGTGAACTACTTATTAACTGTATAGAAATTATGACTCTAGAAATTACGTAGATGTACACTATCGTACATTTTTGATTTAAAGCAGCGCTATTAATAAATTTCATTCTTATTGAAAAGTCATTGTATAGTCGTGACTCACAGTTCCTCACTCCATAATATTACGGTCCTGAAAACCAAAGCCTCCTCAATTCTGATCGATAAAATGACTTGATTATTATATATTTTTTCTAGTAATATTAGTTTATTTGTTATTTTGTTTGTTCTTAAATATGTTTTTGTTATTTTATCTGTTGTCATTATTACATATTTATTAATAATATTTTACCAGGTACTAATAAATAAAAGCAGATTAAATTTACATAAAACAGTATTAGCTTATATTGTATAAGACAACACTAAACTGCGAAGTAGGAAGCACATAAAAATGCAGTGAAAATGTCAGCTGATTGCTAGTTCTGAAAAAGGTGTACAAGTATTACCTTACCATGAAAATTATTCAGTTTTAGCATTAATATAATAAATAATAATAAATTTTAAAAATTAGTTCCATAAAGAGAACGTTGGTCCCGAATGGGTTAAATTTCTCTGTAAGCTCATTTCTCTCAAGCTCACTTACCACTAATTGGGTTAATTAACTTTAAACTGATAACATTGATCCGGTTCTTTCTTCTACGCTTGACGTGTTTATACGATACAAAGTTTCACCAAGTTTTTGCTGAATTTTCCATAATCGTAGCAAGGCCGTTGTAGTAAGGAAGCGTGAAGCATCCGGCTCCTACCCCATGTTCACATTGTCATTCCCGAACCAACTGGAACCAACTTTTGTCAAATCTCTGACACTTTTATTATCCTGATTGTCATATTTAACTTAATGTAATATTTATTTTATTGGTGCACTTAAATGCCTCACTGACGTCAGTCCACTCCATTCCAGTAATTCTGACAAAAAGAAAGAAGAAATTTCGTGTGCAAATTGTCGGGTTGCTCTGATTTTTTGATATTGTTAATTTTTTACTTGTGTACAAAAATGGTACATTAAAATATGAGTTGAACTGTTGGTTTTAAATAAAAACTAGTAAAATTATTTTGCAGTATTTGCTACGTCCTAGAAATATAGCAAACTAATTCACCATTAAAACCTATAATTATGAAGTTCACTATAGTAATAACAAAGTTCTTTGAAAAGTATAGAGACAGAACCACTAACAAATGCTTTCCACAGGATGAGAAAATCCTGAAAACCTGAAAGCCTGTAACTCAGTCCCCGTTCGAGCTATAGAGCTCATTACCCGCTCAGATTATTGGAAATTTAGTTGTGATTAATTTTAAAAACAAGTTTTTCTCTTCATTTAACCGTTCAACAGAAAAAGACTTTACGCTTTTAAGCTACTATTATCAATCGGCGATGCTACAGTCTAAGACTTGGATTGTAGTACAAAAAACAACACTAATAACATATGAGTTGTTCAGTTAACACTATGACTAAGTTTACATTTTGCGAAAATGTAATTTTTTAAAACTATACATAAGTGACTGTCCAAAAAAAAAAAAAAAAAAAAAAAAAAAAAATCAGTGGCTGATTAAATTACTACAACTTTTAAAATTTGAATTGAAATTATTCACTAAAAAAAAAAAAAATTCTATTGACAGAGTGACTAAAATGTCATCGCATATTACAAAACTTCAAGATTCAAGTTGTTCTAGTGATTCTTGTGACAATTTTAGTTTTCACTCAAAAGGAGATATGAGAACTTTTTTTTTTGGAAAAAATGATAAAAACTCCTGTCTTGTAAAATTTGGAAAATGGAATTAGAATGTCAACTGAACGACACATATAAAAACACCTAAATTACCGGACCTTTTTTGTCCCTAAATATACTCTCTTACTGTTCCCTGAAGGGCTGTTCCCTTCATTCCATTGCCAACTGAACTGTGGTCGAATGCCCATAGATAACGACTTGCACCTTTTTTATTTTAATTTTTCTAATATGTGTTTATTAATCATTGATAACAAATTACTTCTCATCTTAGCCGAAAAAAGAAAACCAAAATATAATTTTCTTAAGGAAATAGGTTTTGTGTACCTGTTCCGGATTGAGCTGTGGTCCCTTGAAAACTTTTTCATAATTTTTCTGAAACCATAACAAGGCCAGATGTTGTGACTTCTCTTCTATTTCTTTCATAACACGTTCCTTTCTTATATCCATTTTTGAAGAGTTGGAAGCTAATTTTGGATACTACTAGAATTTATTTATTTTTTTAATTTGGAAGTTGTAAGCCAACACTCATATCCTATTTAGTAATATTGTTAGACCATATGCTCAAAAATGTGTATTTATATACAAATTGAAATGTATTGTTATTTTGAAACGTTTTTAGTAATCTACTAAATATTTGTCAAATACCACTCACTCATTTAACACGAAATCTCAGAAACCACCGAACGGATTTGAAACCACCGGAAGTTCGATCTGTAGCTTTCTCGATGGCCGTAGGTGCTCGCTAAGAAAGGATTTTAAAAAATCGGCCTGGATCGCGGCTAATTCCCAAAAAATGCAATTACAATTTTATTGGGTGAATAATAATAGATTAATTGTCATATGGTATTTGGAGATAAGCTAAGTTAAAAAATAGGTAAGATGTTTAAGCCGCACACTTGCTGTCTGAAACGGCGAAGGTGCGTCTGAATTTTTTTTTTTTCACTGACTGACTGGCGTTTTTCTACAAAACAGTTGACTGATAATTTTTTTTTTTTTTTTTTTTTTTTTATGTATAATAGACTCATACCAAAAAACACAAAAAAAAAAAAAAAAAAAAACAAGCTTAATAAACTCCTTGCACGTTATTTATGTTTAATACAAACATTTTACTGACTGAATAGCTCTGTTCCGTTATTCAGCTGAATTACTAAAATAGCATTGATTAATGCATTATAAAAAAGTTTTAGGATATTTTTCAGCTTTAATATTCTCTAAATAAACTTATTATATTCTCTCAGTGAATTCGACGTTTTTATAGTGCTCTTGATGCACCTGTTCTAACGTACACTTGACTGACAGAGAATGTGTTTGCCTACACAACGAGTGTATCAACTATTGAAAAACGAGCCTTTGTAAATTCAGAGCAGTTTTTAGACTCCTGCCCTTGTACTATTATATTGCTATTACTTAATTCAAAACAGTAATTAATAAATGAAAGTCATAATCAAGAAAATTGATACTAAGCAGGGCGGTAGAGATGCTATGGTTTGGGAATGTATGGCTTCAAATGTAACTGGAAAATTGTGTTTTATCGAAAACACTATGACATCTAATATTTATATCAACATTTTGTGTCATAATTTAAAAACCAGTGCTCAACAATTAGATTTGGGTATTTGTTTCATTCTTTAACAAGACAACGCTTATACTTAACAAAAATACGGGGCTAATAATAAAAATACCTTATTTATGATGAGCGGAATCAACTCAAATGTCATCCTCAAAGCCCGAATTTAAATTCCATTGAGAATTCGTGGTGGGATTCGAACGCAAATATTCAAAAATGTAGATTCCATCAATGAAAACGTTAAGAGCAATTTTGATAGCAGAATAGCCAAAAATATCTCCAGAGACTGCAAGAACTTTAGTACACACAAGCTTTTGTTGAGGTAGAAATTCTTCAAATCAAGTACTAAACGAAAACAATTTTTTTTTTTGTTAATAATCTTTTGAGTTTCCTCTTTTTTATTACATATTTTTATTAAAATAATTCTTGTTTAAAAAGATAAAATTGCGAAAATAGTTTTTCGTTTAAATAAAAAAAAAAAAATTAAACTAAATTTCTTTTTCTTTTACTTTAAACCTATAAAACATGTCTGTACATTCTCAACTAGCGAAAGCTGACTGCTGCTTCATCTAGAACATTATATTATAAGTTACATGTTTTGGTTGTTTATCCTGTATCGACCAAATTGAATAGTGTTTTCCAAAAAAAAGTTATTTGTAAAAAAAATTATGATTAATTGGGATATCTTAACTTTATTACAGAATAATTAGAAAATGTATAATAAATTTCCCTTAGAAGTGTTTGTTTTACTTACCTATTTATTTTCATCGAATGGAGTTCTAAAGACGAATAGGGAATTGAACAGAGCAAGAAGTTTATAAAAAAGGTAACATTTATTTATAAAAAAATAATTACAACAATATAAAAAGGCCAGTCTATTTACTATCGGGAGTATCCTGAGAATCCGTGTTCATGTCCTGCGTAGTCTTGTCCTCCGAGATCTTGCGATGGGTAGCCGTAACTTCCGGTGCCACCTACATTTCCGCTTCCGCTACCTCCGTGCTGTGCTTCGGGGTATTGGGCTGTTCCTTCGTACCTGACGTCGGCGTGGAATCCGGTTTTCCAGTCAGCGTGGTAGGTGACGATCTGGGTTCTGCCGTCGGGAAGGACAACCCTGTAGCTTCCTTTGACGTTGTGTCCATCGGAGCTCTCTTGCTGGCCAAAGTCTGTGCCGTGGTGAGGGTCTTTCACCGCATAACCGAACTCATAGGGATGAGCCTAGATGAAAAAAAATTATAATATTATGTTAGTAGCCATAATCAAAACTGAAATTCCGGTCAAATCAATACATATAAGTTACAAAAATAGCATTAATTATTGAAACATATTATAAATTAATTTCGACTGTTTATTAGGTTCAATTCCCTCAGTGTGTAAAGTCTATGGAGGCTTAATCGGAATATACACGAATCCTAAAGGGTTATTTCCATTGCTGTTGGAACATGATCAGCGAAGTACATTAACTTTTAAACTTTAAAACCAATATTTTAGGATCGAGCTAAACATAATCACATAACAAACTTTTCAATTGAAAGAAAAGTAGGAAAAAAGCTGAAGGGAGGACGGGACTTAGTGTTAACGAACTTGATAAAAAGAGTGTGTAGTTCGTACCCTAGAAGGTAAGGAGAATGAGAAACAAAAAAAAAGAAAAAAAAGAAAAGTTTTATGCAGTCACTTATAATCAATTAACTAGTAATTAAAGTTATAAAATGGACAAATATACAGTTGTCAAATAAAATGAATTATATATTTCTATGAAAAAAATGTCATCGATAACAATTCTTTCCTCACTCTAACAAGATGAGGGATTATGGTAGTTTTCAAAGGGGTTATTATAAAAGTTAAATAGCACCAAAAACGTAACGATTTCAACAAGACGGTAACCCTTTATAGGATAACACTACTTGTGGTCAAATTATAATCATATTTTTAAATAAAAAGTTTTAGAAATTATATTGAGCATGAGAAAAATAATTTTTTGAATATAAATAGTTTGTGATTTTTGTCCTATTGTGTGCTGTATCAAAAACTTATACTACATCTATTGGCAGTGGAATATATCTAGCTTATTAGTGTTAGTGGTAATTGTTTCAAAAAAAGACAGAAGCAGAAGGCCTGAAATCTTTTGAATTAATAATATAAAAAAAGGTGTTATTGATTAATAAATGTGTGTAAGACGCAATTTAATATTTCAAAAGAGATAAACTGTAGGAAAAAAAAAGTCACGATTTTACCAGCAATTTTCTAAAACTGTTTTTGATTTTTGAAAAAGGGTTCAGAGCAAAGACATATATGAAAATTTATGATGTTTTAATTTAAATTACATATTTTATCAAACAACACTGGCACAATTGCCGGGGAAAAAATTGATAGGGTTTACAGGGTAAAACAAAAACTGCATCGTAGCCTATTCCCAGCCAAGGGCAAGAAGGGACTGTTGGAAGTATATATCTCACTTTCACTAAAATGTTGAGAAAAAACTTTTTCCAATCATATTCCTGTTTCTGACACAATCTACATTGAGTTTTCTTTGTATTATTAATGATATGAATAACCTGTTGGCTTCGATCAAGAAAAACCTCCTGAACCGTGGCCACAGATCATTACTAAGATGCCTAGTACCCACCACCTTACCTCCGGGTACATGCAAGTTAAGTAAGTCAGCGATCCAAAAAGATAACATCTGGCGGATAGGTAGCACAATGGGGAATCATCCATTGTTGGATATTCTCGACTACCATCATTCAAGAGGCTGGCATCCAAGCTGCTCACGTAAGGATGAGCTAACTGCACAGCTGCGGAACGCGGGTCACTTTTCATACAATACGGTCACATTCCATGTAGTTACGACTGAACCTTACAGTACGGCGGTTAGTCGATGGAAGGTTTTTTTAGGCTTAGAAAGATTACGCTTTTATGAATTGAGTCAGCTGTTTTTGAAATTTCAATTTTATCCCAATAGTGGAATTCGCAAATGGCGGTGTTCTCGAATATTAATCATTGCATACTTTATGCTCCGGTGATTATGACGTAATAATCGTAACATCGTTTCAGTTTTAATTAATACATCAACCTTTTGCAAATCTTGAACTATTAGTATAGGTAATGGTTCCATGGATCGTTGAGTGAGCGCAAAACTAATAAAATCAGAGTTGTAAATCCGTTTTCATTTACTTTTAAATCAGGCAATAGGGTACAGAATTTTTCAACTACTCTTTTCACACCTACTCTCCCAAAATTTAAAAACACTATTGTTCAACCAACAGTTCCCTAAGGATGCAAAATATAAGGGGAAGAACAGCGTATGAATATTTTTGAAAATAAAGTACTGCGTAGAATATTTAGTTTTAAACATACAAGAGAATTTAGGAGTATCCATAATGCGGAATTTCAGGAGCTTTATCTGGTAAATATAGCTCAGGTAATGGCAGTGTCGGATGAAATGGGTATGTAAAGTTTTTGGGTTTATTAATGACCAAATTCCGAAAAAGGTAATCTGAGGGCAGACCAAGACGTAGATAAGAGGATTGTGAAAGGCTGATCTAAGAGATTTGGGTATTGGACGGGTAGGTTCGAGGGAGGTGTGTTGTCAGACGTTGGTGGAATTGTCATTGAAACTTCAGGATCGCTATGCCTTTTATTAATCTATTCATCTTCAGTTAGGTATGGAGTCAATGTTGGTTTGTTTTAGTTTATTATATATATATATATATATATATATATATATATATATATATATATATATATAATACACAAGTGTACAATATTGTACACATGCAGCCTACAGGAACAAATAATAAAAGCGATTATTCCAAGTTTTCATTGTGATTTTTGGAAACGTAAAAGATAATTTTGGTAAACGTCAAGTTAAACATTTCAGCGGAATATTAGATATAGAAATAAATGCAAATTTAATTTATGGAAAACTTTGTCCAGATTGTGGTTAGATAGTGCAACTTACCTCGGAACAACATAGTTTATTCTGACTAAAGTGTATTTTTTTTCTCCTCTAACATTTCAGACTAATTTTTCCATATTATAATTTATGGTATACAATATCTGAGATCTTAAATCTGGTCTACATTTAGCATAGATTTAAAAATATTATAAACGTTAAAATCTATCTGTTCTATCTAACTGATTCATTTAACAACTTCACGGTTCAAATGTTTTTAATGCTTAATCTTCGCATTTCTCAATTATCAATATTTTTAAAAGCGATGAGGCTGTTTTCACCTATTATCTGGTTTTCTGCTATGCCATAACATAATTCAACTTCATAATAGAACCTCTCTCAAAGTCGGCCTCAAAAATGCAGGGACTAAACTTTCCACTGTTTCACAGCACCCTAAAGAAAGACATTGAGATAGGAAATGACTATTTTTTTGTAGAAGAAGGATATGTGAAGAATGTAAGCCGGCCATTACATCGTCAGCCCCAGCGACAGGGACAGGCTTCACAATCTGGCTGATCCTGCACGACTTTCTTCGCATTATTATCTCCAGGACTATATCATTCTCGACTGGTAGTCGCCTTTAAGCGATTTAACACTTTCACCTCTTTGCTTCAACTTTGTGGAATGCTCACGGTCGAGTGATGACCGACAGCGGTCCCAGGAATCTTCCGGTCTCCGCTTTTGGTGGCGTTTATTAGCGTTAGACCACGAAATATGCCGAATAGAAGGTTCTACATAACATAAATGTTTCATTTTATTTTGAATTCGTAAAAAAAATATAAGTTTTCTTTTTCTTTATCTATTTTAATGTTTGAAACAATTATTGTATACAATGCATACATTTCTTTCTTTTAATTTGTCTCTCTTTGTAAAATAAAAGTGTTTTTTTTTTTTTTTTTTTTTTCTATTCTCATATATCAAATGCAATAGATGAAAACAGAAAAACCAGTAGCGAAATAAAAAAAAAAGTTAAAAACATGACAACGTGGACGTTTTGAAAATTTTATCCAAAGGAAACTCCGGTTTTTTATTGAAATTTAATAAAAGTCAATGGCATCTCTATCTAGAATTTTTTTTCATTTTTTTTTAGATAATAACTTTTAAAAAAACGATGTTTCCTATTTAAGAATTGTTCAATCCTGTATTCGCAGTTTAACATATCTAAACGAATGGAAGCTAACAGGTGAAAAAATGCCACTCAAGTGATTTTTTCATTTTCTCCGCTAAACGTTTCATTCTTTTTTAGGTGTTTTCGTCCCTATATATTTAAACCACTGCATATAAAAGGTATAGGGAATGTTAAGAATTAAACAAATAGTATTTAAAACCATATAAAGTTATAAAATTTTATAATATTACTACCTACTAACCTGTTTCATTAGATAAAGTATATCCCTCATGACCTATATAACCAAGACGTAATAACCGCAGAAGGTGGACATAAATCTTATTAATTTGAAGTTTCGTAAATATCAAATTCCTAGGTAATATTTTTAAATACCGCTGCCTTTCATTATGTTTATACTTTGAATAATCCTAATGTGTTTTCTTTTCCCTCGTTAAAATATATCGCAACATAAACATCAAAGCAAATCTGATACTTTTAGCTGAGAAAATGAAAAAAATTAATTGAGTAGAATCTTTAGTCAGTTAAATATTAACATCCTATCATTCATTTTGTTATCTTCTTATTTACTGTATATTTGTCAAATGTCATTCACTCATTCATTACGAAATCTCAGAAACCACCAAACAGATTGGAATGAAATTTAGTATGCAGCTTCCTCTAGGGCCGTAGGTGCTCGCTAAGAAAGAAATTAAAAAAAAATCGGCCTGGATATTCTTTGAAATAACATTACTAATCGTAATGAAACTTAGTATATTGTTTCTTATTACATGCTTGATGCACGATAACTATTATTTTCTAAGTAGTTTGTCCTGTATCAGTACTACAAAGGAGTAAAAAAACAGTACTCATATAATTTTTATTGGGTGATTAATAATAAAATTATTGTCATATGGTATATGGTCATAAGCTAAGTTAAAAAAATAGGTTAAATGCTTAAGCCGCACAGTTTAACCACAAATTAAGTTCCTTATAGTAGTAAAAAAAACAAAAATACGTTACTGGCCTGTCGAAATCCTATTATATGGTACTTTTTGTAAACTCATGGTTAAAATAAAAAAAATCAACTTTTGAAAATTGTCAAATTTACTTTTTGAAATTATTCTATGAATGGAATTCTTTAGGTTTATTTAAGTAATAATAATTAAGCTTAGCGTTTACTAATTTAATTTGTCCTTAATCCTTATGACATTAAACCGTAGCGGTATGCACGGGCCTTTCTAATAAGATTTTCTATGTAAAATTATCAAAATTAGAAAAATAGTGAAAAATTACAGCCTTTTACATTTCTATTAAGACATGGCATATGACCTCAAATACACTTAGATAACAAATCTATTCTGCAGACTAACTCAGTCAAATACTTAGGACTACCGTTCGATAAAAGGATAATATTAGGCCCTAAAGTTGAACTGACGTGGCTTTCATTGAATTATTTTTACTGCATTGACAATCTCACTGTTTACGGCTTGATTGTCAGCAGTTGTAGACGAAAATCAATAAATCAATAAAGTAAAAAAATATATATATAAAGGTCTGGTTTTAGATTTTCCAGTCTATTTGAGTTGGAAAGGATTGCGCATTGTCGATAGAACACGATATGATCTTTACGTGAAAGTTGTTTGTAACTGCCGGCATTGAATGGATACAATTAGGATCCTGAAACTGGGAGTAGATAAGCTCCTGGAAGTTCTGATGGACTGCATTAAAGGAGATTCTTGATACGCTACGGTTGTTACGTTTCAGCAGGAGCAGTGTAATTAGGATGGATGAGGAAACGTGGCGGCTCTTCTTATCAGCAGTAAATCAGATTATTCAAGAACCATCCAGCTTATTAATAAAGAATGCAGAGCATTGTTAAAGGAAGAAAGTGAAAACATGGAGGTAATTAATGGGCCTAATAGCGGAGCCCACATCTTCCCATTCGTTAATATCTTCTTAAACGGCTCATTAGGTTCTTGGGGTAGACTCGCGAAAGCCCTGGAGAAATCGGCACGTCCCATAGATGAGATTGCTCCTGGGGCAAGGTCGTTACTCCTTCACTTCCTACAAAATGCTTCCCTCCTCGAGAGCAGCTCCAGCACGTGTGCCTGGTTATAATGAGTATACTTTATGTTCTGCATTTATCCACTTTTGTAACTTTCTCTTGATAATCATCAATAAGTATTTTTTTTATTGCTTTCTGGGGTTCTTAAATTCTATTTACAGTCTATTTATCGATTTCATAGCAAGGAGGCATTGTAGTTACAAGTGTTATTTAATTTTCATATTATTTCTTCCTTTTTTTTGTTTTTTTTTTCTACATTTACAATCCACTCTTGTTTTGAAAATCCTTTTAGAGTAGATAATAATCTTGATGATACATTTCCTGAGCTTGCATTTTTTATCCAATATTTGCCAGGATATATCAGTGCGATCATATCTCGAAAACAGTTGAATCGAATTTAAACATTTGAGAATTATCTTTCAAAACTGAAATGCCCACTTTTGAAAGAAATTTTTTTTCTTATATAAAAAATTATTCTAATATAATTCTTCTTCTTTTTCTTCTTTTAAACAGAGTGATTCATATTGATTCTTTAAATCAAATAATTTTTCCAACACGAATGAATAAAGATTGTTCTGAACCATTCGTTTCCTTGGTTTGACGATTACAAGTGCCAATTACACCCAAGTACTATCTCAATTAAGAAATATTTCTTTTATCTCTGTTTATGAACGAGGAAGGGATTTTCACACAATTTATTGTTGTGCATTTAATTCGTGAATTTTCATTAGCTGAGGAGCTACAGTTGCCCCTCATCTACCGTTGCACCCCTACTTTGCATGACTAGATCGAGTGAAATGGATTAAGAACAGTCCGTCCCCAGACTTCCTTATTTCGAAACAGCTACTATAGATTCAACGAATACAATTTTGTTTCTCTATTGAGAGAATGGGTCCAACTTTTTTTTTCTTAAAACAGATTGGTAATAGAGTAATTTCTAGGGCTGTTTTGTAGTAGCATTTGATATATTTGAAAAAAAAAAAAAAGTGTACCTGAAATAATACTCATTTTATATACTCCAATGTTCAAAGTTAAATTTTGAACCAATTTAACTACTTTTGGGAGAAAACCTTTCATCTAAAGATAATCCAGTAGGAAAACTATTTAAAATAAGAAAACAATCGGATAATTGGACCTGGCTGGTATTGGAATTCAAAGCGTTATTTATTCTTGATATTATCAAGATATTTGTAATTTTCTTTTCCTTGTTATTTATGTATTTTTATATCAACTGTTATTACCTATATTGTATTTTTATTTCTGTTGTTATTAAATTTCTTTATCTGATTTTGACATAAAAGTTTACAGGTTACTTTTTTTTTTTTCTTTTTTTCTAATTCTATAAATTTCTTTGAATTGTTTCTCCAGCATTTATATGATTTACCCCCATTTCATTAAAAAAAAGTGCTTTTAGCCGAACGCGTCGGATACAAAAGATCACGGGTTCGAATCTTACTGTGCGGATAGAAAGTTATTTCGCTGTGGACCCACAGACTAAATCTTTACCTTATCGAGAATTGTTTGGTATCAAGTAGGACTTTCTGCCTCAACCAACAACACCTTCAAGTATTTGTTTTTTTTGTAAATCGATAAATAATTTTGATATTTAAAATTTCATTTTGTTATCTTTTAGCTCTCGGCAACATTAAAATCAACTATCATGTTGTTTTTTTTTCTTTTTTTAGTTATTTATTCAAATTTACAACTGTCGACAAACAAAAAAAAATACATCCAGTAAATAAGATGATAATGCTCGTAATAACATCTCAATTGCTTGTAAAGAAACTACCCATTATTAGCACTTCCATTAGTTATCTGGAATATAGTGAGAAACGAGTTGAGATCCTTAGTGATTTGAATGGTTATAGAGTATCTTTCGGATCCAATAACAAAAATTTCTTTCATTCTATTGTTTCTACATTCTCCTAAAACAATTCAAAAGTTATTTGATTTGAATATACTATGGTGACTAGGTACATTTTTTTGATCAGCTTTGAAACTGTATTTTTCTTGTTTAATATTATTTAAAATTCAGTTAATTGCCCTTGTATAATTGCCTATTGAAGTCTTAATTATATTAGGAATTAAGTACGGAATAATTGAATCTCTTGATACAGGATGACCATTCGAATAGTTCAAGTGGTCCCGACTGAAGAAGCACGAATTCAAACAAGCGCTACTAATCATAAAACGTTCCCTTTCATTACAGCTGTCGGTCTCACATCTTGTCAAGTTTTGAGATGTCCAGGGTTTCTTTTATGCAAATTGTGCAATGCCGGATGCTCTTACCTCTTTTCGGACAGTGGGAACTAATGATGTATTTAACAAAAACTACCACTTCGAAAAAATATATGAAGTAAATATATGATATAAGATTAAAAAGTTTGTATTTCTGATTGAAAATAAAATTGCTATTTCAATAATATTTATATTATTTTTTTTAAGTACATTTCAAACACAATTATAAGATATCCTAAAAAACACAGACCAACAATTATTTTTTATCTTTTCTACTGTTTCTTTAACTAATCATGAGTTTACTGCATAATTTCCCAGGTTCTATTGAAGTTTTAATAAATTTTCAATATAAACTTTATATTACTCATAATTAAAGCCCGGATTTTCGTGCAACAAAAATTCTGAAATGTGCAATAAAAACTTGAAATTGTGCAAAATCGTGCAATACAACTTAAGATCATGCAAAGAATAAAAAAGGTTGTAAAAATAATTCGCTAAATACAATTCTTTCCAAAAAGTTGTTTTTATGTTAAAATTTATTGATCCAGTCCTTAGTAAGGGAGTAGTTTAATAATCATTTTCTAAAATACAATAAGAACAAATTGCATATCTTTATTGTACGTGGTATACATTAGTATGTGTACATATTACTTAGGAGTATAAATATGTATGTTAGGAATGATTAAACTTTATTTGATTTCCCGTTAAGTAGGCAGAAGAATAAATTTGCTTTGTTTAAAGTGAAAATTTTTACAAACAGTAAAGAGGGCTTAATTTAATAACTATGTCGTACTTATTAAAAACATCCGTAAGTTAGGAGGGAGAGGCAAAATTTCTTGGAAGTTGGGAACCCGAGTTCCCTAGCTAAAGTCAATCTAAAGTTGTTCTTAAAATTGTTACTTTTCCAAAAACACGAAAGTGGTGTGCATTCAGGATTCGAATGCAGGAATTTTGTGTTTTGAAACTGCAGAATGTGCAATTTTATGCTTTCTAACTGTAGAATGTACAATTTTATGCATTCAAACTGCAAAATGTGCAGTTTTATGCAGTAACCCCCAAAACATGCAATTTTGTGCAATATTAAACTAAGGTAAATTTGGCCTAAACGTCCTAATTCGTATAAATAATTTGTCTCTGGCTGATTAGGAACTTGCAACAAAAAGATGCAATTGCACAAGAATCCGGGCTCTACTCATAATAAAATATACTTTGAATTTTAGAATTTTTGTTTCATTCATTCATGGCAATTGAGTTATCCAGTATAGATGTTACTTTTAATTTTTAAAAAACATAGTTAACTAAGTTAACTATGAATGTGTTTTGTTTTTTTTATCAATGGATTAATCTATACTATAAAGCATTCATTATTGCTTATTGTTCCTGAATGTGGCGAATTTAAAATATCAGTAAAAAAAAAAAAAGTTTAAGACAAATCACAGTTAATTACATTACGTGTTTTCCATATATATATATATATATATATATATATATATATATATATATATATATATATATATATATATATATATATATCGGTATATATCACTACGTGACCAATTATCAGACGAATATGATTTGAGAATTAAAATATACTTTCATAAAGGTGCGTGCCAGTATTATTTATGTGTTTTCTTAAGGTTTTAGGTTGAAACGATTTCTGGTAAACGATTTTTTTTTTTTTAATTTTTGTCTCTAGCCAGAAGTCTGTACGGTTGGATTTGGTCTAGATTTTGTTGGAGTATCCAATAATTTAAAAATTGTCTACAATATAGTAATTTCCTGTTTTGTATATCTTCAAGAATTTGTTTATTTTATTTGTTGGTAATTTATCAGTCTTTCTTGCAGATTCTAATTGCAGGGAGTCTTATTTGAAATGTTCTACTAGTTGGATACTGTTACAACCGTCAACGATTAGCGTTTTTTTTTTTTTAATTTTTTCTAATTTAGAACTATTTTCTGACCATTTATGCCCCTGATCTACCAAGAATTGTCACTTAAGTCAATATAACTAGCCCTCTAAAATGGCTTCTTCCACCTTCATTTCAACCTTATTATAATGTTCCACTAGCTGGATACTGTTTGTTTGTTTGTTTGTTGGGGTTTATAGGCATAAAACCCTAGGGTCATCAATGCCTGTGTAGTTATATAAATAGGTATATTTTCACAGAAGATTAGGGTCAGGAAGGATACTGTTACAAATAGGCTAGTAACGTCAAGATTAGTTCTCTTTTTTAATTTTTGATAACTCAGAACTATTTGCTGACCATTGATCAAACAAGAACTGTCACTTGAATTGATACAACGAGTCCTTTAGAATGAGGACTTCCACCTTCATTGCTCTATATATTTGGTTGTTATGATTTCCAAAGAACCACGATTTCCGTTCCTCCCGTAAGAAAAAATATCCCAGCAATATTTTAGTAAAGACTTAATCGTAATATTGAACACATTTTAGATTAAGGAGATTTACCGGTTATCTAGACCAGATAACGGCATATCATTTCGGGTGATTTTCCGATCGGGACCGTACAGACCATCGCCCAGATCTGTATCCTTCCGGAATGATTGTAAGTAGTTTGGAGAATTGAGCCTTTAGTTTCAGCGCTCATTGAGCCCAATCACTATCATGAGTATGTGTATATTGCGCACTATACGCAATACGCCACTCTATTATAGTTCTCTATTTAACAGTATGTCAACAATCAGACGATAAATAATTTTGCATATAATTCAATCCGACTTACAAATGGCTGAGACTGCACCACAATGAGACTATTTCATTAAATCATTCACCCGGTTAACTTCACTTGCATAACTGTTACTTCTCCGTGAGGGAGCGCTCAAGTCGTGCACTCAGTTTCCTTTTATTTTCAATCCTGAGATAGTCATCGTACCGAATTCTATTTTAGGAGTCTCTATTTGAAAAACCGAGATATATCACCGTACCTTCGAATATCAATGCGACGTTTGAAAATCTCTCAAAGTATATTACATAACAAAAAAAGCATTCGCTGGCAGACGTCTGAACAGTTTCTCTGAAATCCATATCATAGAGCGCATTATATTGAACACAAAACATATTTGAAATAAATAATTTGTCACCTTTAAAAAGTAAAGGATCCTATATCGCAGATGTTTATTCATAATTATTTAATATACACTATCGTATAATTACACTCACTTACTATAAAAAAATGTATAAACTACGGACAGCAAAATCCTATATAATAAAGCCTATTGACAAATTTGTCTTCTGATTTCGAAGTTATGAGAAAAAAAAAAGAAGAAATGAATGCATATTTTTACAACATACTAAACAATATCTGCCAAAATTTTAGCTTAATTTTCTGTGAACCATCCTACAGTGTTGCAGGGTTGTTTACTTAATCTTGGTAGCTATAAAGAGCAAAAAATACTGCCCAAGAGTATTTCTGATTTTAAAAAACGAATATGAGCAAGTCTGTTTATCTACAGCAAAATACTATATTTTTTTAATAAACACAGTGCGTTTACTTTGGAATTTAAATGGCATCGTTTTAAAATGAAAATAAATTTCTCCCTGACTGGGGCAAACAATAGATCATGGGCTTGTCATTCTATAATCTACTCCTTTCCTAATTCACATTTTAGTATTAAAAGGATTAAATAACAAATCAATGGTTATTCTAAACAAACAAAGTTTCTCTCAAAATTGATTTGAAGCGTGATTTTTTTTTATTTAAACCTATAAAGCTCCTAAAAGGTATGTCCTATCGAAAAATGTTGTAAAACAAAAAATATTTTCCGTTAAATTTCTGATCAGGAAACAGTCAAATTTACGAAACAGTCAAACAACACCAACAGAGCTAAAGCGTGTCAAAATTTCACATTTTTGAGGGTAAAATAATCGTTGCACCAAAAAAGTATTGACCTTCAGCCAATAGGCATATCCATGATTAAAAAAAAAAATAAAATAAATTGCCTTCAGTTATACGTGTCGAACTGCTCAACACACGTTCTACGCTTCCACATACAATTAAACTACTTCCTTAGGAATAAATATAGAACGAATTAGGAGTTATGGTTTAGAACTCTAGGGTAACGTCCTGCAATTGTATAAATTATAAGTTACATCAACATTTAACAAAATAGTGATTTTGAAACTCATATAAAATTTATCATAAATACAAACCTAAGAACATAAGGAAATCATCGCCAATAACGTACCCAGACAGTCTTCCTTGACGTTTGAAAATAGGTTGACAGATCTTGCAATCTTTTTGATCCATTTATCTCCACTGAACCGATTTAATTAATAAGCTGGGGTCACCTGTGGTGTAGTGGTTAGCATAGCAACCTACTAAACCCAAGATCGCCAGTTTCGCAGCCCGGCAGATGACCTCAGGATTTTTTTAAGGGAGTAAAAAATCCTTAGCTATGCCGTCCTTCGGAAGGGGCGTAAAATGGGGGGTCCCGAGCCTGTGCGATGTCAGGTACTCGTTAAAGATCCCTATCCTAATTATACCTGGATAGGCAAAATTTAGGACTCCCACCGTAGCATCGTCCGATTAGCCATAGCAGCATAAAGTGACGTTAAACGAAATAACCAAACAGTTAATAAGACAAAAGTTTTTGTTTAAAAAATTGAAATTTGTTTGTGAATACCAAACAAAAATTAGTCTGAATATAAATAAATTATTTAATTTTCCAAACCAGATAGGACGAATTACATGTAAAACGGTTGTCATCGTTGCTAATCTAAATCTAATGTATTTATTTACTTCCTGGTGCCGTGTACCACCACATTTGGTTAGAGACACCATACTCAAGTTGAAATCTGTTAGTCCTTGTACAGATTTGTTTGTTTCAAAAATTGAATATTGTTTTTGTGGAGATACGCGTTATTCTCAAGCAATATTGAGATGTCTTGATTCATCAGACTATTGTTCTTCTAAATCTGATGCTATTTAGGAGCAATTGACAGAAACATATATTTTCTCGTTTATTTTAAAATTTTTTTAGTGATTAATTGGAGTTAAATTTTGCAAAGTGAAAATATTTACTAAATAATAAGTTGACGTATTTACATAGTTGATCTCGTGGTATTTCATAAATAAAGAAATATATAAATAAATACATAAAGAAAAGAGAGAGAAAATGACTATCTTCACGTCCGCTTCTAAATAGATTTATCTCTCCGATTTAACTTCCCTTAAAAAATAAAAATAAATAAAACTATTTCACTGTTACTTTCACTAGCAATTCAGCGAATAGTCAGAAAGCTTAACATTTAAACGTGGTTAAGCAAAATCCTGATGATTTGCCATTAATTTTTCGAAACATCTCATTTGCATTTCCTCATACATAGTGACATTCTTTAAGCTCCTAATAATCTCTCGCTACTAATATGTTCTTTCACCCCATTCAAACATTTAAAATATTTTCTAAACCTTCCGTGTTAATCTTCCTTACGGTGTATGTTTGTTATTACATAAGTTCATTTATAACATTATGTTGGTAATTCAGTGATTTGTTATATTCACTTCCTCAACTACGCAAGCTAATACCACAATTAAGAAGAATAATAATCGATAATATTTTATTTTTGGAAACTAAGTATCGGAGATTTTACTTTATTTAAGAAATCACATTATATAAAAAAGAAGGAAAAAAAAAAGATCTTTCTAATGAAATAACTCAAGAATAGAAAAGCAAAATATTAGATATTGGTATGCTTCGTCACTTTTTTTTTAATAAGTAACACATACTCTACTACTTATAACACGTTTTAAAATGTTATTTAATTTCACAAGTAAGCTTCTCTCCTAAATGGGTGCCGAACACTTCCCGTTAAAAGAACTTGATGACTTTATGTACCATAGAAAACTTTTGAAATAAATTTTGATAGAAGTTAATTAAAGAGGTAAATTAGGAACAATCATAGTGACTTAAATACTGATTAGTGTAAAAAGTGTCTGGCACCCATCTTTGTTCCACTATTTAGAATACAAGCTTACATGTGAAATATACAAATATTTTAAACATCGGTTTACATTCGATATGATACTAATCTTAAAGATTTTAGCTTGTTCTATGCATTTTATATTTCTTATAAATATTGAAACTGGAAAATAATGCCTCTGTCTATGATGTAGTACATGGCACCTAAAAGTAAATAAATATTATATGCATTGCATATATTTCGCTTCCTTTCAATAGGCTTTAACTAAATTAAATCGTTTGTGTAACTGGTAATAATCATGCAGCTGATTCCCACGATTTCCTCTTAATCAAACACTTGTAATCGCATCGCTACAGAAGTTCTCAGTGTCCTAAGCAGATGGGCACTGGCAAGACTCATGTAACATGGGAACCAGAGTTTCGCAATCGTAAACATTCACAAGTACGTGGATGCCCTCTTCTTGTTACCAAACTCTGAAGACGTCCTGATCTTCTTACTCCGTGAGGAATGCTTTTGCTTTGAGGGGTCGTCTAATTTTCAATTTCCTACGCCTTCAATTAAACTTTAGTCTCTTGAAACCTTCTAGTTAATTATTCCCTGTAGTTGCCTATACCGTCATAGCGAGCTAATAGTTTTCTTTTCTTTCACGTTACGTCATAACCCTGTTGTTACGAGGGAGAGTCGAGTTGATTTTGTCACCCTGAACAGAGTACGGGTGTTTTTTTTTCACTTCCTCTATTTTATTTGATTATCTAACACAACATTAATTTAGATTAGTGTCTTTCTCCATCGATGGGTATTAACTGCCACTTAAAGCTTACAACTAAAGCTATTAAAACAATCGTGTTATTCACTATAGATGTAATTCAGGAACCTTTATTTTTAAATTTACCAATAGATTTTTCAAATGAGGAACATATGTTATGCCTCCAATAATATTATTTTAATTAATCTATTGGAATTGTCAAACAATTATTTCATTCGATTTTAAGATAGTAACAGAGTTAACCTGGTCGATTAATTTTCTAATGTTTGATTCTTTAATTATTTAGTGTTGAACAGTTACATACAATTTTTTAATTTTGAAAAGCATTAGAGATAATAGCAGATAGTTACATATTTTGTATGTGGAAAGTTATAAGAGGCATCGAAGGCTTTTATTTAATCAAAAGTAATATGTATTCTAAGATCGAAAACTTTGTCATTACAATTTTTATTCAAATTGTCTTTGCTTTAACTTTATATTAAAATCGGACTGCCTTTTTGTTTTGTTTTTTCTCAGTAAAACGAAATTTTCAGGTTTCTATTACTTCAGAAGTCGCTTTGACCTGACTAAATTACTTCAATTACTAATTCGTAATCCGGAGATAACTTGATTAAAAAAAGTATTAGAAATGTGTCTGCAACCCGTTTCCGATTTATGATAATGTCCAGACCCAATCATTCAGAAACTCTTGAAGGCATTTCATTATCTCCTCTATTCTATCCGGTTTCCGGTAATTGATCGAAATCTGCTGAGGACAATAAATATCTTTCGCAATCGTCCAAAATCATCGAAGCAGACGCACCCTCGAACTGATGTAACAATACGTCGACAAAGATGTGTAAGACGTTTCACGGACGATACTACGCGAAGACAGGGACCTCGTCTCGCAACATCTCGGTGACACGGTCAACTGGCCGTTTCGCAATTGCAGAGGATGTTATGGTTCTGATTCCTATTCAATGAGACAACAATTAAAAACTGCAATTTCTGGTTCCTAGACATCTTGATATCTGACAAAAATCGCCATCAAAAGTTGTCATGCACATTTAAGAACTACTTTCAGTTTTTTTTTTAGTTTGACTAGAAATTATACCTTCGATATTATGAGCAAATGTAAAATTTTCCGCATATGATTATGCAATCTGTAATTCTCTAGCCAATTTCATGATTTAATTCACTAACGACAAGCAGAGATGGCTGATATGAGTTATTGCTATTGTCGATGATTCTAGTTAACTATAAGTCAATTATGAATGAGTTAAACTAATGACTGAACACATAATAGAAATTTTTACCTTGTAATAGTCAAGTCTTTATCTTTATTGCAATGACATATATTCGAGAGAAAACGTAATGAGGAAGTCTGGAGATGGATTATTTAATAGAAATACTTAGTGACAAACTTCCGCTATTTGCAAAAGAGAAAATTAAAGACTTCAAAAGTAAAATACAACCTTAAGACTTACTTAAAAACTAATTTTGTTCATAATACAAGACAATAATGCACTTCGGGCCTCTTATTAGCTTTTGTAGTTTTTTGTACACAAAGCCAATAAAAGTTTTCATAATTTAGTCAGCAGATCGTGAGATACGTGTCGACGAAAAATTACTTTCAAATTTAAGTTATAATGAATCTGAATATTTATTTTCAAGACAAACATATGCAGATTTTGGAATTGGGAATTAAAAGACCTCTCAAACTATTCATTCTTTTAAAGAATCAATAAAACTTGTTTAATGAAACAAACATTGTGTTATTTAATTCTGTATGCAAGCTATATAGGTTTTGGAGACAAGAGCAATGTTATGGTTCTTTCTGACTGAAGAGTGAAGAAAGCTTTATGGGAGCTTGAAGGACCTCTAAAGAATCAACCAATTTCTGATTTTAATCTTGACTTGACCAGATAAAGAGAAGAACGGATAAGGAATATAAGTAGGTACATTTTGCGATTGATTGTTTGCCAAAATATTGCAGAATAACTGTGAAAATACTTTTAATCCGTTTCTATGAATGATATCCATTAGTTCGAAAATAAATAATCTCTGTCTAATTTTTTACTCTATGAACATCTTATGAATGAAGTTCAGAAAATTTATGAACAGACAGACATTTTTTTTTTACGAAACTAGGCTGTTTTTAAGTGTCCAGTTAGATTGTTCCTTTAAAATGTCATGGCTGCAAACATGAAAAACATAGATCCACGATGTTTACTCCAAATATATACAAAACTGAAAATTTAGAACTATTGATTGTAAGTACATAAGTCGACAAAATTCGAATTATTGCTACAACCAGAAGGCTTGGGCAACTTATGATTTATCCAATTAAATGATCGAATCGTTGAATATTGGCTTTGAAAGACAACGTTCGCCAAAATTATAAGTAACTAATAATTGAAAAATTCACAACAATCCCCATAATAATAAAAAATGATTTCATTTCTACACATTTTTTTGTCGTTTAAAATATTTACTTTTTTTCTATTGTTAAAAAATGTTTAATTAAATAATTACTGTGAATCCCGTTTCCTTTTTATCAACCCTCAATATTTTGTAACGAAGCTCTTCTGAAAATGAACCCTTGGTCTTTTGTTATACCAAATTATCTGCGTTTTACTGTGTATTATTTTTCTTATTTAAGAAAAACACTTTTGATATATTTTCTAATAAAAGTAGTTAAGTCAAAAATCAAATTAATGAACGTTGTTTCCATGAACTTACAAAAAGTCCGAAGAAGTCTTTTGACTAGTCATGATAGATTTACTGTTAATATGGCGAGCTCAATAATGGCATTTTGGGTTTACTTTGAATATTCGGAATAAAATTCTAAAATATATTCTAAAAACAACTTAAACTTTCAAAACCTTCAAGCAATGTATGGCATACAAACATGTTAGCTATTTCTCTTTCCAAAAGAACATTCAATATTATCTCAATTAGAAAACGCTATATAGTTTTCGTATTTAATGTTACCTGGTGGTGCTCTTCCTCGTGTCCTCCGATCCCAGTTCCACCTCCGGTATGACCACTGTCTCCAGTATAACCATTGCCTCCAGTATAGCCACTGCCTCCAGAATATCCACTGCCTCCTGTATAATCACTGCCTCCAGAATAACCACCGCCTCCTGAGTATCCGCTTCCTCCGGAATGACCACCTCCGTCGGAGTATCCACCTCCAGAATATCCTCCGCTGAGTTGGTTGTTACCGAAGTCCGTACTGTAACCTCCGTCGTAATCGGCCACCGCTCCGGCTACCAGCATCAATACCAACTGGAAAATATATCAGGGTTAGTTGTTCAGGCGCCAGTGCATCCGCCTCTAATAACACGGCGCTGAGAAAGCGCAGATTTCTCACCCGCTAGTCAAGTTCGTAGAGTGTATCTTGTATCTAACTAATTGGTGCAATTAGGAGGGAATCATATTGTAATTTATCAATAAGCAAAGTATATTACCGAAATATATGAATCCTATTTAACAAAATAATTAATTTACCGCGATTGTTAAACAAAAATTATTTATTGATAGAACATGATAAATCCAATTTCAAATATACAAATGAAATCTAGTTTCGTTACTATATGAAAAAAAAATTGTTTAATAATATTATGAAAAAATATTAAATTAAAAAACAATATGATATTGATTATAGATATCCTATGTAAACATATAAAAATCAACCTTAATAGCACCACTCGACAGGCTTTAGAATTTCAAGAGATACTTGACGTGTGTACGCGAAATTTTGTTAATGTCAGTTCTATGCAACTTTGGTATTTTCTTTGGTTCTCGATTTCATTTTAATTTAATTTTTTTACTACGTTACTAGCGCTATTAATCTGGCAATTATTATCCGATTTGATGATTCTTTTTTTTTTATCGGTAGGCCATACTTCAGAGGGGGTCCCTTAAAAATTGTATTGAAATTAACTCAGCGCTTTTTAAGATTAAAAAAAAAAAAAAAAACTATAAACCAACTTCAGGGTAAAATCTACATGTACAAACTTAAAATAAAAAGTATACAACAACAAAATACACTCACTTGCCACTGAAACGTGAAAAATAAAGTAAAAAACCCTTTATCCTTCATTCTATTTAGAAATATAAAATTTCAGAATTTTTGATTACCGAACCAGCAAACAGATAAGTATCACTTGAAAGGCGTTAAGATAGATTCAAATAAATTTTTGTAATTCCAGCTAAGTGCAAATTTATTCTTTAAACCCATGTAGAACCGCTTCAAATTATTTTAAAACAAAAATTATTTAAAATTATATAAACGGTGGAATACATAAACTAAAATGTACTGATTTTCTTGATTGTTAATGTTTACAAAAATATTTCTTTGAACTAAAGTTGATTAAATGTCCTTTTAAAAGATATTTTTATGTAAAAAATCAGTTTAATTATTAATCACTTTGAATTTCAAATGTAATTTCTGGAGTAAAATTCTGAAAAAAAAAAGCATATTATTTTTATCTATTTATTTGATAAAATACACGCATCATCCGTGGTGTCAATATATTTAAATCTATGTTAAATTATTTAGTATAAATATAGAAACAGATTAATCGATGCTTAAAGCATATAAACAGATTCTTTTACATTATTCAAATAGTTACATTATTGAATAATAAATGTAATTTTAAAACGTTAAAAAGATTTATTTTAATTCTATTTATCAGCCCAATAATTATATATTTAAAAAAAAATATTATATTAGAATTTATTAATATTTCTTACCCTTATTTTTTCTTAAATTATTCTAAATATATGGAAGTGGTTCAGGAATTTTTACTTGTTTGATTAAGCTGTCAGAATAACTTAAAAATTCAAATTTTAAGCAAATGATGAGGCAGACGTAATTATCACTGCGCTTAGTATGAATTTCCTCATGCAAATTTTTTAGAAAACACAAAAAATGTCCTTCCGGTTTTAGTATAAACCGTTATGTAATCTTTGATCCGATTTAAATCAATCTGGTCTCCGTTAGTTAAATGCAAAACCTGTAAAACCGCAATTTTTATAGCTGAAAAAAAAAAAAATGTTTTGCTATGCAACTTTCTTGTTCCGTATGTATCGTGGGAAAAATAATATTTCAATTTTAAGTTGTCACTTAATAATTAAACTAATGAATACAGATAAACAGTTAATAAAATATAAAATATATAAATACAAAAGCATGTCTAATTCCTACTTCTTTGAATACATGATTATAAATTTTAACTTTTTGTCTTCCCGACAACATATTAATTTATTCCAATCAGGAGCACTCAAAAAAATAATTAAAAAATCACTAATAAAATCATTTGTATTCTTATTTTAATTTTTTTTTTTTTAACAGTTTGGTAAGACATCATTCCAAATCTATCCATTTTTAAATTTTATCAATTAATGAAAAATTAAATTATTATTGAAAAATATTAATAAAAAAAGAAGTAAATATAAATTTATATGTTATTAAATGTATACTTTGTTTGGCATTAGTAGCATATTTTTATATTTAAATTTTCGTGAAGAAGTCGATGAGTCAAATTACCTTGAAAATAAGTTAACTATGAGTATAAACATTACTGCATAATTTTTAATATAGAAAACATTAATTATATAAATTAAAAAAAAAATGGTTAATTTGTGCTTCTCAATAAAGCCTAAAGTATCTATTTTGGCGAAAATGGGATCTTTAGAAAAGATACAGGAACTAGGAAAATCAGAAATGCCCTACAGAATAGTGCACAATTTTGACTTTTCCACTTCTTCACAACAGATTTATGTAATTGACGGGTCCGGTGTAAAAAAATATTTATGTCCATTTGTATGTATTATGGGAAAACAGTAAATTCAAGTTTGCCAATGAATAGCTATATATAGAGACATGAAATCTTCAATCACTATTATTTATGTAGTCTAAACGTTTCTTCCCCAGAAACGCGTGTGCGATCTAAGGATTAGTCGGAAGTGAGTTGAACACCATTAAATCAAATCTGACCTAAAATGGACATTAACTTTTTTTTTCCCCTGACCCTTTCAATTTTACTGTATAAATATTTAAACTTAATTTTATATTTTTATTGCAAAACTTTTTTTAATTTTTTTTTTTTTTAACAAAATGTATTATTATTTGCAAACCAACTTAGCTATTCACGTTTATATAATAAAATTTTATCCTATATATATATATATATATATATATATATATATATATATATATATATATATATATATATATATATATATTATGTTTTTTTAATAAAAAGTTCTATTTGGGTGTTGTTGTTTTTTTTTTTTTTAATTTTTATCTTTTTACAATTTTTTTTTTTTTTTTCACTGAGAAATTTTAGGCTTACTCGGAGGAGTATTTTCTAAAAAAATATTTTCTAGTTAAATCTGCGGAACTCCCATGCAATATGTAGCTGTCACAATAACAACAATTTCACTTATTCACGATCGTTAACAACAATATGTAAGCACTTTTTTTTTAAAATTCGAAAATCATTAGCCGATGGTTTTGCGGAAACGGAATATCTGAGTACACTAGTTCCTGGGGTGTCCAAATTTAAATTTCTCTCCGGTCGGTGCATTAGTGTTGATGATGATGATTTACCTTTATGGAGGAGTACATGTCGAGACGTGGCAGAACTGGACTATGCCCGAAGAGGCGAAGAACAACTCTTTATACCCCTAACTTGGGGGTGGTGGGGCCTCCCACCACAGGCGACCTAGTTCCTCATGCTCTTCTTTTCCTCTCTAGGCCCATCTGTAATGAAATAGTACATTTCATTAACTTCTATTCATTAGTGATGACACATGGATCGTGGCTTAGTTGCCTTGCCTCTAAGTCTATTTAAATGTTGATTACTTTTGTTCCCTCGTGGGATATAGAGTCATAAAATATTGAAATTATTTTTTTTAAATATCCATTTTATAAATTTATTAAAAAAAAAAAAAAATATTAAGTTACTAAAATTACAGATGATTGTTGGTAAAAACATAAATTTCCATTGTCTTTAGTTTGTCAAAATGTAGATAAGTCGGTCAACTTATCGTATGTATTAAGTCTTGATTATTAAACTCATTTTAAGTGTGAGTTAAATGTGTTAAGTTTCAATGTACGAAATCAGGGTAAAGATAAAAACAGGATTTTTTTTTATATAAAACTAAATTTTATTTTGGAAGTATATATCTGGTATTTTTTTTTTCAATTATTACTTTATATTTTGATTCTATAATTTCTCTCTCTCTCTCTCTCTCTCTCTCTCTCTCTCTCTCTCTCTCTCTCTCTCTTTATATATATATATATACACACATACTCACACGGTGTTCACATAATACTGCAGTAACTTCAGGAGGCGATTTTGGGCATCATTTGCAACATAAAATTCCCTATAAATTATAGCTCGATTCTCATCCGTTTTATCCATATTTTTAATTTGGTTTTTTCAAGAAATTTCTACTTTTTGACAAATAATAATATTTCTCGAACTATTAACGCTAGAGCAATTTCAATATGCTCATTAGAAAGAAGAATAAATTTACTTTAACATAAACTTTTTTAGACTTCAAAATAGCCGCATCCTGTATTTAACTTTGTGATCCAAACATAAGAAATAGCAAGTTTCAAATTTCGTTCCAAAACTTTGACTGCATTTTCTCAAAAATATTACATATGTTAGAAACGTGCTCTACTAAAAAAAAAATTCTACAAACGAACAGCTTTCGAATGGTATACCAAGAAGAGTGAATATTGGGATCACAAAATTAAATACAGAATGCAGCTATTTTGAAGTCTGAAAAAGCTTAATTTAAAGTAAATTTAATGTTCTTTTCAATAAGAATATTGAAATCGCGCTGGCTTTAATCGAGAAATATAGTCAAAAATTAGAAATTTCTTTAAAAAACATAAAATTAAAAATATGTATAAAACTGATGAGAATCGAGCTATAGTTTATAGGAAATTTTTTGTTGCATATGATGCCCTTACATTTATAATAATAGTATACAGCATAAACCAATAAGCATTTATCCATTTATACATCACACAGAATATAAAGAAATTCCAACTACCCGCACCTAGTAAAACCTTTTGGAAATTTTTATCCCTAACCTTTAGTTGTAATATAAAATTCCCCAGTTCAGTTGTGCACTAGAATTGATATATTTAGTAGTTAACACCAATAGCACATCCATCAGTAACATTGTAACTAGTTTGTTTCATACTCCTCCATATTTTGTTATTATATGTAGTTGATATTTTAAAGCATGTTTTTTATATTTAGATTGTAGCTGACATTATATTTTGAAATAACCTGTGGGCATTTCGGAGATAAATGACCGCCATCAAAGAAGGACCTCATTGACAAATATTTTGATAAATTTGATACATTTGTGGATCATGTTGATTATACACAGCTCAACTATTGAACAGTTTGTCTATAATTCTGCCTTTATTTGTCTATATTTAATCTTATTTTTATTTTATATTATATATTTATTTTTTTTTCTCTCTTTTTTTTCCTTTCCAATCTTTTTTTTTATATTTATTAATTAACTTATAATTTCATTGATTAATTATTGTTTATATAACATATTCCTAATGTTAATCCCTTTATCACTTTAAAATATTTCATATTATGTATAACTAAACATTTTGATACAAATAATTATGATAATACGCGTTATGTCGAGAGATCAGGCGCGTAGAAATATATGCACCCATTGCAGGGTTACTTCAATGTGGAAAACTAGAAAAAAAAAAAAAAGAAAGAAAAAGAACCTGTGGCTAATGATTATGAGAACAATATATTTTCTCTTGAAACGTCGCTAAAATAGTTGTTATTATTGACTGAACCTCAAGAACCTTATTAAACATTTAATAATAAAAGTCAAGAAATTATTTATATATATATAAATTAGCGATGTGCCGGTATCAAAATGCTTCGATTCTCGATTCCAAGAAATCGATTATTGGTTCTAGTTACCGTTACCTTGGTTTAAAAATAAATTTCTGTTACAGTAAATAATTTACCTGAGAACTATGAAAGCGGAATAAATCAATTTAAAAAATATAAATATCTCAAGAAGTAAATTAATAAACATCAACAACAAATTATTATCAACTTAATAATTATTATTACCATTCAGACAGTGCAATAAAGAACAAAAAAAATCATATTAATTTTTTTATTTTTTTATTTATAAGAAATACAGTATTGAACTTCTGGGTTTCATTTATCGCTAAAGTAATCGAAAACATTACTTAAACCGTTCACAAAATTGGGTAGACCAGACAGTTATTGACACTTTAAGTAAATATTCAAAAATATTCTTACTATTATTAACGAAGGAATGGTACAATAAAGTTAAAATTTACAGTTATTTTTTCTTAGTTACTATACTTTAAGCAAGAAAGTTTGCACCAAACATTATTCCCTGAATATATTTTACAAGATAGTAACAAAAAATAAGGTAAAATCAGTTATTGACACCCTATGGATTTCTTTTAAAATATGGATAGAATTGGAAGTAATTTTACTTAGTCGAGTTATAGGATTTAAAAGGAATATTATGATTTTTAATGGCTAAATATGTTGTTTTCTTCTTCTTCTAAAAATTCGCTTAGTATAAATAAAAAATACATGCCGTTAGTATCGGTCGGTTCCTAGGAACCGATTTTGGATTCTCGATGCTCGATATCGATTGTTTTCTCATGAATTGGTAAAATCGAAAATCGAGGTTTGGAATCGACATTTCCCTTTTATCAATCCTTATCTATCATTATTAATCTAAAACAACATTAGGTATGTTATACATAACTGACTATGATTACTGACACTAAAATAAAAATTAATTATTACATATTTCTTACTGTTTTTAATAATAATTACAATTTTTAAATTGCTATATATGTTTTTATTTATGGTAACCCCTAAAAGGACCGTTTCTTTCAGAAGTAATACATGTTCCATGTACATATATATGATACTTACAGGTAAACTAAATATATGATATGTGAACATTATATTACATATGAATGATGACATTATACAAACGAAAAATAATAGATACAATAACATAACGAATTTATATTTTGTAAACTTCTGTGTGACTGTAGGTTATCTACATATAATCGTTGGCTTAATAGATAATAATATGTATACAAACTATTCAATAAAATATAATGAAATTAATTAAATTAGCTACAATAACCTTGTATATAGTTTACAAACGAACACATTACATAATTACATTAATACAAATAAAATAAAATTAATTAAACTAAACAAAACACTTATACTAGAAAAATTAAAACACTTAAACAGCATATAGGGAAGCTGATACTTCTCTGTGAGTTTAATAAACCAAGAAGCACAACATGTAAGATTTAAGATGCCCTTGTTTTGTTCGACTGAAAATCGAAATATTTTTTTTTTATAAACGTAATGTAATCAGTCGTAAACTTGGTAAAAAGAGTTCTTTTTCGGACTAGTTACTATTCTTTAATAGTTTAATCTACATTAATTTATACAACTGTTTGTCGAATAGTCTACCTTTGTAAAAGACCCGCCAAATATTTTGGATCTGACCGTCTTCCTCACATGTGTCTGATGGTAAAATGTTAAACCCTACGTAGGCTTCAGTGTTGCCATGTTCTTTCGGAAATGGCTGTATAAGATCCTATCTGAGACAGTTTAACATTTTTTTATTTTTTATTTTAGCACGTTTTCAGGTATTACGTTAATATATGTATGGTTTTAATCTTTCCGGTTTTTCAAATATACCTAAAGTCCTGTCATAACACATTATTACATTATTTTACATATCGCATTTTAAATACAACTAAACTATGTATTCATACTATAATATCTTATTTTCACTAAAAGTACAATTAATAATTGAATCGTTTATTTCAGAAACCACTTTAGTGTGCTTTTTTCAACTTTCGGAAAACTGAAAAAAACTTTGCTTGGGTTCTTTCTGATATAAACGAATTATTTTCAAGGCTGCCAAACAGCATTGCTGATATGGAACATAAGTTATTTCTGCACTAAAAGATGTATTTATCTTTAAATTCTACAGTACCACAAAAAAAGCATGTTTTGATATTTTGTCCCTTAGGTGGTTTCTAAAATAAACGATTCAATTATTGAAAAAAAAAAAAAAGAAAAATCCACGGTTTTCAGTATAATTATAGCAAAGACGGAAGGGAAAAACTAGTTATGTCATATTATATAAAAATCGAGTCCTGGATACTAAACTGAATATATTAAGTTTGTGTGAAATATATAAAATTTCCATGTATAAAATAAAGGTAAAGATAAAATCAGGTTTTTTTTAAATATTAAGTTAAATTTTATTCAAGAGTGCTAATGTTTTATCAATTATCAGTTACTAAATAAATGTTTAATTAAAGTTACTCATTAAGGTCTAGTTTATGAAATGTAATTAAATTAACTAAAATTAATAATTATAATTTTTAAAATATTACAGATTTTAAACGCAACTGACCCATATATCCAGTGATATACAAATGATATTAAAGTATAAAGTTAAATTTTATTCATACATTATGATAACAATAATATGGATATCAAATTGAAAGTAAAAAATGTAAGGCCTAATTATATTTTATTTTATATTTTATATAACTTAATTATTATTTATTCTGAGACTTACAGTCCCTTGAGAATAAAAATAATGCACGGTTACAAGTACATTAGTCTGGCCGTATTATTTACAAATTAAATGCTTTAGTTATTACAGTATACATTTTTGACGAAAAAAAAAAAAAAAATTAAATTTTACAAAATATGAAAAAATATCTGAAAACAGATATTGGCCAAATAGAGAGGGTAAAAAAAAAAAATCAAATTATTAGGAGAAACAATCCAAGAAAATGGTTTGGAAAAATCTGCAATAGAGGAATAATTACATAAAATGGAGAGAGCATATGGTATAACCAATGATCTTTACAATAAACAATGCCTATCCAAAAATGTAAAAATAAGGCATTACAACACAGTTGTGAAGCCGGAATGCCTATATGCAAGTGAATGTCTGGCATTAAACTATAATTTGGATAAATTAGAAATACTAGAAAGGCGAATCATAAGAAAAATATTAGGCCCACGAAACACAGTAGAAGATTGGAAATCACGAAGTAACGCTGAAATATATCAAAATACTGAAAATATATCAGATGTGATGAGAAAAAGAAGATTGATGTTTTTTGGTCACTTAGATCGAATGCCTGATAGAAGATTGACAAGTGTATATCTGTGGGGTAAGAAATCAACAACAATCTGGGTCAATGAAGTAAAAAAGGATTTAGAAAATAATGATATAAAAATAGAAGGCATAAATAATAGAGAACACTTTCGGCAAAAAGTATTGAAAATGGAGGGATTCCGGGGCAGGAAAGTGAACAGGGCTGTTGCAAAATGGTCTGAGGACAGAAAGAGGAAATATGGTGAACAGATGAAAGCATACTGGAAGAAAAGAAGAAAAGAAAAGGATTGAAATTGACACGTGGTCCTCTGCTGGCCCATTCAAAAAAAAAAATAAAAAAAATAATAATAATAAAAAAAAAAAATATATATATATATATGAAATAATAATAAATAACATAAAATAAAATCGTATATATATATATATATATATATATATATATATATATATATATATATATATATATATATATATATATATATATATATATGTACATATAAAATAAAGAAAGAAAGAGAAAAAAAATAAATTAATAATTTTTATTTTTAAAAAAAAATTATGATAAATAATTTTTATTATTATCTTTTTTAAGTAAATATCAATAAATTATTAAAAAGATTATTAGTGAAAATAAAAGTACAATGAACGATAATTACAATCAAGCAGGAAACAAGAGTATCCATTTAAACGGTTTTAGGGAGAATATTCCCTTATTTTAATTTTTCCAGTTAATATATTATAAATCGATTACCACGACTGAGAAATTTAATGGTAGTCAAAGATTTATAAAACAATGCGAAATAGTTATATCTCACTGAATCTATTCAAATTCAAATTCTTTCCCACCCTTTAGTGATTCCTCAGAAAGTATGTTGCGATTAGATCTTGTATGAAACTCAGCACATTCAAAGATTTTTTTCATAAAATCGCCTGAAACTAATGATGAAATATATCGGTATTTGATAAATCTAATGCTTTGATAAAAATAAGGTATGCAGGAAGTTTTATCCCGAAGGATTTGCTGGATTCCTATGCTGAAAAACAGGTATTTGACGGATTAGTAGACACTTCATTCCTTCCATTGAATATAAAAGTCCTGATGTTCCATTTATTAGGAATAAATAAAGGAAGTTCCATTGTTCAGCATTTTATGATTTTTAAAAATGCTGTAAGTGTTAGCCACCAGTCATTTCTCAAATAAGTTTCTTGGAAATTCTAAAAAAAATATGTGTCTTTTATTTTTTATTTATTCTTGGTATCCTAATTATTTTATATATGATTTTTTGTTCTATATTAATTTCTGTCATATTTATCTCTGATAACTAGGCAATCAGTATACCTATACTGAAATACTAGTGCCATATTCATTTGAAAACTTTTAACTAGCACTCAGCACGTAGCGTAAAAAGTGACAAGCACTTCAAATTTGTATTCAGTGCAGTTTAAAAATCGACCGATATGTGGCCAATTCCGCAACAGAGTTTGCAATGGTAAAACTATCAAACCCCACTGTACCAAATTTTAACTACATCTTTATAGTTCTAAGAAGGTTTATAATAATACATTTCCCCATAATAATAATTTAAATGTATAGTCTAGTGCCTGAAACGAGGTTTGTCAAACTGTCATATACTTATTAAAATAAGAAATTAAAATCCAACTAGATGGATCGATAAAATTATTTCAGCCAAGTTGTATTCCTAATTTTGCTTTTACGCACTCTTTGAACACCTAATAAATGCAATTTTAACCAGGTTAAAAATTACTGCCATGTGTGAAAGTACCATTGAAGAAATAATACTAAATTCCATACTTAATACAAAATTGATAAACAAATTAAATTTAATTACTAGTTTAAATAATCTAAGTTCTTTATTAATGAGAGTGGGCGGAGCTGCGACGGGGTATGCTAGTAATATACGAGGGTAAGTCAATAATTATCCGCAATATAGTTATAAAATTTTATTGAAATGAAATAGGAAACTTACAAGTACATCATTTTTCGACATAGTCCCCTTGCTTTTCATCGCACTTGGTCCAACGTTGTTCAAGTTTCCTGATGCCCTCATGGAAGAAGGTTTTGGGTTGAGATGCGAGCCAGGAATGCACCGCTTCTTTCAATGCTTCGTCCGAGGCAAATCGACGGCCTCTAATTGCCTGTTTGAGTGGACCAAACAAGTGAAAACCATATGGAGCGAGATCGGGACTATATGGAGGATGATTCAATACTTCAAAATTGAGTTTCTGAAGCGTTTCTACAGTGTGGGCAGCTGTATGCGGACGGGCATTGTCGTGCAACAACACAACGCCTTTTGACAGCAGTCCTCGGCGTTTGCTTCGAATTGCAGGCTTCAGCTTAGCAGTAAGCATCTCACTGTAACGTTCACTGTTTATTGTTGTGCCCCTTTCCTGATAATGTTCCAGTAATGGACCTTGTGAGTCCCAAAAAACCGTAAGCATAAGTTTTCCTGTAGACGGTTGGGTTTTGAATTTTTTCTTGCACGGCGAATTTGGATGTTTCCATTCCATACTCTGCCGTTTACTCTCCGGCTCGTAATGATGGATCCATGTTTCGTCACCAGTAACGATCCTGTCTAAGAAGTTGTCCCCTTCGTTAACATAGCGATCCAAATGTTTTGTGCACACGTCCAAGCGCGTTTGTTTATGCAACTGTGTCAGTTGTTTTGGAACCCATCTTGCACAAACTTTATGAAACCCAAGTCTGCTGTAAATGATTTCGTAGGCAGAACCGTGGCTAATTTGCAGACGATTTGCCACGTCGTCAACAGTTATCCGTCTGTCTGAGAGAATCATTTCACGTGAACGCTCAATGTTTTCCTCGTTTATGGCGGTAACTGGTCGTCCAGCTCCTTCATTTTGCGTAACACTTGTGCGACTATTTTTGAATTTTTCAATCCATTCATAGACACTCCGTTGTGGCAAACAATTGTTCCCGTACTGTACCAAAAGTCTTCGATGAATTTCGGCCCCTGATACACCTTCCGACCACAAAAAACGGATCACTGAACGTTGCTCTTCTTTGGTGCAAATAGAAAGTGGAGCGGCCATTATTAACAGCACGACAGCGATAACAAAACTAACCTACCAGCTTGATACGCACATAAACATAACAACGAATAAACAAAGCATGCGCCATCAACACAAAAGAACAGTACTGCCAACATAAACAAAAATATAGCTATATTGCGGATAATTATTGACTTACCCTCGTATAAAGATTTTTTGCATTATATATGTATATATATATATATATATATATATATATATATATATATATATATATATATATATATATATACTATGAAATAATTCTTGATTAATAAATACTTTTTAAATATATTTTTTATTTTTGAAGAGAAAAGATTTGACCCCGGTTGGGGGGTATGGATCAGTGAAGAGAAAGGATTTCCCTGGTTCGCATACGAGCTCGGTGGCTTAGTGGATAAGGCGCCACGCTAGAGAGGTGGAGACTTGGGTTCGAATCCCAACCGGGGTCAAATCTTTTCTCTTCAAAAATAAAAAATATATTTAAAAAATATTTATTAATCAAGAATTATTTCATAGTTTAATATATATATGACAGCTCGTCAATAGATCCATTTAAAAGTAATGTTCAAATTAAACATTCATCCCCGAATTGTACATCGCAATTGCGAGTGCCCGGGGGTATGGATCAGTGAAGAGAAAGGATTTCCCTGGTTCGGATACGAGCTCGGTGGCCTATTGGATAAGGCGCCACGCTAGAGAGGTGGAGACTTGGGTTTGTATCCCAACGGGGTCAAATCTTTTCTCTTCAAAACTAAAAAATATATTTAAAAAATATTTATTAATCAAGAATTATTTCATAGTATATATATATATATATATATATATATATATATATATATATATATATATATATATATATATATACATATATAATGCCAAAAATCTTTATATATTACTAGCATACCCCGTCGCAGCTCCGCCCACTCTCATTAATAAAGAACTTAGATTATTTAAATTAGTAATTGAATTTAATTTGTTTATTATGGCCTAGTGGATAAGGCGCCACGCCTGAGAGGTGGAGACTTGGGTTCGAATCCCAACCGGGGTCAAATCTTTTCTCTTCAAAAATTAAAAATATATTTAAAAAATATTTATTAACCAAGAATTATTTCATAGTTTAATATATATATGACAGCTCTTCAATAGATCCATTTAAAAGTAATGTTCAAATTGAACATTCATCCCCGAATTGTACATCGCAATTGCGAGTGCCCGGGGGTATGGATCAGTGAAGAGAAAAGATTTCCCTGGTTCGGATACGAGCTCGGTGGCCTAGTGGATAAGGCGCCACGCTAGAGAGGTGGAGACTTGGGTTCGAATCCCAACCGGGGTCAAATCTTTTCTCTTCAAAAAAAAAAAATATATTTAAAAAATATTTATTAATCAGAATTATTTCATAGTTTAATATATATATGACAGCTCGTCAATAGATCCATTTAAAAGTAATGTTCAAATTGAACATTCATCCCCGAATCGTACATCGCAATTGCGAGTGCCCGGGGGTATGGATCAGTGAAGAGAAAGGATTTCCCTGGTTCGCATACGAGCTCGGTGGCTTAGTGGATAAGGCGCCACGCTAGAGAGGTGGAGACTTGGGTTCGAATCCCAACCGGGGTCAAATCTTTTCTCTTCAAAAATAAAAAATATATTTAAAAAATATTTATTAATCAAGAATTATTTCATAGTTTAATATATATATGACAGCTCGTCAATAGATCCATTTAAAAGTAATGTTCAAATTAAACATTCATCCCCGAATTGTACATCGCAATTGCGAGTGCCCGGGGGTATGGATCAGTGAAGAGAAAGGATTTCCCTGGTTCGGATACGAGCTCGGTGGCCTAGTGGATAAGGCGCCACGCTAGAGAGGTGGAGACTTGGGTTTGTATCCCAACCGGGGTCAAATCTTTTCTCTTCAAAAATAAAAAATATATTTAAAAAATATTTATTAATCAAGAATTATTTCATAGTATATATATATATATGACAGCTCTTCAATAGATCCATTTAAAAGTTATGTTCAAATTGAACATTCATCCCCGAATTGTACATCGCAATTGCGAGTGCCCGGGGGTATGGATCAGTGAAGAGAAAAGATTTCCCTGGTTCGGATACGAGCTCGGTGGCCTAGTGGATAAGGCGCCACGCTAGAGAGGTGGAGACTTGGGTTCGAATCCCAACCGGGGTCAAATCTTTTCTCTTCAAAAAAAAAATATATTTAAAAAATATTTATTAATCAAGAATTATTTCATAGTTTAATATATATATGACAGCTCGTCAATAGATCCATTTAAAAGTAATGTTCAAATTGAACATTCATCCCCGAATCGTACATCGCAATTGCGAGTGCCCGGGGGTATGGATCAGTGAAGAGAAAGGATTTCCCTGGTTCGCATACGAGCTCGGTGGCTTAGTGGATAAGGCGCCACGCTAGAGAGGTGGAGACTTGGGTTCGAATCCCAACCGGGGTCAAATCTTTTCTCTTCAAAAATAAAAAATATATTTAAAAAATATTTATTAATCAAGAATTATTTCATAGTTTAATATATATATGACAGCTCGTCAATAGATCCATTTAAAAGTAATGATCAAATTGAACATTCATCCCCGAATTGTACATCGCAATTGCGAGTGCCCGGGGGTATGGATCAGTGAAGAGAAAGGATTTCCCTGGTTCGGATACGAGCTCGGTGGCCTAGTGGATAAGGCGCCACGCTAGAGAGGTAGAGACTTGGGTTCGAATCCCAACCGGGGTCAAATCTTTTCTCTTCAAAAATAAAAAATACATACATATATATATATATATATATATATATATATATATATATATATATATATATATATATATTTTTTTTTTTTTTTTTTTTTTTTTTTTTTTTTTTTTTTTTTTTTTTTTTTTTTTTTTTTCAACCTTTTATTGAGGTAGGATTACAATCTGCCTAAAACAGGGCGATAACTAATATGAATAGATTCGTTCACATAACATGTACTATAAGTAATAAATTAAAATAAAATAAAGTTGATAAATAAATTTGTTTAAACTATGCAATATATAATATTGAAAAAAAACTTAATACTTATAAGGTGTATTTTTCTTGGTCCTTAACAAATTCTTCTTTGTTAGTATATATTATATAGCTTAATACTTATAATACTAAATATAATTAATAAAGGTATGGTTACTAACTATTACTATTGTTTTACAACTCTTAGGTCGTTTAAATGATAGTAACAGCGCAGTTATGATCATGACACATAAAAGCAGTACCTTTCACTCATAATGCTCTGAGATAACAGATCACCTTTTTAATTCCAGATTAATTTTTCATGCAGTTGCCATTTCGTAACAAAAATCCTATAATACTGGGTTGTGACATATGAAATGACCGTTTTTAGAAACAGGAAGAAAATAAAAAATTGAGATCAAATCTAACATATTTTTTATTCAAAGTATTTACTATCATTTTCGATATACTTCTGCCAACGGCTTAACAAGTTTTCTATCCCAGATTTGATAAAAGTTGAGTCACGTGATGAAAGGAATTCAGAAAATGTATTTTTAATGTCTAAATCATTCTTATGCAATTTTCCTCGCAAAAAGTTGTCCATACTCCGAAAAAAGTGGTAGTCTGTAGGGGATAGATCAGGGGAATATGGGTGGGAGGGTGGTAAGACTTCATAGCCCAATCCCTTTAATTTATTCACTGTCTGTATTAAAACATGAGGTCGGACGTTATCATGAAAAAGGATTGGTGCTTCCCTGTCTAACAGTACCGGCTGTGGCTTGACCAAATTTTGATGCATTTGTTCAATTTCTCGGCAGTATGATGTTAAATCAATTGTTTTTCCTGCCCACGGGGCAGATTTTCTAATGTCGTATCTCCTGAGGAAAATTTTGTAAACCAACGGTTCTTTCATTAGCACTTCCTTCACAAAATGCATAATTGATATTTCTTGCTGCCTGGGCAGCGGAATGACCGAGTTTGTACGCATAAGAAAAAATCGTTCGGAAATTGCCTGTTTCCATGGCCACGGTTCAAATTATAATAAAATCTGTATGCCTAGTTGGGAAACAAACACAGTTTGCAAATAGAGGATTTACAAATGCTCATTATTGATAGTAAATATTTTGCTAGAAATCAACAGGCAACGCTTTAATCTTCTATAAAGATTAAGATTTAAAAAATCGGACATTTCATGTGTAGCAACCCAACTTATCTTATGAGAAATAATAATAAAGAAACATTTCAAATGTAGTTGGTCTTAAAATAATTCTTTTTTGTTTCCATTTGTAATATTAGGGTTTGCCATAATACCTTTTGGGTTATCCTTTTGCGATTTCCAAAAAAATTCGAGAAAACCGATAGATCATGGGTATGTCTATTACCTACCTACTGCTTTTCCTAATTTGCATTTTATAATTAAAATAATCAAATTACTTCGATTTCTAATCAAATTAAATTAACAATTAATCATTTTTAAAATAAACAAAGTAGCAAGAGTTTAAGGGTTTTAACATGATTTCATTCAAACCAAAATAGCTGCTAAACGATAGGTGCTAGCGTCAAATGTTATATAACAAAAATATTCTCCTATAAATTTCTGACGGAAAACTGTCGAAAAATTTTTGTTCCAAGCAACATCAACAAAACTAAAGCCTGTTGAAGTGTTACATATTTGTGAGTGAAAAAAATGTTATATATCGTTGAATGTGAAAAAATCGTTAAACCAATAACGTATAGACCCCCAGACAAAAGACGTATTCATGTCAAAATAATAATTCTGGATTAGTCCATTAGTGATATACATAGTTAGGATCATTGAAATTTCTGGCAATTATTCGAGATCAGTAATCGCATTGGAGTATACATGAAGATAGAGAGAGTGACATGTAAAAAATGAGCCAATTTAATAAATTTTCAAACGAACAGCAATCCGTTAGCCCGGTGGAAGTCGAAATGGTATAATATTTGGCTATCACAACATTTTGTTAAAAAGGGCAGATCTGTATGCAGGATTATGTTTGAATGGCTATGACAAAGAATTCGCTAATAAGTTTTAAAACACGTAAGACCATTCCGGTAGAAGTCGCTTAAATTATTCCCTACTATAGACTTATTATTCCCTTTTAAGTAGCATAAATACTATAAACATATATCTGGTTTGCATTGATTGAGAAGTTTGTGAATAGTGGGAATAGTTTTAATTTCAAAAATAAATTTTTTTTTTATCTAATTATAAATATTTTCTTCAAACAATTTCTAACTTTTGATCCATTATTAATTGCTTTAAAACAAATAACACCTATTTTGTATACACAAAAATATTCAGAGCCATTAAATATTAGAGTACGTTAGAGCATTTTCGTAGTAAATATTTATATGTTACAATTGCAATGATTTTTTTTTTAATAAGAACTTTATACCCGTAAGTTGATTTACTCAAGTAAAAAGTAGGGTTGGCAAGGATAAGCCTTTTTCTTGAGACACTTTTGTTCAAATGTGAACGAACTGGTGACACCCACTAAAGAAGTAAATGCGACAGAGATCTCGGGAATTACAGAGAGGTGCCGCTAATAAATGATTCTGGATTGTCCTCCCACCAGATGTAAGACCTGTCAGGTCAGCTAATGTGATGATAGCTTGACAAATGGAGGCGATTAATAGAAACTTAACCCAGGTCGGCTTTTCAAAAAGGAATTTGGTTTGGATTTCTTAGGAAATACTTGGCATTTTCTTTCCATTCTCTCGTTTATTCAAGATTTAACAAATTTATACTGTGATCCGTGAAGACAGGATTATGATTCACGGATCTTAAGCACCTTTTTAAAAAAAAATATTTTTGAAAAACACCGTGTTTTTAGCGTCGGAATAAAAAGAACTTAGTTAAGTAAAAGACAGAAAACCTTATTAGGAATTAATGCTTGTGGTAAATTGCATTCTTATAAAGTCCTAACATCCTTATAAAAATATGATAGCTGAAACTTTTACATCGATTCTTTAAGAAATGATAAAAAAGTAAAATTAAATAAATTAAAATTAATATTAAATTAACCTGATAATGCAAAAATGCTGTTTTTTTACCTGCTTTTTTATTTTTACATTATTTTATTAATATTTTAAAATGTCTATATTCTTACATTCAACTTAGCTCGTATAGTTTATACGAAAAATTTAATTTTAAGAAGCATAAATTACGGGATAATACTCGATTATTTATTATGTTAAAAATTGAAATATAACGTTAACTTACGTAACTAATTCAGAGAGTTAAGGTCAAGATTCATATCGTGGGTCCACCATGAAATAAATGTTAAACCACCCAGGTGGGATTCGAACCCACGACCTTTAGTACAGAACGTGCTGAGACCCTCTCCCCAACTCGCTCGGCCATCGAGCCCCCAGAAAGTTTAGGTGGATTAATCTCAATTGACAATTAACAAGTATTGACAATTTTAAGCTAATTTTTTTCTATTTTATTAGATTCTGTATTTAGATAAAATGCAATATTAATATTGGTTTATTCTTTTATGTAATATTATCATAAAACAATCCTGAGTACATTATTGTCAAGCGTTCTTCTTTTTCATAAATCTTTGATCAAATTAATCAGTGACAAAAACCTTATATTAGGAATAACAAGTAAAAATATGGATTTTGATTTTTTATGAATTTTATTACATTTAATTTTAATTTGATTTTAAATTTAAATTTGATTAATTTAATTTTAATTTTTATTATATTTAATTTTAATTTTAATTTTATTTTATTATATTATGGGTTTTATTTTATTTTGAATCGTTTATGAATTTTTAATTTGATTTTTATCGTTTAACTAATATACTTGTTTTACTTGTTTTATTAACATTATTATCCATGAATAAAATATTTTCCTCGTACTGTTTCTGTTGATAATACTTTTAAATATGTTTTCAGCCATTTTCCCTCAATAAATGCGTTCTGCATTGATGTATTCTAACAGAGTTGTGGATAATATTTTTTGGCTCAGAACTAATTGTAGAGAAAAAAAGTGAACCTTATTTAATGATGGAATATTTCCTGAATGATATCCTTTTAAATTTAGATTGATAAATCATAAACTGCCAAGCAATTCGTTGCTCAATATGAACGGTTGATCTTATATCATTTACCAGTATAGTGCCTTCGGAGAATATTGTCTGGTTTATCTGGTGTGTCATCGTAGTTCGTGAAAGACCTGAAAGGATCACTCCGCGACTAGGAACGGTTACTCGCGATAAATGCACCAGGAGACGATAATTACCATACAACAGATTAAAAAAGAAAGAAAAAAAAAGAACACGATTATAAACCAAAGAAAACGTTGCTGCAGTTCTTCCATAAATGTGTATGAACGGGAAATAATAAAACGGTTAATATACTTGAAAAAACTTCACCACTATAACTCTCTAATGTCCGCCTATGTCTGAAGGGTTTCATTAGACGATAAGGAAGCATTATACAATGAGAAACGGTTTATACTAGGCCAATAAAACCAATTACTGTTTATTACTCATTTTTTTGATGTTTTACCACTAACAGTTTCATGACACTGGTGTGCACCGGATCTCTACCAGTTATAGTATATTTACCTAGGAGAGGTTCCTTTCTTCTTAGCAATCCATTCCCCGACTGATATAAAAAAAAAAATTAAAATAAAATAAATTTCCGGGTCACAGCTAGGTTCAAAACCAAAACCGCAATCAACAAAAATCCCTTTTTTAACTAGTTGACCGTGGATGACGTGAACGCTCACCTCACTACTCGTTTTAACCCAGGGCGGGTGAATAAGAAAAAAAAAAAAAAAATTTCATTCGTCATTGGCTAGGAAAATCGTCTACCGGGCCCGTTGTAAACGTGTTAATCTGGTTAAAATTGCATGAATTGCCTTTTATAAAGTATCGTAGTGTACTAAATTAGCGCTCCTTAATTCCAAAAAGTCAATCATAAAAGAAGTGTATTCTGACTTTTCTTCACTAAATGCCTGTTGACGAGCTCCTTAAACTAATAAAAGATGAAAAATGTGTTTTTCATCTTTCTATTGCAGGAAAAAGCTGCATTTCTTAATAAATTCTAAATTAAAATAAAATTTAAAATAAAAAGTATATGGAACGGAAGTTACGAGGAAATTTTTGGGTGTCCGGGAACTTATGAACACTACTGTATGTACCAGGAAGGGCAGATTGTAAATTAAATAAAAGTATTTGTTATTATTTATTTACTAAAATTTATGATTGTTCACAAAAAATGCATATAGTAAATGTGTAGATAGTGATTATAATAAAATTTCAACGGATTACAAAGTAAATCTACCCAATTGGTAGACCTTCAACGAAAGCTCTATTTTAGAAGGCCCAGAGACCATCTTCTTTTTAAACACCACGAAGGAATTGAATTAAAATTTAAATAATTGTAACAGAATGACGTCTTGATTTTCCTAATATATAAAAACCTGTAACACTAGTAACCCATGACGGGTCTTGGCTTCAGTACTTAGCTTAGGATGTACTGTTGTGCAGAAGAGATTAGGCCGAAATCTCGCTTAACCGCCAGGTTGTTTCCCCCAATTATGGATTCTCATTTTATAAAGGCTTGGTAAGTCCCAGGAGGGTTTCGGACCTCGAAATTGATTCACCGCTCAAATAACAAAATATAAATTTTCTCCCTTCTTCCGAGCTCCAATTTGAGCCCGGGTGCAAAGTAGTCAAGTGCCTTTTTCACTGAGTCAATTAATACATTTTCCTTAAGAAATATTCTCGCTTCCACGTCAAAGTATATCGACGCGTCGAACAAACTCATTCAAAATATACTTGACATTCCGTAGTGAATTCTCGAAAACAGTTTGGTCTCCAAAAGAGATTTTCTTGCTTACTATCAAACGAATGAACGGTAGTTACGAAGAAATTTTATAGCTTCTGTATGTACCATGTCAAACTACTGTACTGTACCAGGAAGCGCAGATTGTAAATTAAATAAAAGGTTTTATTATTATTTATTCATTAATAAGGAAGATGCAATCACTCCTTAGGAACCGCTGTCTGGCTCATGACATTTTTATTTTTCAACAACTCATTTTCTGGCATTGTTCATGTTAACACAGTTGCGTATGAAATTGAATACAATTATTAAGTCGTTTTGTTTATTTGTTCCAAGAAGCATAAAATGGAAATATCCTTCTTTATTTAATAACCACAAGACGGCAGTTGTTTAACCATTCTAAATAGATTTGATGTTCTTCAATAAACCTAAGAAGAGACCATAAAATAAATATTATCTGGTTGTTGTAACAGTTACACAACCTTAACCACAAAGCATTAAAATAAAACACCTGTGCCAAAGTTTAGAATTAAACCCTGAAGGGAAGTTGTGCGAGTTTTCTACTAGCCTCGTAAAAATCAAATAGCAATGTCCAAAAATAAGTTAATGTTTTTAAGGTCCCTTAAGATTTAATTTTTCACCAACAAGCTTTAATTTTACGCAGTACACTAATTTTAGTGTGTAGTTTTGATATTGTTAATTGTTTTTATGGGTATTATTCAATATTTTTGTCTAATGATACAACACAAGACATATTTCTGGTATCTTTAATATTTCTAATTATTTCTTAATTAAAATCTAACCACTAAAAACATTTAATAATATTGTTAAAAATGTGTTTAGCTCAGTGCTAAAGACACTAGACTGCCGAGCTTTGGGCCTGGGTTCGAATTCTGTTTAAGGCAATAATGTTATTTTCTGTTATTTCAACCGTGGATCAAATTCGAGGTTCGGAGACCCTCCTTAGTTCTATAAACCCTTAAGAAACATTTATTTAAAAAATTATAAATTTTAACCTAAATAGCTGATGATTTTATAAACATTCGAGACCACCACAGACCTATAATTTATTTATTTATTTATGCGGATTCTAACACTTTTTTTACACCGTTCACCATAATTGTTTCATGCACCATATTTGTCTGAAAATTTTCCTATGTAGTCCTTTTGCTCTCATCACTTCCTTTATAACCCGAATAAGTACATGCTTTTCTCGGGCTCTCGTTTAATTTCTATATTCTAGTTTATACTGGAAATTTTCTTAGGCCATCTCTTTTTATGTGTTCTCATCCATTTTTTTTTTCCTTTTTCTTTCAAATTTTGTCTTACAATATTATTAGAAATGGAATGCATGGAATCTTGCCCTTCCAGATCATCTCAGAAAATCCATCTCATAAGATAAAAGCGTTTGGTCAAGTCGTTGTTTTATTGTCTATTTTCCAATGCCATAATAGAAAAGAATGATAAAGCAGTTGTTTTAAAAAAAAAAAAAAAAAAAAAATCCTTAAATGAAACATTTTTATTTTTCTGGGCACAATTTCGGATTACTATAATAATAATTCTAATAAAATATCTTTATCGAGGGTCTCTTTTTCGTATATCCATACTCTATAATACTTAAACTTGGTACTACAATTTTTTTTTTTTTTTTAATAACAATTTCTTGAAATTTACAACTGTACAAAATGTATACATCAAGTAAATGTGCTGTTAACTATTACAATAATGTGACAAAACTTAAAAAGAACTACTCATCAGTAGCACTTTAATAAAAATTCTACACTAGAAGGTCTCTGGGCCATCTTCTTTTCAGACGCCTCAGAGGATTGATTATCAGGAATGCTGTGGGAAGCAAGTTGAGAAATTAAGTTAATATCTTAATGGATAAGTTTATTGGTGACAAAGTAAGGTGCATTGAGAATTTTTCGAAGGATATTGGATTGTAAGGATTGGATACGAGATGGATTGGATGGCTTAGTGAAGCCCCAAAGCTCTCAACTCCGTACGTCCAGATAGGTCTAATCACAGTCATGTATATTAGTCTTTTGTAATTAATTGGGAGCGTTGATCGTTTGTTAAATAAATGTTGAAGTAATCTGTAATGACGGGCAGTTTCTTGTCTTTTTAGTCTTGTATGTGGATTCCAAGTAAAACGTTTGTCCAAGTGGAGTCCAAGGTAGCGAATCTGTTCAACAGGGATTAGTGGAATATCATTAAAGGATACTGTAGGACAGTAAGTCGTGGGTTTACGACGAAGGGTAAAGGTTATTTGGTGAGATTTTCTTGGATTTATTTTGATACCCCATTTTTGACACCATTTGAAGGGTTAGGATATGGTATTGCAGTGTTTAGGAGACAATAAAGGGATCATTGTTTACTGATAACACACGTGTCATCAGCGTAAGTGGTGAGGACAGTGGTAGGATGAGTTGGAATGTCAGGTGTATACACCGTGTAGAGGATGGGGTCTAGGATACTACCTTGAGGAACACCAGCAGATTGGGTAAAGAGGGAATTATAGGAATTTTGATGGTTTACTTTGAAAGTTCTATGACTAAGATAGGAACGGATTATTAGGAAGTATGGATTCCATGTAAACGAAGGAATTTGTGGAGCTTGTAAAGCAGTCCTGGGTGCCAGACTCGGTCAAAGGACTGTTCCACGTCGAGAAAGGCTCCCGTGCAGTACATTCCGCGCTCCAATGCGGAGGAGACAACGTCCACCACACGATGGCATTGCTGGATGGTGGAGTGTGATGTTCGGAATCCAAACTGGTGATCTGGGATTACATGATGGGAATCTAGGATAGGATACATGCGTTTTAATATTAGTTTTTCAAGGATTTTGCCAATGATTGGCAAAGGGGAAATAGAACGGTATGAGGATGGGAGCTCAGATGGCTTTTTGGGTTTTGGAATCATCTTAACTATGGATAATTTCCAGAAGTCAGGAAAATATGTGGTACGGAGCACAGCATTATATAGGTATGTTAGGCATAGGATAGCTTTCCGAGGAAGGAGTTTTAGGATATGAGATGTAATTAGGTAGTGTCAAGGGGCTTTGTTCAAAATTAGTCTTTGAATGATGTTTGATATTTCAGAAGGATGGAATGCTTTAGAGGAAGGAGACATTTGGAGTGGAATGTTTAGTTCTGCTTCTATATATTTTTGGTGAGTAGGATTAACTATATCAGGATGTGGGTTAAAAGTTTGGAAAAAGTGCTGGCCAAAAATGAGTGAATTTTCTTCGTCAGATTTTAACCAGGTTTGGGGTACTACGAAATGACATTCTTCAGTAAGCAGAGGTGTGCCATGCGTGTCCAAGTACTCCGTCTGCTTTAGATTTACTTGCAGGTCCCATTCAAAGTATTCCTCAAAACGTTTCATCAGTATGTATTTTAGATCATATTTCTCCGTTACATTGACTAATGGATCATATGCATATTTTAGCATAAAACACTGGTTATCATCTTTATGCTAATTATCACTGTATCTACCTAATAAAGAACTGGCATCTTTGATAACAAAAAAAACAAACAAACAAAATAAATAAATAAAACTTGTAAGAAAAAAAATTCATAAAAATAAAATTAAAATTAAGAAATAAATGATATAAAAAATACTCTAAATAAGATGTAATGAAGAGTCTCAGCTGCGAAGGTTTAGTTGTCATTATCCCTTAGAGTTACAACTTAATAAACTCAGTTAAGATAATTAAAGGATTACTGCACTCATAAGAGCTTACAGCTTTGAATTTAATTGTTATTATATAATACCATTACAGCCTTTAGTAATAAAAATGATCATTAGGTAACTGTAAATAATAATAGTTTATTTAGTAATAACAATGGGGTGCAGTAATTAATTTCTGATGGGAGTTGTAAAGTATTTTTTTTATGATTTGATATATTAATGAACTTGTTACAGTTGGTAACAATTACGGACTCGTAATGTTTGCTAAAGTAGCATATTTACGAGCGAAAGTCTTAGAGGAAGGAGTATTAGGTTAATAATATTTTATTGTTTGTAATCGTTATTAATTGCTATGATATGGGTGCTAAGAGTCTAGGAGATTTAGCTTTCTGTAAAAGCTAAATAAATGATAGTTACGTTTCGATTCACGTTTCTTCGTTAAAATGTAGAAATCTTTTCCTATACAGCACATAATTAGATATTTGGCGATAAGATTTGCCTAAAGCTTAATAAAACTTTCCTTTGAAAACAAACTTCTCATGTATTAATCCAGCGTTAAACCTATTTGGACTTATAGAATTGAGCTGTGGTGGACAGCAAAAATCGAATATCAACAGCATTCAACCGTTCGAATCCAAATTTCTTCTTAATATTGTAAATGAAAACCTTACATAAGGACCTAAATATATCTTTTGTCCTTGACCTCACAACTCTTACATTTTCAAAATTCTTTCAAAACTTTTCAACCACCCTCTCATTCATTATCCAGTCTTATCCTTATAACCCCCCTCGATGACTAAAACGGTAATGCGACTGAGACCTATTGTAAGCATTTATTTTATTTGAGTTCTGGCTATGGCAAGCTTCTCTACTTAATTCCCGAGTGACTGTTACAGAATGCTCTCTCTCAGCCTCCAGTGAATGTTGACACTAGTGACGCGGCTGAGAGAACAGCGTTGGGATTACTTTGAGTCAGGCTTGCCCTCTTATAAGTGAAGGACAAGCTCAGTTTAGGATTTCTCTTTGATGTTTCTATATATTGTATACACAGGGTGTTTGGAAGATGGTTGGCCAAAGAGGTTTCTCAGTTAGTGAGGTTCATTTTGAACCTATTTAAGGTCACTTACCTACATAAAGAGTCTTCCAGGTTTTTTTTTTTTTTTTTTTATGAATTCTTTAGAAAAAATAGTGTGTCTATATCAGTAAACAACGAAGTTATAAGGCATAAATGTTTGGTTTTGACCATTTTTAAGAATAAAAAAAAATTAAAAAAAAAAAACGGTAAGACTTTGTATATAGGTAAGTGACCTTAAACAGGTTCAAAATGAACCTCCCTACCCGAGATACCTCTTTGGCCCACGATCTTCCGAACACCGTACTTTTGTTTTGTTTTTAATTTTTATTTATCTTTTTTTTTTTTTCACGTAACGGCCTTGGAGACCACGCGAATATCAATTTTCGGCTCCTCTCTTGTTTTTTCTTTCCTTCCATTTTTCTTTCATTATTTCTGCGGGTTTTTTTTTTCTTTCTTCTGTCCACGCCACTCCTCTTTTGAACTTGTGCCCACAACAACCTTCAATTCCTTAAGTCTGTTTCGATATCTTTCTCTGTCCTGACAGTCCTGGTCCGTTATACCTAATCTATCCGTTTCTTCTTTCATCTGTTTTATATATCCTCCTGAGCTTTTATATCCACGAATTTTCTGATTTTATTTATCGTTATTATTATTTATTTATTTTATTTTATTTTATTTATTGTTATATATTTTTACTATTATTTTCTGATCAATTATATACTATTATTCACCATATTTTGTATCTTGTATAGTTAAAAGTTTTTTTAAAATTTAATTTATTTTCATTGCACATATTGTACGAATGGATTCTTTGCCACTCTTATTACTCTTTGTCCTATAGAGAGCTTGCTTGTTCGATACAACAATTTCATTTTTTTTAAAATATATTTTACATTTATTCAAATATTTGAAAATGTGTTGTTTTGCTATGAAAATAATTTAATTGTGAAAAAAAAAAATATTTGGATAGAATTGCTACCCACTTAATTTGGTCTAAGAGATGAAAAATGAACTTATTGGTACTTATTTGCTAGAGACTTTACTTTTAAGCCTTGTTGATAGTGCATGGACTGCTTATCATGGGTAACTATTAATTGCTTAAGAGAACGGTCTTTACTTCCTATTCTAAATAATAGTTCTGCTCTGATTATTTACAAATTATTTATAGCATCACTGTTTTCGAGTTAATTAGATATTATAATTAAAAGTGTAATACATGTAAGTGACAGAACTAATTATCCATAATTTTCGGAATTTAATTAATTAAATTAGTAAATATTTTTTTTCGGTTTCCAAAACTAATAGAATGCTAATTTATTGTATTTTAATACAATATGAAAATTGATGATATACAATGAAAATTAAACATAATAACTTTCTACTGTGTTTTTTAAGGTGATGTCTAAATTTCTTTTTCATAAAAAATAAAATTAACTCCGCCAGAGTTAGGAACCGCGTGGTCCAAGGGGCCAAAACGAATAAAAAATAAACAATAATTGCAATGTCAGCAACAATTTTACAAGCATAGGCCTCCTGTTGAATATCAACTTATTATATTAATCTATAATTTGATACCTGAACTACTCAGAAGTAAATGGATTTGCACTTTAATTAATGATACAGTTATTTAACAACCACGCTGGTAATTTAAAACATAGAATGCGATCTCGATAAGAGCACATGTTGGCCGTCCTTGGCCGCTGTAACCCTTTTTATAGTATCAGTGTTAACAAGTGTTTTTATAATCGTGTCTAATCCTCATCTGGCCTGACAATTGTGGTTACAAGATTGTTTACTAGGAGTGATACATTGATCACCAATATTTTCTGAAACATTTTCTTTTTTGTTCCATGTCTATAGCAAAGTTGTTGACACTTTTAAGAAGATGGTGTTGATATTGTATTATTGTCTGTTTTGTTAATTAGCGAATACGAACGATTAGTGTCATTCATATTTATAATTTAAACTATTTTAGATTTATGCTTGTATTATATAATTAAAATTGATTTCGGTTTGATGATGAACAAAAAGGATTATATTCCATAATGCAAAAATGAGCAAATACAAGAACAATAAAATAAATTAAACTAAAAAAATTAAAATTTAATTTAATATTCTTAGTTACCTACGCACTTTTGATCCTTTACTTCTAGTAATTTTGTTATTCTATTAAAATTTTTCTTGTGAGTTTTGTTTGGTAAAGTACATTGGTCCTTGAAAACTTAATCATGGTAAAAAATAGTTTGTAAGTTGTTAATTTAAGTGCTATTTTTATGGAAAAGCTATCAACATGATTAAAAATATTTGTGTTTTTATTATTTATGTTTCGTCAAAATATCTATTGATGAAGTGAACCTAATTGGTGGATTTGAAGAGTGAATTTTGACATTTGTTTCTAATTAAAACTAAAATATAAAAAACTTTCAAAAAATTTTTAAAAAACTTAAATTTGATTATTAAAAAGGGTTAAATTGGAGAAGCGACAAGTGTTTTTGAGGCGAAAGTCACCTTCTTGAGGGGCAACTTTGAACAAGAGAAAAATGACTTCCCCTTCCCTCGGATTTAACATAGCGTAATCGCTCACACAGGAATATGAAGCTGAGTTTTTTAGCTATCATTTAATCCAAGAAAATTTAAAATATCTTCAAAAACGATCGCGCTTAAAAAAGTAATCTTTTAACTTTTTGAAGTAATTATTTCTTGGGTGGAATGATTTTTTTTCTTCCAAAATCACATTACTAAAAAAAAAAAAAAAAAAAAAAAAAAAAAAAAAAAAAAAAAAAAGAAAAAAAATAACTAGTTTAACACTTGATTAATTAATTAATTGCCTCTTCAATTGGGATTATTTTATTAGAATACCAGTTTCGAATTCTAAATATTCATCTTCAGTTCTAAAATATACAAAATTCTTTCAACACATCAGTACTATGTTACATGGATTATATACACTAAAGTTTTCAAAAATGTATGACAAGAAATCAAACAATAGTACTCACCTCAGAAGTTCTAAGAGATAGCTGAAAGATATCCATCGTGAGAAGGGAAGGGGGCTCATTGAATTTGCCATTCAGGCTATTAAATGACTCATTGACTAATGAATTAGTCATTAAATGACTCATTGAATTTTTCCGTTCCTATTGGAAACAAATTTAAAATGGGGCTGTTGGAAATGTTTATGTGGTCATTTAAACAAAAATCTTTATCGGTTTTAAACGATTTTATTATTTCTAATGATTCATAAATATTTTATTTTAAGCTATTTTCTACTTGATGTAGTATTTTTAACCCCCGAGTCTTTATTAAATGTATGGTTATTTTCATTTAGATGGATAGCGAAATTGGAATTTTGGGTCTGATTATTGTATGCTCTTATAAGTTCTTTTACTCTTTGATTTACAAATTTCCAGTTTTTCCCGTGTATGGATATATTTCAGTTATCTCCCGAGGTGAGTACTATTGTTTGATTAATAGTTTTACATTTTTGAAAACTTTAGTGTATATATAATCCATGTAACATAGTACTGATATGTTAAAAAATTTTTGTTTGACTGAATATGAATTTTTAGCATTAGAAACTAGTATTCTAATAAAATAATCCCAACAAAAGTGGCAATTAATTCATCAATCCTAACAAGTTTATCAACCCACTTTACAAAAGCATATTATAATGTTTTGGGAATTTTATTCGTCTAAGAACTGTTTATTGCAGATTTCGTCCTCTATCCAAGCTTAGTGAGTTTTGAAAATAGTCCAAATGTAATTTGAACGTATAGTTATACAACATATTTCGTGTTGAGATTAGGTGGGTCGTGCACATATTACGTCTCACAGCTAAGCACGTAAAAGGGCTTTGGCCAAGGAAAGTGACAGGGAGAATACGAAGCTTGTATTTTCTTTGTCGCTCTCGGCTCCTTAACTTATCTTGCATTGTCCCTTGATTGCGAATGTATAATAATGGCATCATTAAAGTGAAATGGAATAGCATTCACAAGAAATAAGTTTCATGGAACTAAGAATTGAAGGCTGGGAGTAAAGGTAGTCTTTGGGACTTGAATCTACATCTGTTTTAAAACTATTTAATCATAATACTAAGATTATATGTCGATATTATAACAAGCAAAATCATAGGCAACGAAAAATATGTCTATATGGCTAAGATATTAATTCCATTTGAGTATGTTTATCAATTATAAAGGTAATGTTATAAATATGCACCATTTGGGAAACACTAAGGGTCCAAAATCACTAGTTTTTTGTTTCCTGTGAAATGATTTTTCAACCGTAATTATTGTACAAATTCTTTATATTTCACTGTATATGCATATTTATTGGAATCCATTTATATGTCTTAAAATGCCCAAGAATAACTTCGAAAGACAGGCATTCACTAATATTGCCAAAGCTTTTTCAGAACTGAAACCTGGAAGCCTTTCCTCTTTTGCCTGTGTTGACTTGGCCCCTGGTGTAATCATCCCATTGAAAAATGTGTCTTTTAGGTGTCAAGAATTTTCTCATTGAATCAATAATAAGAGACTGGGGGACATAAATAAATATTATTGACTGGAAGAATTAGTACCTTAGTGGACTCTTGGACAGTTCAGCTGGAATTATTCTGACTCAAACCACAGAGGCAGGCCTAACAGATCAATCCTGTAAGGTCTGTTTGAAAAGAGTATATGTGCCATTTTTAGGCAAGAATGAAAACGGAGCATGATGGAGCTCAATAGTTATGGATTACTAAACCTTTGTAAATTTTGATTATTTTACCATCTAGTTAAAAATATGTATTCAATTGAAAACTAGAAACTGCCAATGAAGATAGGCTTTGCAGTTTTTAGGCATGCTGTACAAACGGAAAAAAAATTAGATAAAAATATGATTTTGTTTTACGACATATTTTTTAAAAGTAGAATAGGAGACGTATTATTTTACTAAAAAATGTGTGCACCTATGTATCGAATTGTTTGATCAGTTAACTAATGTAAAATGCACCCCTGCCTTTCCTAATCATGGGATGCAATAATCAGCTACTAAGTACTCAAAATAAAAACTTCAGTAGTGTCTTCGAAAAATTGATTTTTTTTTCGTATGGTTGATTTTTTTTACTGTGCGTTGTGGTTTATTATTTAAAAAAACAAAACAGGCTTAAACAAAAAGTGATAACCAATGAAACTCACGATACTGCCATTACGACAAAATTACTGATTTTTACATAATTAATCCACTATACGCATTCTCATCCATAGCATTCTATGCATGACAGGAATGCTCAAATAATATTTTATGCCAATGCCCGTTCTTTATTGGGAGGAAAAAATTTCTTTAAGTTACAACACACTGGTTAAGTTTTTATACGGATGCACTTCGTAATGAGCTGAATTGCAATTAGATCTTCATCTTTAGAGAGTAGCAGATTGACAGATAGCACGGAATGTTGATGCAACGATATAAATATAACTATAATTTTATTTTTGTTTTTGATATGTTACAGTGAAATTCATTTAATTATTATATCACCTCATACTCAAATCAAGTCTTAGATACGTAGTATATCCACCATAGATGAATCTAAATATTAGAAACGATAAAACAAGTTTGGTGGGGTTGGTGAACTGTTCTTAAAATAGATAACCCCACTTTATTTTAAAGTTTGTTAGTTTAGATTTATTAATCGCTATGAAGAGAGGTCAATCTCATATTAATCGGAATCCCAATGTAACAAAATTACTTTGAGAGAGAGAGAGAGAGAGAGAGAGAGAGAGAGAGAGAGAGAGAGAGAGAGAGAGAGAGAGAGAGAGAGAGAGAGAGAGAGAGGGAGAGAAGTTTAGTTGCGTTAATATTATAATATGTCCCATTTAAAGGTAATAAACAATATAATAGGGATGGTTATAAATAAATATTTTCATTTATTCATTATACTTCTAACTATGAAAAATATGAAATCAAATAAAATAAATTAACAATATATTAGTTAAAAGAAAAAAAAAAAAAAAAAAAAAAATCAAAAATACAACCATATTGCATATAGAATATATACACTCAGGAATCCTCGAACCAAGTTTATCTCTCCACTTACAGAGGGACAAACCAGCCCACGAGAGATCTCAGCGCTGCTTTATATCGTGTGGCAATAACCATTGAATAAAAAGCTAAGAACCATTGCCAGAACTACAGCATAAATACATGTTTACAAAAGGTTATTGGGATACAGCCGTTTTAATCTGGGTGTGGGGAACATGAAAATGATTGTGCCAGATTGTCAGGATAGTAGAGAAATCCGCATTATTATATTGTACTAGATGTATTTAATTTTTAAATTATTACATATTAAATCTGTGTCGTTTCTATTCAAGGCTTATCAAACAACTTTTATAAAGCAAACACATTATTTATCCATTTTATTATTTTTCTTCGGTTACCAATTTGAATTATTATACTAAAAAAAAAACAAACTTCTTTTATTAATTTAATCATTATTGTAATTAAACCAACCTTCAGTAGAGGAAGCTCGTCAATGATCTTTAATTAAAACCCGCAAGATTAGTTTTGTGGTGGCTGCCCTGCTCGGTTTTATCTTACGACGTGAATGGGAGAAAGTAAGTAGGGATCATTACAAGCTTCTATGATCTCTTCTTTTATTACGAGATCAAAAAAAAAAAATAATATAGATTCTATACACATTGTATATCTGTATTATATATGTAATAATGTGAAATTTAGGTATATATGAAATTTACAGGTTCAGAGGAAACGTATAGTGTTTAAATATATCTTAATACAAGCTATCACCAATATTAAAATCTGCCATACGTGGCCATAAGTACTAATGTTATAGAATCCATCCAGTCCTTGTTTACATATAAGTAGTAAAATAAAAAATATATATTTAGTGATTAAGAAATATTTTGATAAATTAAATCCCGTGAGATAATGAGTGCACGAGGTTTACTTTAACGGTCTATTTCATAGAAACATAATTTTAAAAAAAAAAAGGAAAAAATTAGTTGGTTTAAAAAATAACTACTGCAGTTTGTTGCCACTACATAATTACGATTAGTATTGGCTCATCATGTTCTTCTCAGGTCTACAAAAGGAAATCACGCTCGAGATAAGAAGTCGATTAGAAGAGTCTCTGGTGAAACACGTTACCCTACTTGGGTGCGCTGGCAGGAACTATGGTTTAGACAGGTCCAGGGACGTGTCCTAGCTCAGTGGTAACGTACCTGAAATGTATATTAAAAAAAAAAGTGCGTTATTTTTGGGTTGAATTAATTCTGAGTAATTAGTTCCTCCCTCCCCGAAAACACTAGAGGAGGTTAGTAATACTAAAATAAGCAAACAAGGAAAGGGTTTAGATAAATCCCTCTGCTGTGCTGAAACGGACCAACGACGGTAGTGAAAAGTGGTTCATGCCTGCTTTGGTAAGATGGTTCCAAAAATATCAATATATCATTCATCGACGTATAAACAATTCAAATTATACAATAATGTGTTCATAAATGATACATATATTGTCTGTATTATAAGTCAAATAGAACCATTTGAATAAAATATTATTTCATTAATGTTTTAATAAATATTAATACGGAATCCAATTATCCGGATTGATTTGAATGAAAAATATATTTTTTTATCACTCTCATTTTTTTTCTTTTATAAGTCTATTAACAGACGTTGTAGGCCGTGGTGGAGTTCATGTGAAATACGATAGGTCCCGTTTCATTAGTTTTTATGACACAAAAGAAGTAAAACTAAATAGACCAAACGGCAGGCAGCTACCGAAACTGCGTTACAGAATACATTCCTCATACTGTCAAGTTCTGAGTAAACGTACACGGGTTTTACTTAGTCTACTAGGGCCCTATTGCCGTCGCGAGTGGTCTCTTTGTAATCATAGAGAGTTATAGCATCTAAAAGAAAATTAGTTGTATCTTTTGTGTCCGAAAAACTGTACATTGTAGACCGCCTTGGGAAAGGCAAATCATAGAAAAAATTGACGGAGGAGTTCTGTGCCGGAACATCCACAATTTCCGACTGTCAACTAAACTTTGTTGTGACATTTATATAATTTTATAAACGTCACATTTTTAATGATTAAAAAAATACATAGTTACAGCATTACATGTGTCTGTATTTTTTATTTCAATACCCCAATTCAATAGTAAATCTGCTTTTTGGGTATCCGGATCAATTTTGGCCCCAATTAATAATCGGAATTTCACTGTATTATATAATTATTTCAGATTTTTACTAGCCCCTGACCATTGGAATAAAATGTCAATGGTCTGGGACTACAAGCTAAGTTATTTATCTTTTGAATGATATAAATGAAATTCACCTATAAGTTTGAATCACATTAGAGTAAAAAAATAACTAAAAACCTGAATGCCTATATGCGAGAGAATGTCTAGTATTGAACAGCAGTTTAGATAAACTTGAAGTGCTAGAAAAGAGAATTGTATTAAGAATCTTAGGTCCAGTTAAAACATCACAAGGATGGAAATTAAGATCTAATCATGCAATATATAAAAACAGAAAATTTAACAGAAAAGGTAAGAAAAAGGAGATTATTATTTTTTGTTTATATTTACAGAATGGATGATACCAGATTAACAAAAAGGATATATAAATACCATTGGTAGAAAAAAAATCAAAAAAATACTTGGATTCAAGAGGTCAAAAGAGACTTAGATAGAAATAATATAAAAGAAGAGACTACTAACAGAGATATGTTTAGAAACAAGGTATTGGGTATGGAAGGATTCCATGGAAGACTGAAGAGAAAACTTGATCCAAAGTGGTCTGAGGAGAGAAAGAAGCAGCACGGTGTAAAGATGAAGGAATACTAGACGAATATAAAACAGCAAAGAACGAAGAATTGAAATTAGCGTGTGGTCCTTAGAAGGCCCCAACTGAAAATAAAAAATGAAATAAAATATTCAATTAATTCATTATATCATATATAATAAACATATATTATCTCTAACAAATGCCTGTTTTCTGGAGCGGAGATATCATGGTGCACTCGTAAGAACGTTACGTTTCTAATCAGCTTTCTTATTGCAGACTCATCGTTAATAAATTATTTTGGTTACGCAAGCTGGTACTCGTTGAGTTATTTAAGTACGATAAGAAAATATATGCAAGATCCCATAGTGGATGGGTATGATGGTTTTTGGAATATATATAAACAGCAACATCATTTTGTATTTATATTAGTTAGAAGAACTCAAAAAAAGAAAAGCATTACACTTTATAAATATTTTAAATTGCTAGAGCTGTAAAAAGTGAAGATTAAGTTTTTTCTTCTATAACTAATAATTATGCTTATTTGTAAAGGGTTAAATTAGAATTTTTTTTTTTTTATTTATTCATTTATTGAATTTTACTACAACTTTAGCCTCCTAATTTACAAAACAATCTTAAAAACTATTTGGACCAACGGAATTGAACTATGGGGTACAGCAAGACAAGCTAATGCCAATCGCGTTCAATCAACCAAATCCAAAGTCCTCCGAACAATTATTAATGCACCATATTATGTTACTAATAAAACCCTACATATTTACCTAAAAAATTGTTTTGTCTTTGATCTCATTTCTACAAAATTCCAAATTTCATCAAAATCTATCTAATCATCTAACCAGATAGAGGATTGGCTCAATCTCCCCAAAACCTTTTGTAAAATGGAGTTATGTTGGAGTTTTGGTGATGACCAGGTTCTCCATTCATTTCCTGAGTATCTACGGCTATCTCGTTTCCTCAGAGAGCAACGCTGAGATCTCTTCGGGTCAGACTTAACTCCCAATTTGGGGAACAGGCTTGATTCGGGGTTCCCCAGGCTGAGTGTGTCTGTATTGTACATATAGTATGAACGTGTCATAATTTTTGTATTTTTATTGTTTTACTTATTTTATTATACTTTTTTTATGATTGTAAGAAATTTATTAGTTTTATTTTTATGATAATTATAGGTTTCATTTTTATCTGTTATGATACCTATTGCCCTTCACTGAGGCAGATTGTACATCTATTCCAATAAAAGTTTTCAAATAATAATAATATTTCGGCATGAAGATAATAACAAAATTAAATACGAAATGTCAATACATAAAAGATTGATACAGTTTATGGCCTCATACCCTGTGAATCAACGGACGTGAGAGATTGTCTTCTGTGAAACCTTGGCCCAGACAGAAGTTCGGCAACTCATCCCTCCAACGTAATCTAAATGTAAGATCTTGGTTGATTCACTGAGCGTCGTTTCACTTGTCCTCAGTTTGAGTTTCCAGCAGGATTAAAATTCATGGATTTTTATTTTTTATGTTATGGCTAAACATATAGGAGTCATAATAAATAGTTTTATTTGTTCTATCTTCCATACCAGATAAGCTTTCAAAGCTCCCAATAAATTACAAAATATTTATTTACATGACAATATCTAGACCCATTTTGACATAAGTAGTTGAGCTTTAGAGCACTAACTAAACCTTCTAATTCTTCTTGTATCCAATCCTTATTATCTAAAATTCTTCGTAATATACTTATTCTTATTATGTCACAAACAAACTTTTCCATAAAGATCTTTAAGTTCTATATGTTGCTGATTTGACACAAACCAGATAACTCCATAGTAGTAATAGTAAACTCCATATTCCTCAGTTATCATAGTCATACTCAATTTCCGATAATCCTCCGAGGCATCTGAAAATAATATGGCCAAGAGACCTTCTAATGTACAACTTTTATTTTAGAGCTACTAGTGAATAGTTTTTACATGTTATTGACATGTCATTGTAATCATTTTCTTTAAATTTATATGTTTTATATAATGTATATAATAGTAAATATTAATAGATAGTTATAAAAAAAAAAAAAAAATTCTATCAAGCTGAATCCTGATTGTGAGGTCCATATCAAATCACTAAACGAATTTTTGGTTCAAAGTAGCTGAGTATCCGGAAGATATTTGACGGATACCATACAATCTTTTACCTCGTTATTGGCACACTCTCCTCATTGAGATGACAAATACCGATGTTTCCATAGATAACCAAAAGTCCGATGTAACTTACACCTGAGAATAGGAACATGCCATTTTCAGATCGTTATGTTGCCTTACGTGGGACAATCTCAATAGGCGACCGCCGTTGTGTAATAGGTGATGATGACCCTACATGATCCGCTCTTCCCTTGGCAACAATTAGATCCACTGTGACGCAAACTTGGGACTTGAGTGGGTTGTGGGAAGATTGTATGCATAGTAAATTACTAAGTTTCATGTATCCACTCAGTAATCCTGGGTTTGTTAAGATTTAATTGAAGCATAGTAACAGGCATCTTGTTAGTACAGTACAGTCTCGATAATCCCGCATATATGGTACAAGATCACTGGATGTAAAGGGAAAAAAACACATGGAAAATGAAAAATTATTGCATTTTTAACAAATATTTAAAAAATATTCAGAATAAAATACCTATTTATGCTATTCTAATTTATGACACTGGCATGTAAGACAGACAGTCTTTCGTTAAATTTCTTCCGGGAGTCGGATCTTCATTTCTATTAAAGAAAGTTTTGTTTAGTAGAAGACTAGAGGTAGCAATAGTTTTTCTTGTTGATGTTTTAGACTTTTTTTGGACCCAACTATTGAATTTCAGACCTTAATTTATTTAAAAAAAACTATATTAAAACTTTTTACAATAACAGTTCAGTCCTCAAGAAACTAGACTCCTTTGACCTCAAAATGATACGTATAGCAACTGGAGCGATCAGAACCAGTCCTATATCAAGCGTGCTGTGTGATGCTGAAGAATGGCCTCTAGAGCTTCGCAAGCACTACTTGCTATTAAAATTCTTAGGGCGCCTGAAGTCGAGCCGAGATTTTTTCGAATTAACTAGATAAAATATACCTCCCCGAATTTCCGCTTATCTGTCCGACCTATTTCAGGTTCCAAATATCTACTTAGCTCATCCCTATTCTATGCCTCAATGGAAAACAATCAATGCCTCCTTCGACTTCTCACTTTTCTCATTCAATAAATTACTTATCCGCAAGATTTTATGCAAAAACCTTTTCTTGAGTCTAAATCAAAATATAAAGATTTCCTTTTTATTTTTATTGAAGCTCCAAGGAAAACAAAGACACATGTTGCGTGGTAACATTTTCCTGAACGACAGTTCGATATTGCCTTCCTAAACTATACTCGGTTTTCTCAGGTGAATTATTTGCTGTCCACTTAGCACTTAATATAGTTAAAGTTATAGATAACATCAAAATAGTAATTTGAACAGACTCTTTCTTGGCTTTAAATAACTTATAAAACTCACATCACTCTAACAATCCAATTTCCAACACAATAATAGAACAGTTATTAACAATAAATAAATGTATACACTTTCTTTGGGTATCAAGCCATGTTGGAGTACCTGCTAAAGAGACAAAAAATATGTTTCCTGTGCCCAACTTGCCGATTGTCCTCAGCGACCACCAAATATATATTAAAAAACAGTGCAAGGAGGCATGGATTAATTATTGAACCGGATACAAACAAACTAAAAATGATCTGTCCTGATGCTCAACCATGGCCACTGCTAAGCAGCTCTAGGAAGGAACAAGTAGTGATTATTAGACTCACAAACCAACACCTGCTCCTAGGTACATCACAGCCCACGTCCTCAAGGTGCCATGTCCCTCTATCACTAGGGCACATATTCGGTAACTGCGGTCTACACCCCACAGCTGGAACACCTCTCTTCAACAAGGACTTCAACAAGCACAAGCCTTCAAAATTATCAACCGGATGTTCTAAAGTTCTTCAGGGATTGTAGGATCTTTAGTATTCTTCAAATAAACTAGTATCCAGAATTTGCCTAGTGCCCCTGGCCATGTCGCAGCATACTGCATCTTAAAATAAATAAATAAAATAAAATAAATTTCAGTTTCACCTCAGTAAAGTTAACTGACAAAAATATACCATACACGGCAGGGCTGTGCCGGTAAAACAACAAAATATTCTACTTGTGATTCAGTAAAAAAGAGGCCAAAAGTAGGTTTTATCTTCATCTTATCAAACCTTGGTACATAAATTTTTCCAAGCTGTCCTCTCTTATCTTAAGGCATCAGTCTCGGCATGAACCTTGTTCTTTTACGAATATAGGCTTGTAAAATAAGCTCGAAAAGCAACGCTTACATATGAAAATACCACTCGATTTCGTTATAGAAATTAAGAAGTAAAAACTGGGCTGACTGCTATCAATACTTCACTAATAATTACAGTTATATTTATTTCGAGTTGTATTATTATAACAATGCTAATTTTTTTTTAAAATCAAAATTGAATTTATTTAAATCCTACCCAAATTAATATTTTAAAAAATGGGCTAAAATCATTACTTAATTTTATTTTTGATATTAGACTATTGGGAATAGTTATCGAGCCACATAATTTATTATTATTATATTTTTTTTTTTTTAACTCTAAGACGTTCTTATATTTTCTTAATATCACTGATAATTTATACGGTTTTGATTCATTTGGTAACAAAAGACATCTGCCCTGATTATGGTCATTATGGCCGATATGTTTACAAATAAAATAAAATATGTTTATTAACATTGCTTAAAAATATTTTGTCTGATCCCACCCAAAATCCCTTTCAATATATTGACTGCCACTCAACATAGCTCTTTAATGTTCATTCGCTCGTAACAAAAGTAAATATTTTTGAGGATAGTCGTGGTATTTCTCAATTACAATACATTGTTTACACATTTTAACAGTAAAACTGATGTTTAAATTAATACAGCAAGTCCCTATGATAGAGAATAATAAAACAATAGGTCAGTCGAAATCAAACTGGAGTATTAATGTTACACGATTGTTCGCGGTGTATCCTTAGGATACAATCGTGTGTAATGGCTTAGCTGTAACGAGGCCGGGGGAGGTTTGACAAACGAGAAGAAAGTAGATTAAAGGAGAAAAGAATGAATGAAAGGAGAACGCCGCCCTTCCGGTTTTTCCAACATAATTGCCGTTTTCAAATTCAACTAGTATCTAGTCCAGTCAATAAACATACTGTAGAGTGCATAAAATATGCGATAATTTAGCATCTAAAAGTCCCCGCCTCTGAAGGGTGAGCTTAAGTGGGGGAGGAAGAGGAGAAAGTCCCATTTTTCGGTTTTTCGATTATATCTCGAAAACGGTGAACTCTAGAAAAATATGGTAGATTAGTTTTCTAGCCCAAATAAACTATTAACACATCATTAAAAACCGTTAAATCCCGAAATATTTTAAAATGGTATCCTTATGGACGAAAACTCATAAAATCGTTAAACTTTGAAAAAAAAAGTATCCTTAAGGATGAAAACTTTTTTTTTTGGGGGGGGGGGGGGGGGAGGAGAGTGGCCAAGAATGTCCATCAGCCACCAAAAATCATCAGATCCTGGGAGATCTAAAACAGTATCCTTTTGGGCTGAGATGGGGGCTGACTATGACTTAGACCGACTTTTTAGCTGGCTAAAATGCCGATAAGTCGGCCAAACCTTCCGCTGGAATACGAGTAACATCAGCAATGTTCGAGGAGCATCGTTTATAGCTTTATAACCGTTTGTACATATAGGTGCAAGTTTTTGTTTATCTTATATATTTTACAAACGGGTCTGTATAAAACTGAGAGCCGTTTCAATTTCAGTCTATCTACATACCAGAGTTGTTTTTTTTAAGCAAAATTAAGTAAAAGTCAGTGTTTGAAATTTTATCATGCCAAAAATATCGTGTTTATGGATTAATATATACAACACAAAAATAAAAATCGTATGTATATTGCTAAAATATCGGTTTCCTTTTCGTGTCACAACCTTTATATTTCATTTCGATCAAGATTTAACATTTTTTAACATATGGCACTTATTTTCTTTATGATTCGCTTTATATATTGCCAACTGGTCAGCTCAACTGCTGATTATTCAAAATCGATTCCAAAGTATCGACCAATAACAGTGATATTCTTTACGGATCTTATATCATAATGTCTTTGAGATCAAATATTGCTACTTGAGTTGTCCGGGGGCTTTCTTGTTTTCTTTAAACTAACTGTACTGTAATTATACTGTGTATACTTATTGTTAAATATAAATATTAGTTTATTATCCCATTTACAGTATTTATCGAAAGGGTTAGGTAACATTTGGCGTTGCTTTAGTAAACAATTTGTGGAATTATTTTAATCTTTTTAATTTGAACTGTAGTTAACTTATGTATTATATATTTCATAAGGAGGCGTGGTAGCTCAGTGGGTAAGGCGCTTGACTACCATTTATATATATATATATATATATATATATATATATATATATATATATATATATATATATATATATATATATATATGTCGTAGGTAATAAATGCAATATGCTGTTTTATAATTTATTTCTTGTACGATTTTGCTTATTTAGTCCTCATATGGATTTTTTATTAGTGCAATTTATTTCTGAACCAAGGCATAGTTACAGAGAATCGATAATCGATTTTTCGGTATCGGTGCCTATATCGAGAATCGAAAGATTTTGGTACCGTCAGATCACTAATATTTTTATATACATATAGAAAGTGGCCGTTTATCAGTAGTTTATCCCCATATTTCAACATGCGATTCACTGGAGAATACACAGCGGTGATAATGTAATTTCCTTTGCAGTCAGTTAGCTAATTTCAGCGCAACGTTTCGGACGCATTGTTGGGCAAAGGAGTCTGGAGATCCCACAGGTAATGGGGCGGAAGCTGGAGTCCTTCTGGTTTGTAATAATTGCGCTTGCTCAAGAGGCTAAGAGCCTTTGGAAGAGCTCTTATCTGCCCTACCTGCTCTCCTTCCCCTCGCACGTATTGTTGCTAATTGAAAGGTGCTCCTTAACCACAGCCTCTGTTGTAGGAGTAGGGTCACTTTGGTCCGGTGTACAAGATAGTAGAAAGGGTGTGAAGTAACGGCTTTCGACGTTTCATGAATCTCAATAATGTAACAACCAAGACTATCTTTCTTGAAAGAACAAATCTTTGGTCTTATGTAAGTGCTTCCTTAAGTACCTGTTTATATAGACGGTGATTCTTTTCAACTATTTATGTCAATTCGGTTCTGTACATGAATAACAGATTCTATGCAAGGTTGATTCCCTACTGGCACAAACTTAAAATAGGACTATTAGAAATATTTATCTCGTCATGTAAATAAAAATCTGGATTGTTTTGAACGATTTTCTTATTTGTAAATACTTAAAAATATTTAATTTTCTACTTGATATATTAGTTTCACACCCGAGACTTTGTTCAATTTGTAGCTGTTTTCATTCCATGGATAGCGAAAAATCCTACGTATTTTAATAGTATGCTCTTATATGTTCATTTAATCTTTGATTTACTGATCGTCCAGTTTTTTCAATGTGTTTTCAGTCAGTACATTTTAGTTCATATTCACTGGGTATTTTTTTTTAAAGGATCTGTTTTGCCTGTAGATGATGGAAAATGTGATGACCATTGTTTTCCATTCCTATTTAGTTTATCTATATTTATTTTTCATAGTGTTGTAGTTGGCTCTTGAAATTTCTCACAAAAGCCTTTCTTTTTTTTCTTATTAGAGGATATTTTAAATTAAAAATTTCAAATATTTCCATCTTTTTTTTTTAGCCCGCAAATTTTTTTTGAATTCGACTTTTTTTTTAATAACATTTCAAAATTTATTGAGATTCAATTCTGTAGTTGCGATTTGAAAATATTCCAAATAAAAACAGAAATATCAATAATATAAAAATATAATTTCCGAAATTAAAAGAGAAAATGCTATTATATGCCCCATGGTAAATCTAAAATATGCATTATGAAAATAAGGTTCAAGGAAGCAAATAGAGGGTTAGAAGGGTAGAAAGTTTATACGTCGACGTATTATGAACTGAACATGTTTTTCCAAATCAAATTGCATAACAAAATCATTCAGTTCGCCAAAGGGTTTGTCTTCGTATAGGCGTTTTCTGTTTGGTTTTGAAGTATGTTTTATTTATTGATGGTATCTAGGACTAGATGTCAAATTAAGGGAGCTGCATGAAGAAATCTGGGACGACCGACAGCTTCAGAGAAAATAAATTATAGTCGGGCAGAAGAAGTCGGAGAGTGAAAGAAATGTGATAGATAAGTGAATGTCTGACGTGTAAAGTTCAGAGGAAGCCGGAAATGACAGTAAAAGGTAAGGAGTCGATCAAGTCGAACACCAAAGTAGCTAATTGATGATGCTATTTAAATTTCGGCATTATTAAGCTTGGTAGCCTTGATCTGTTTTATTTAGGATTAACGAGACAATTAAACTATAAAAAAATAATAATTTAGACTTGATTAAAGAATTCATGTTTTCTGGGAAAAATGCCGTAATCTAGTATTCAAATGGTGAAATTTTTGAGTTATACTTCTTAGAGTTTTGTTTTGTTGTTTTTATTGCTTTTCTGTCACGATAATAAAAATGTAAAGAAAAGATCATTTATAATGTTGCAGTAGCCATGCATTGTTATAATGTGGGAACTGAGATATCTTCTTTCGGAAATCTATTACATATTCCTCTTCATGCACCGTATCATTCAATTGTTACAATAATTCTGTTCTCTTTCTTGTGAACACAACGTAATTTCATGTGTCATGGCATCAGTACAAATTATAACGTTCTTATTCGTTATTTCTATGATATTTGATAAAAATAAAAATATATTTATCGATTTTGAATTAGTGAGTCAGATTGGGTAATAATTATATTAAATTTTTTAAAAAATCAGTGTACTTGACTTAAATGCGAATTATGAAGACATTTTTTCATGATGGAAGATTTCATCATCTTATTTCAATTTTTTAACACCCCTTTCGGCTATAAAGATTGATGGGCAAATAAAATTTACTTTTTATTCAATTTTTTTTAAGCCTAAGTTGGAGGATAGAGTAGGAAAAATAAGTGTTACATTTGTAGCCTGTAATTATTATTTCTTTATTTCTTTTTTGTTTCCTTGTCATTTCCGACTTCAATATTTATCAGAAAGACGTTCAAACCTACCGACTAATTACAAAAGACTCATTTACATGGCAGTTATCAGACCTATTTGGACATATGGAATTGTCCTTTAGGGCTCCGCTAAACCATCTAATATTGTATCCAATCCTTGCAATCCAAAATCCCTCGAAAAATCCTTAATGCTCCTTTTTGTGTCACAAATAAACTTATCTATAAAGGCATTAATATTCCATTAGTTGCTTATTTATCCCAAACCAGATACCTTTCCTTACATTGTAAACTCCATAACCATTTTAATCTACTTTTCTCTCAACTTGCTTATCATTCTAATCCCTATAATCCATCGAGTTGACTGAAAAGAAGATGGGCGAGAGACCTTATATAGATTTTTTTTCCTGTTTATTGAGGTGCTACTAGTGAGTGGAACTTCACATATAATAGAAACGTCACAGTAATAATTTCCTCAAATTTACTTATTGTACATATATGTATACAATTGTAAATATCAATAAATAGTTTTTTAAAAAAATATTGAATTTGAATGAGATGATTAAAGATCACTTTAAGAACTTAAAACATAAAGGGTATAGTTGAAGGGATGAACGCTTAATTGTAAACTAGATAGTGGTGATTATATTTGACAATGTCTCTGAAGAATTCCACAGACAATTCATGCATTTTTTTCTCTCAGTAGATAGTAAATTATAATTTATTTATAAATTATTTCTGTATTCTATAGAATGCAGGATAGAACCAATGATTCCGTTCCGGTGCCATATGTTGGATTCTTATCTGGTGGCTATTTTCCGAATTTCCACAGCTGAAAGCTTCAAAAAGGATGCTCACGTAATAGCTAATGTCTTCCATCTCGAAACTAGCTTATAATAACGTGGATCGATTGGATGCAATGAGAATATTGCTTGAAATGGGCATTCTAGACAAGCTTGTGAGGCAAGTTAAATTACTTTGAATAGAAGTGAATGCCAAGTCGAGTTGCAAAACGTGCTTGAACATCCAGGTTGAAGGGAACGGTTGAGTTACAAAGAGTGATCCACTGTCACCTGTCCTCTTTCACATGGCTCCAGAGAGTGGAACATTGACGATAACCGTTCTATCTTAGCTTCATCTACTCAGATGCTAGACGTAGTTTTTTATAGAAACGTTTAAAATTCTCCCCCTACACATTAATATTCTTATTAATTAGTATACGTTATAGCTTAAGTATTAATAAAGTTAAAATTAAAAAAAACGAATTCAAGATTAAAACTACATGTACAAACTTAAACTAAAAATTAAAAAAAAAATATTTCAATTACTTCGAAACAAAGAGTATTAAAGGACAATAAAAGAAATCATCTATACTTATATACCTATTAACAATTTATGATCAGTTATTTTTGGAATCGGAACAAACTTAAATGGAAAGGAAGCTGATAGTTGTAAAGAAGTGCAGAAAGTTTGTTGCAAAGGCAGGATTAAACTCCCCTTTTTGAATCCAAACATAACTGATCTTAAATTGTGAATAAGTATATAAGTATCGATAGTTATGTTTTGATGACCTTAAATGCTTTTTGTTTTGATGTAATTAAAAACAATTTTTGTTTTGTTTTTTCTGTTTAAGTTTGTACACGTAGGTTTAATCTTTAATTCGGATTTTTTTTTTCTCCTAAAAATTCTCTTTTTTTCTAATTGTAAGTGGTAAGTGATTCTATTTTGTTTTTATTTACTTTTTAGTTCAAGCTTGTACATGCAGGTTTAATCTTGAAGTCAATTTAGGTTTTTTTTATTTCTTCAAAAAAAGAAACCGTTCAAAAAAAGAATTACCATAATCCATTCATTATTGACAGGATAATCGCAAATATTAAAGAAAAAAAAATCAGTCAAATTGAGAACCTCCTCCTTTTTGAATTCGGTTAAAAATTGTTCATACTATGATCTTTTATTTCTATTAAAAAAACTTGTAAAAATTTTATTGTAAAAATTTTACAGTCTGTCTCTTTGAAGGTCAATATCTAATAGAGATAATGGTGAATCCATACAAAATATAAAAAATAATATATATAAAAAAAAATGATAATCAACAAAAAACAAAATAATAATAATAATAACAAAAATTAAGGTACAATCACAGCCTGGAGATCCCGTATCAAGCATGTTCCTTCATCACTTATTGGGAGTCAAGGCCAGACCCAAAGAGGTCCCAGCGCTGCTCTCTTAGCTGTATCCGGTGGACGGTGATTGAAAGTGATACACTACAAAGCATTTGAACTTCTAGAAAAGTGGTGAACTAATGGATATAGAGAAAGATTATGTATTCCTATAAATCTTCAATTATATTTTTAGTAGATTGCATGATTTGCTGTTCATGATTCGAACGTATTTGGACTGGAAGGGTAGAGCTATTTTGCGCTACGCCTAATTTAGTTACGATAGTTTAATGATCTGCTCTGTATAAGATAGTCCGCCCAACTCTTTTAAAATTTCCTTAACAACCAACAGCTATTATCGATATTATTTTTTTTTTGTTTATATATCTTTACAAATATTAAAACCTTCCTCAAGTAAGAGCGATAAATAATAGTTCTCTAAGTTCGCACTTATCCCTTATATTAATAATGCATTAGGTTTTATTTCTTCTCGGGCTTGGAAGAAAATTTTTATTAAATTAGTGTTATTAGAAGTATTTTTCAAAATTTCAAAATAACAATGCCAATCTTGAGAGAATTTTATTTAAATAACTTAACCTCTAGTTTTGTATTCCACAAGTTGGGGGGTCTAACCTGAGTAAGAGTTCCCCAAAAAATGCTTAAATATTTCGCACGAGTATGCTTGAGATAACAAGGTTTTCTTTTAAGTAACTATTTTATAAAATTATTTTTATTTGAACTATTGCTTACTTATGTTACTTTTACTATTGCTTATCGCCCTCAACTGTTGGAGTCTATTGTATTTTACATCTGTCATTACAAAAAAAGAAAAAAAAAAAGGTTTGAGCAATGATTCGGGATTTCGGGATGGATATGGAAGTTAATATTTCTATATATAAAAGATTTTCAGCACGCTACTAAAGAAGTGAAAAGAGCGTTTTGAATATCTCTCAGATCTTATATCAGGAAAAAATACAAAAAATTTAAAGAAAACTTCGGATTAGCACTGAGAGTAAATGTTCTAAAATGCAATTTTTAATGAGTAAGATATCTTTATAGCTAGTAGCTTTTTTTTTTTTTTTTTTTTTTTTTTTTTTTTTTTTTTTTTTTTTTTTTTTTTTTTTTTTTTTTTTTTTTTTTTTTTTTTTTTTTTTTTTTTTTTTTTTCCCAGAAAATCTGAAGCAAAAAAATAAATAAAACAGAGTCTATAAATTTACAACAATACATTTACAATTTCTGTAAGTAATCAGGTATTAATCAAATAATGTTTATTATTTAAAATATTATTAAATATATGTTTTTTTTTATTACTTCTAATATTTATACTAACATTTAATTGTTATAGGAATGGTGCTATGGGATCAATATGTTAGTATTATTATATAAAGCTCTGCAGATTGTCTGTTTATATAACTTGATTTATTGAAATGAAATATATATATACACAGGATAGAGAAATTACACTATCTCGGATTCCTTTTATTTCAGTAAACCAATAATATAAATAAGTAATGTAAAAAAAATATAAATGAAAATAAAAAAAATAAAATCTACTGGCTGGCTTAAATGGCAGGCAATTATGCTGGCGAAAGAAGAAATATAGTTAAAATCCATAAAAAATAAAAATTTATTTAAAATATAAATAAATATTTTTAACTATATCGCGTTTATCATCCTAATAATATATTTAAATCCGACTCTATCCCAATTAGTTATATAATTTATATCTTTTTGTAAGCCAATATATTTAAAAATCCATTTACAACCAATTTTACGTAACACCGATAAGGCGCCTAAATCCTAAAACTAGAAACTCTAGACACATGTTTCAGAAATTTCTCTATAATAGTGAAATGTTGTCACAATATTTTTCTGTTTCGCTGGTCATTTATCTACGACTAGGAAGGGAACACCTCGCGTGCTATGAGTATGCATATATAGACACATACGTCTAGAATTACTATTCACATCATGACATCATCACACTCATATTATGTCATAGGTTTCTACGCTGCGTCTTCCACTTTTTATTTTTTCTAGCAATTTTGAATACATTTAGGAAATTCCAATAGGTTTTCAATTTTATTAAATTTTAACTCGAAATGTTTAGGATACTTTAGGTTTAATGAAGTAGAAGGATGTTTTTTATTTTTATTTTTTTTATTTTCGATCCTAATTTATTTAAATCCTCATCATCCTGATTTGAAGTCGAGAATAAATCAGAGTTTCAGTAATAATACTATAATAGTTAATTAAGTATTATAATGATCAGTAATATCTCTCTCTCTCTCTCTCTCATTTATTGATATTGACAACTGTACAAAACAATATACATTAAGTAAATGTGTTGATAGTGAATTCATTGGCATGTAAATAACTTGTGAAGAACTACTCACTAGTAGCACTTCAATAATATCTACACTAAAAGGTCTCTAGGCCATCTTCTTTTCAGACGCCTCGGAGGATTATCGGGAATGGAGAGGGAAGCAAGTTGGGAGACTAGTGGATTTGAGTGGTTATGGAGCTTACTATGGAAGGATAGGTATCTGGTTTGGGCTAAATCAGCAACATATGGAACATTAAGATCTTTATGGATAAGTTTATTGGTCACAAAATAAGGAGCATTGAGGACTTTTCGAAGGATTTTGGATTGTAAGGATTGGATACGAGATGAATTGGATGGTTTAGTGGAGCCCCAAAGCTCTACTCCGTATGTCCAAATAGGTCTTATCACAGTCATGTAAATAAGTCTTTTGTAATTTATTGGAAGCTCAGAACGTTTGCCTAGTAAATGTTGAAGTAGTCTGTAACGACGAGCAGTTTCTTGTCGTTTTAGTCTTGTATGTGGATTCCAAGTAAGACGCTTGTCCAAGTGGAGTCCTAGGTAGCGGATCTGTTCAACAGGGATTAGTGGAATATCATTAAAGGATACTGTAGGGCAGGACGAAGGGTTTACGACGAAGGGTAAAAGTTATTTGATGGGATTTGTTTGGATTTATTTTTATTCTCCAATTTTGACACCATTCTTGAATGTTAGTAATATGAGATTGTAGTGATTGGGATGCAATGAAAGGATTATTATTTACTGATAACACACAAGTGTCATCGGCGTAAGTGGTGAGGACAGTGGTAGGATGAGTCGGGATGTCAATATATCTACCTAAATAAATTATAACTCAGTTACATATTGAGCGATATTTACTATAATAATTTTTTTCTATTATTTCTTCAGGTTGAAGTACTCCTATATCATGACCATTTATTTATAAACACACACAACATCAAATTCCTCAGTGTCAAAATGTTTAATAGTTTATTGTAATACAAAATGTTGTTAAAAAAAAAAAAAAAAAAAAAAAAAAAAAAAAAAAAAAAAAAAAAAAATGTTTTTCTTTCATAGCTAGTTGTCAATTGCATAGGTAATGTTTCTTCACTAAGAGATGTATAAATAAAATTCATCGCCTTGTTTGAAAATAATTGTCATTATATTTCAAAGGTTTCACTTTCCAAAGGAAGAATGCATAAAGAATAAATTGTAGACGTTATTTTTTTTTCTGGACAATCAAGCAGCTAATATACCATTTGAATATGTGATAACGTTTATAATCCACAGACTGGTAGAAGATGTAGTGTATGAATGCCTTACGGTACGCTCAGAAGAAGAATACGATTATGTACTTTGACCACATTCCAATATACGCACAGGCGATAGTTACGCAACAGAATTACTCTGCGTGAAGAGAAACCGGCTCCAGTAATGACTTCTGTCTGAAGAACATCTTATAACAGAAAAAAAAGAAAAAAAAATGTATATGTTTATAAGCAAGTTTTAAGTTCAAAGGTCAGCCTCGTTTTCGAGTTCAAGTTTATTTTATATTTTATTCGTTATTCATTCATATCATTCATTTCATTTTTTAAGAAAGATTTTTGAGAAAACAAATTTTATGTCATCATAACTAAAAAAAAAAAAACTAATTGCCTGATCTTTATCTATAGGAAATGTGAATCATTAACTAGGATCTTCGTTAATAATTTATTTCCTGTTGTGAAATAGTGTGTGAAAACACTTTTATGATGTAGGGCCAATAATAATGGCGTGTATAAAAAAACAAAAAAAAACATGACCATTTCTTAAACAAATATTTGTATTATTTTTTCTTTGATATAAAATACAATTAATACTGAAAGTATAGTCCATTGGACAGCATTTTCAACTTCCGCAAAATTACCTAATTTTTTCCCTTAAAGAAAATGGGCCATGGATCAAAACAAGTAGTAATCCGAAGGGGCGAGGTCTGGACTATATGGTGGATGAGGCAGGAGTTCAAACCCATGAAGTTCTGTAAACTTTTCTGCTGATTGTTGAGAAGTAAGTTCGTGAGGGACCAGTCTACCGGTCTTTTTCACCTTCCCCATGGAAAGAAGATGGCGACTAACAGTGTCTTTCTACACACCACACTCCCTGGCAAGTTCGGGAGTACTTGTGGACGGATTTGACTCAACAGCTTCCTTTAGAACCTCATCAATATCCATTAATGCGGCCCGGAGCCCTTCTTCCTTTCCAACGTCCTATCTCCACTTCTCAATTTTTCAAACCAACGCCGCGCAGTGCGCTCTTCAAGGACACCTTCCCCTTCATATTTAATAATTTCATGAGTTGCTTCAGTGGCTGTGATTTTTTTTTCCAGTAATGTCTTAAAATTACGAGAATTTTGTAGGACACTGTCATGTTTTTCTTTGAAATAAAGAACTGAACTGAGGCCTTTTTTTTAAGAAGTCCAGTGTTAGTAAACAATCTTAGAAAATGCTTTAAAGGAATTATTAAGTATTGATAAATAATAAATAGATATTAAAATATTTACAGACTTTTGAACTCTGGAATTTGATAAAACGGTCATTTTTTTTTTCTTTACGCCCTATTAACAGATTTCATATGTTTCTACTTAAAATATTAATTATTCGACCATTTCCCTCGATATTGAAAAAGCTTTTGACATTGTTTGTTTGAAGGTATACTGTTACCTTCTTCTTCTATATTATTCTCAAAGATTTTATCTTTTGTTTAATTTTATCAATATTATTCTCTTTATCTTTCTCGAAGATCGTTTTCTTTTCATATAATCCACAGCCTTCGTTCGCTTTTCAAAGACCACCTGCATATTATTGAGATAAGTAGTAAATTTATTGATTTAAGGCAAACCAAATGACGTTCTTATTGAAGAAAAATAATTCTCTAAATGAACACATGTATAAATTAATGCAGGACAAACAAAAAACGTTGTATATTATCTCAAAATATATCTAAACCTTAGGCTTAATATTATATCGAAATAATAAATAGTACCATGGATTATTATATTGGATACAATGAAACAACGCTACATACGTAGTACTGACACATTTACTTGACAAACCATCACCACAAAAAAAAACAGAAAATAATTTATAACTCATTACTAAAACACATTCAGAAAAGAAACTGAGTTATAAGAAAGAAAAGAGGAGCGGTATCTCATTGGGCATGGCAATATACTAAGTTTCCGGCCAATCCGAAATTTTTACATAACTTCGTTTTATATGTTTTTTATTTAATATTTTGGTTTAATTTATGTTGATTTAGAGTTTTTTAAAGAATTTAACGGTTTTCTGCAAAAGAAATGAGCTAATTTAAAGGAAATAAACAAAAACAAATAATTTATGCCTATGAAAGAAACAAATTTTTCAGCTGTTAATAGTTTTAGAAGATTACTCCACAGTTTTTTAAAGTAAATTTGTATTAATATATAGTTGTCATACCTTTGACAGAAATATCAGCTGAACACCAGAATTCTGTCTTGTAAAATAGACTGCTAGTGATTTCATTATAATTTTTAAACTCCTTAACACCTTCTATCAATGTTCTATCGGTTTAAAGTCCAAGCTTTAAGCCACCTACTTCAAAACGTTCCCTTTTTTAGACTGAAGCAACCGGGTTGCTCTAGCTGGAATATTTTTTAGATTGTTATTGTGCTTCAAAATACCATTTTTTTTTTCGGCCATATTGCAGTAAATTTTTTCGCATTATATACGTTCGTTTATGAGCACTAAGGTTCCAACACAATGAACTGAAAATGCACCCCACACCGCTACATTCCTACCACCAAACTTAACAGTTGTTTTAAATTAGAAAAATTAGAAAATTCCCTAATGAAGTCTTGCATAATGTTTCCAATCACTAGCCATCAAAATTATTTTTTTTTCGTCCAAAAAGACCTCATTTTTCCACCTATTAAAAGTCCAATGAAAATATTCTAGGGCAAATGAATGGGCGGGGTCTCTGATTTTTCTTGCTGATGAATGGTTTCTTCAGAGCGGCTTGGCATTAGCGATGTTTAGGCGTCTTAATTCATAGGAGGTGTCATCAGCACATCGTTCTGAGTTCATTTTCAAAAGTCTACTAAAGGCTTTATCCGAATTTTTGAGGTTCTTTCTGGCCTTCCTTTCCTTATTCGATCCTCTAGGCTATGACCGCCACGGATTTTACGTAGGAAGTTACTGTTAATTTATTACGAGAAATGTACCTTCCTCGGAGAGAGAGAGGATTCTGTCTCAAAACTGAGGACTGGCATGAAGAGACTATATTGATAGCCAAAGTGCCAGGCATAAACTTAATTAGATCAACTCTTATTTAATCCACTGCAAACAGTCAAAGGGTGACCAGAAACTTATGTTTATGAAAAATTGTAAAATACCTCAGTAGAAAAGAAAGTGCTTACAGGTCAGTGAAAGGTGAATTGTTAGAGGTGTATTAGTTACTGGATTAACCCATATAATCTCACTTTGAACGGTGTTATTAGAGACCAAATATTAAAGAAAATTTAAGTGGCCAGAAACTTTTGAACACCACTGAATACCTAATAAAAAAATATGGCTATACAAAATCAAATAGATAAAAATCAAACACAATTTGGCATTGAGAATTGCGCGTACCCTGTTAGAAAAACCTTTCACTATCAGAGTAAATAAGTTAAAGAAGGGTATTTAAAAATAACCAAGCACAATCCCCTTCCTATAACTATACGAATCGTTAGATGTGAACACAGCTGCATAAGCTTATTCTAAGTAGCTCGTTAGGTTAAATACCTTCAGAGAATTCTCACTCTTCGTTAATTTGAATCGCTCATAATTAATGAGGATCTTGAATATTTATTTTTACTTTCTATTGCTCAGAGACGAAAGTGTCCGAGACTTTATCTCAAATCGAAATAGACGTTTTTAGTTTGTGAATTGGTCAAACATTGTAGTTATGAAATGCATATTATTTAAAACATTATAATTTTCGAAATCCAAAATTACTTTCAAAATAACTTTATTTTTTTATTATGATTAGTAAAAAAACGAAGTATGTTTATTTTCGTTTATTTTTATGAAGTAATTAAATTAAAGATAATGCAGGAAAATAATTCATTTCAAACATAAAAACAATTTTGTATGAACAATATTGAAAAAAATAACTTTTATAAAAAGTAACTAACCATTAATAACTTCAATTTTTTATTCATAAATACCTGATGTTCAGACTTACAGGTTGTGAAAAAAATGTTACATCTCGATCAAAAAATTTAAAAATATTTTAGGGTTTAATATTTTACAATATACGTTATTGAAGAATTATAAGTACAAATATTTTAGAAATTCCATGAAGTGAGCAGCGAAAACCTACAAAGTATGAGTCAGTAAAATGCTGTTACAAAAATCGAAATGACTAATCCTGTAGTCGTAAGGATCGCAAGGTGGCTTAAAAAAAAAAAAAAAAAAAAAAAAAAAAATTAGGAATGAATTCCCTGTCATCTATATTGCTTTTGAATGTGGCTGACTGCAATGCTTGTCAATAAAAAACAACAGTTCTAATAATTTATGACAATATATTTTTTTCTTAACTATAATTTATAGTTAATAGCATATTTTTTTTCTTTCTCCAATTAAAAATAAATCCTTATTAAATCATATTCTATAGACCATGTTAGTTGTGTGCATAAACATATAGAACACTTGTAAATTCTCGAGTACAATTCCGGGCTTTGCGAGATGGTATTTATTACCAACAGAATAAACCTCGATCTTCTTACTTGAAAAAAATAATAAAAAAAAAATAATAAAAAAATGTAGCTTGAATTCATTAATCAACATCAATATTTAATTATTATACTTGAATGAAGAGGATTCTAAAATAAATTAAATAGAAGTTTTACGAAAAAAAAAATCAGCTATCACAACGATTATTTTATATAAATAAAAACTTAAAATTAGAGCTAAAAACTATGTGTTTTGATTTTTAAAATATTTAATAAAAAAGGAAATTATTGATATTATATTCATTTTATTAGAATATCCAAAACACTTTATGAATGGCAGCGGTGTTCATTTTTATACATCCTAATAGATGTATATTTTTCTGGAAAGAAGATATTTATTTAAAATTTTAAAGACACGTTTCTAAGAATTAATATTACTCGATTTATTTTATAATTATAGAAAATGTTTCCTTGCATCTGGCAGATCTGTAAGATAGTATACTGCCAATGGCTATGATTGTTATGTAGGTTCTGATCAATATGGTATACGGGAAGAGAGAAGGCGTCCTGTGAAAATGGACCAATTTAATCAAATTTAAATTGATTTAGAATTAGTATGTCGGTAGAAGAGATTTAAATAGTAGGATATATGGCCGTCAAAAATATTTCCTTTGATATTTCTTGTAAATGAGTATCCTGTCAGTGGTTATACGTAATTTCATTTTATTAAAGAGTCGTAAAAATTGTATTAAAAAAAACAAATAAAATTTAAATATGTTAGATATACGATACCCAATTTACTAAATATGGAGTGGCGATAATTCCAGTGTTAATTTGATTGACACTGTTTGTCACTTGGTCCTTCCAGATTAAGCTCTTATCTCCTGTGGCTTACTTTCTCCATTTTAGTATCTTTTCGAATCATTTTTTGCTCCCGGCCCAATAAATTCCTTTAAATCACTGGCAACCCGCTTTGATTTACTGTCCGTCAAAAAAAAAAACGATATAAAATTGCGTAATTAAGAGCTATGCTACATCACGTTCCTGAGTAGTTTTGCATTTCAATTTGTCTATGTTTCTTTAATAGTATTTATATTTTGAACAAAGATTACTTAGAAGAGAAGGTTATATGTTGAAAAAAAACAAAAAAAAAAACAGGTTACAATGTATTATTTTCTTCATTAGTGGAACAAATAAAATGGAATAGTATAGAAACATTTCAAACCTTCTTTCTATCTGATATATTTCACAGTAAAAGATGTAGTAGATGAAAAGGCACGATAGATTAAAAAAGAATAGGATTTATGCAGGGCACGTGTTGCTCTGTTTTGTATTTCTCACCTAATAATATTTGTAACTAAACTAAATTTTAATTTCGTTCCGTACTTGTATTAACTAGACAAACTTCAAAGCTTCCGATTTACTACAAAAGACTCATTTACATGACACTTATCAGACCAATTTGGACATATGGGGTTGAGCTTTGTGGCTCCACTAAACCATCTAATTCATCTCGTGTCCGATCCTCGCAATCCAAAATCCTTAGAAAAATCCTTAATGCTCCATATTTTGTCACCAATAAACTTATCCATATAGATCTTAATGTTCCATATGTTGCTGATTTATCCCAAACCAGATACCTATCCTTTCATAGCAAACTCCGTAACCACTCAAATCCACTAGTTTCTCAACTTGCTTCCCACTCAATTCATGGTAGTCCTCCAAGGCGTCTTAAAAGAAGATGGCCTAGAGATGTTCATGTGTAGATTTTTATTGAAGTGCTACTGATGAGTAGTTCTTTTTAAGTTTTGGCACGATATTGTAAACGCTTTTAACATATTTACTTAATCTATATTTGTACAGTTGTAAATTTCATATTATCAATTTATTGAAATTTACAACTGTACAAATATACCATCAAGTAAATGTGTTAAAAGCGTTTACAATATCATGCCAAAACTTGAAAAGAACTACTCATCAGTAGCACTTCAATAAAAATCTACACAAGAACATCTCTAGGCCATTTTTTTTTAAGACGCCTTTAGGACTGATAGGAAGGATTTTTCGAAGTATTTTGGATTGTAAATATTGAATACGGGATAAATTGGATGGTTTAGTAGAGCCCCAAAGCCCAACTTCGTACGTCTATATAGGTCTAATCTCAGTCATGTAAATGAGTCTTTTATAATTAATTGGGAGCTTTAAACAATTGTCTAGTAAAAGTTGAAGTAGTCTGTAACGACGAGCAGTTTCTTGTCGTTTTAATCTTTTATGTGAATTCCAAGTAAGACAGTTTGTCCCAGTGGAGTCCTAGGTAGCGGATCTGTTCAACAGGGATTAGTGGAATATCATTAAAGGATACTGTAGGACAGGATGTCGTAGGTTTACGACGAAGGATAAATGTTGTTTGGTAAGATTTGTTATTAAATTGTTATTAAAATAGTTTTTTATTTTTATTTTTATTTATTTTTTACATTTAGATATTGAATAATTATTTACTCGTTAAATTATTAATCAGATTGTTAGTCTAGTCGCTCAACTTGCTTCTCACTCCATTCCCGATAATCCTCCGAGGAAAAATTTACAACTGTACAGAATATATACATCAAGTAAATGTATTGACAACGATTATAATAACATGTTAAAACTTGGAAAGAACTACTCATCAGTAGCACTTCAATAAAAATCTACACAAGAACATCTCTAGGCCATCTTCTTTTAAGATGCCTTGGAGGACTACTATAAATGGAGTGGGAAGTAAGTTGAGAAACTAACGGATTTGAGTGATTATGGAGTTTACTATGAAAGGATAGGTATCTGGTGTGGGCTAAATCAGCAACATATGGAACATTAAAATCTTTATGGATAAGGTTATTGGTGACAAAGTAAGGAGCATTGAGGATTTTACGAAGGATTTTGCATTGTAAGGGTTGAATACGAGATGAATTGGATGCTTTAGTGGAGCCCCAAAGCTCAACTCCGTACGTCCAAACAGGTCTTATCACAGTCATGTATATGAGAATTTTGTAATTAATTGGGAGCTTTGAACGTTTGTCTAGTAAATGTTGAAGTAGTCTGAAACGACGGGCAGTTTCTTGTCGTTTTAGTCTTGAATGTGGATTCCAAGTTAGTCGTTTGTCCTAGTGGAGTCTTAGGTAGCGGATCTGTTCGACAGGGATTAGTGGAATATCATTAAAGGATACTGTAGGACAGGAGGTCATAGGTTTACGACGAAGGGTAAAGATTATTTGGTGGGATTTGTTTGGATTTATATTGATTCTCCGTTTTTGACACCATTCTTGAAGGTTTAGGATATGGGATTGGAGTGTTTGAGAGGCAATGAAGGAATCATTGTTTACTGATAACACACATGTGTCATCAGCGTAAGTAGTGAGGGCAGTGGATTATATATTTAAGCTTAGACATTCAATTACGACAAATTTTAAGGATTACTTGCTCAGAGGATAAAATTTGAAACGGTAATAAAGTGTCAAGGTAAAGGTATTAGCGCCAGGAAACAAGTTGGTACAAGTTCGGGAAAACTGAAGAGGAAAATGTCCGTCTGGTTGACAAAAGCTTTACAAAAAAGGTAAAGTACTTTTTTTACTGATTATTTATTTAGCTTCTTCACGTGTTTTACTGAATTTTATTTCTATAAAAAAAAAATACTAAGCGATTTAGAAGTTTCCATCATCTCACTTTTAAGGAAGGGAGAAAAAGGAATTAATTTGCTGCTTCTTATTACATTTCCAGGACACTAAGATTATTCTGTGACGTTTGGATTACTTCGGCTATATAATGGACCAATTAAATAATCAATAAAACGCTGTTACTATTTAACTGTACCTTCATATCGGTTGGTAATAAGAACCTCCAATATGAGAATATGCACTCACATAAAAATTTTAGGGCCTTTGTAACTATGCCTTCTTATGGGCTTTTGAGATATGAATCTCGTTTTACCGAATTCGTAACGCACTTAGGCTAAAAACATGGAATAGAGTCGCTTTTATGAATCCACCTATAACTTCCGCATAATAAAAGAGAAACCGGCCGCAGAAACTGCCTTTAATGAGGTGATCGTGCACGAATTTTAAATAATAGAAAGGATAGCAATTAACCTCCGCTGTTACAGCCGATGGGGGCCGGCCGACCGTGGAGCAATTGTAGGCAAATCACTTAGTGAGCCCCCGTAAATTGGGTCCAACCTAATTGTAGGCTTTATCATATTTGAACGATATAATTAGTGTCCGAGCAGTTATGTTGTACTCTTAGCGGCTAATAGATTGTTCACTACATGGATCGATTAACATGGCCGCATGTTGTTATTGATATTAATTATTCCATTATTAGCTTACGAAACAAATGGCAGGTCCAGAATCCAGTTATATTCGAATTGGCTTTATACCTATCCGCATTATAAAGTTTTTCTGTTTCTTTCTATTTTTTTTTTTTATATTTTTTTTTTATTTTTTTTTTTTTTTTTTTTTTTTTATTGAAATTTAAACTGTTCAATATATATACATCTAGTAAATGTGTTCACAACAATTACAATAACATGTAAAAACTTGAGAAGAACTACTCATCAGTAGCAATTGTTATATTGTACAGCCTTCATCAATGAAAGGGATTCTTTTTTGTCACAATACATAGGACTTAATAGAAGCCAAATACAAAATTTGGAAAATTTATTAATTTGTAAAAACAGCCAGCAAATTTCCAGTATTTACTTATTTGTTATCAGCACTATCAGAAGGATTGCCTGAATTGTATTTAAAAGTTTTTTAATTGCTATAGCTTATTGAAGTTGGTAAATAGTAAACAATATTATTTAGAATCTTTTCTTTTGTTCATCTTTTTTATTTTTTGTTATTTTCATTTGATACATACAAACTTTGTTTGATATTAGCATACTATTATTTTCATAGAGATTATGAGTATAATTGTAATGACTGTTAGATTTAAAGTTTTTTTGTTTTTTTTGCATAACTCAGCAATGGATAACTTTATTGGTAACAAAGTATGGAGCATTAAGGATTTTTTGAAGGATTTTGGATTGGGTACGGGAAGAATTTGAAGGTTTAGTTGAGCCCCAAAGCTCAACTCCATATGTCCAAATAGGTCTGATAACAGTCAAGTAAATGAGTCGTTTATATTATATCGGAAGTTTTGAACGCTTGTCTAGTAGAGTCAAAAACGACATGCTGTTTTCTGTCGTTTTAGTCTTGTATATAGATTCCAAGTTAAACGTTTGTCTATTTGGAGTCCCAGGTAGCGGATCCGTTCAACAGGTATCAGTGTGCATTTCTAGTAAAGTCAAAACGTACATAATCACATAAACTTATTGTATTTGTTGTTTGCTCATTGGGTTCAGGTTTCCTTATTTACTTTGATTAGGATAGAAAGAACAATCCTACCATCTTCAGCCAGAATGAAAAGGTCGCCATTTGTTTCGTGGGGCCCCATTGAATAAAAAACAGCAATTCAAGGAGCGTTCGAACCGGCACACAGTGAGACAAATAATGTAAAAACCACGTCATGTGTCAAAATTTGAAGCATTCTCTGTGGCTTTGCAATGCATTTTATTTTTTCGGATATTCAGTGTTGGAGAAATTTTTGTGTAAGAAAGAAATGTATGTATGTGCTAGAAATGTATGTGCTAGAAATGGCTTCGAGCATAAGGGATTAGTTATGTGACCTAACATTGTCACGAGTGCCAGCTTTGTACAACTATAAACTTTAATTATAACGTTTAAAAAAGTCATTTGAAATAGTGAAAGAACAAGGTCCCGTGATGGACTATTTTGAAGATTATGACTTCCTAGAAGATGCGAATAATACTCATATGATGGATGTTAGCTAAAGGGAATTATATTTTATACTCATTGTTGATAATTATTTGTTTTATGTTTTTATGAGTATTATGTTTGTCAGTGTTGACTTGTTTCTTTTTTTTTGGGGGGGAGGAAGGGCAAGACTTCCATTGAAGTCCTACCTCTACTGGCCTGGGTGGGAAGGTCAAGATTCATTTCGTGGTTCCACCATGAAAAAAACACTTTCTTTTTTAAAGATACTTTAATTAAAATAGTTCTTTCTTATTTGTATCTAAAAAAGCATTATTTCCAAATGTAACAATAAATCGTTCAATATTGGTATTTCATAGCCCTAAACTTCATCCCCATAACTCCTATCTCTATACCAATTCATTTTGCACCAAACAATACATAGAATAGGACCCCCTCTAAATTTTAATTTGTACTCACTTAACAGGATGAAAAAGTTATGAGAGGCCGTTTCTTCCCACTCCGCGGCACCGCTCCTGAATTATGGCGATTCTTAACACTTTCAGTCATAAGCGCCTTTTCATTTTGTTGAGTCGTAGGGATAGGACTTTGACATGGATTTACTAAAAGAATCGGTGTATCGTTAACATCGATAGTTTTGAGCAAGAGAGTTATACAATGTTTGAAATTAAGAAAAAAAAAAAATTAGAATATGAAAAATATTGGGGATTTATCACCAAACCACTCGTTAGTGAAAATGATAAAATATATGATTTTGATAAGCTGATAAATATATCAGGCCAGACTCTGGGTTACCAAAAAACATTTTAAAAAACATCAATGTTTCTCATATTGATTGAAGGTTGGAATACTATAGAACTAACTTGTGTTCCTGTATGAAGACATGTATCTTTCATGCTTAAATTGGTGGATTAATGTTAGTGTTAGCTTTTAAATAATTTGACTTAAATGATTTACGTTATTTAAATCAATGTTTGACGAACTGTCAGAAAACGTTGATGTTTGAAATGATTACTAATTATATTAAGTAAAACGAATACATGTATGTTTTAAAGCAATATTTTGGGTGATTATTTTACTAATATAAATTGTATTATAAAGTTAAAGTAAACTTAACGGCCTGGCTTAGATTATATACAAAAACATAGATGCATTGAATGTCATAAACATCGACCTATTTAGTTGTAGGCATTTAGTATCGATATCTGCGTCCTTGAACGAAAGTGAGTCTTAAATGAATCTAGTTTCTTCCCTGTTTAATAAGCTCTTAACTAATCCAAAGTAAATTCATTATTATAAATTACACAAATACATTTTTGAATAAGAAAAAAAAAAAAAAAGTTTTGAAAATCAATAAATAGAAGTACAAAAAAAACCGAAATATTCGAATGCGACACCACCATCTCTTACCTTACACATCTCTCTTACATCCTCATTAAATCCCCTACATCTTCTATCAAAGGCTCTGCCATCTTCGGTAGTTTATCTGGTCCTACAATAATTCCCTTGTTGTTGCAATTTTTAAACCAAAGATTTTGCATTTTTAAAACTATTTTAACCGTCCGGTCGCTATTACTTAAATTGTATTTATTTGATAAATGTTTTGCGATTCCTCATCGTGGATCTTTCTATATTTTCTGATGCGTACATTCTTTTTTAGACGAAATATTCTACGCATTTATATATTTTTATTCTTCAAAATTTTAACTCATTGTTCTTCCCGGCTACGTTCCGTACCTGTAAATATCGGTAAAAAGCATAATATTAATAATCATTTTTTGTAAGTATCTAAACTGGTGAGTAGGGATGAAGTTGTTCTGCGACTAAAAGGTAACATTGAAAAAAGACTTATAAAATATTAATATTTTTTAGGAATGACCCTAAATGACTTTAATAAGTAGGTTGGAGGTGATATATAAATTTTTAAAAAAAAGTTTTAAATAAACGGTAATTACATTAAAACCTTTCTATTAATGACTTCATCTCCCTAGAGAGGTTTTTGTCTTATATATGTTTATAATTTACTAATTTTAAAGGTTCTACAAGAACTGATTTCAATTTTTTTATTATATCAAGAAACGTGATAAAAAAAAATATTGAATGTCAATTTTATTAAATTAATTCAAAGCCTGTTAAAGAACATTTTGAATTTTATATTAAAACGTTTTAAATTTAAAAAAAAAAAAAAAAAAAAAAAAAAAAAAAAAAAAAAAAAAAAAAAAAAAAAAAAAAAAAAAAAAAAACAAAAAAAAAAAAAAAAAAAAAAAAAAAAAAAAAAAGGAATGAATTCCCTGTCATCTATATTGCTTTTGAATGTGGCTGACTGCAATGCTTGTCAATAAAAACAACAGTTCTAATAATTTATGACAATATATTTTTTAGAGTTCCCTTCATTCAATATTTGTCATCGATCAACAAGGTTTTCTATAGCTCTTTATAACATTATCACGATTACAAATAAATTATTAAATCTTTGACATTTTTTCCTAAAACTAAAGACACTAGGTACTTATATTAAAACTAATTTTATCGCGTTTTTACTTCTCTAATGTTCTTAATATATATAGGAAAAAGGTCAAACAATGAAGTAGAAATATTTACTGAAAAAAAATAAATAAATAACACTAGAATTTTGTTTCCATCTATTTTTTTTCGTTTTCAGTAACATGATTCCCTGATTAGAATTAATATGTACACATATGTGTTGTTTATAAATAATTTTACATCAATTGTAGTTACCCTTTTTAACAAAATGAATTTATTTTTATTCACGTAAGAATTATCTAAAAAAGGTACTAAAAATCAAATATAAATAATTTTTAATTATTATATGTTTAAAACATTTCTGAATGTTTGGACTTTAGAATAATTAACGTTTTTCAAAGTTTCGTCTTCTTAAAATCAATGCTTCTGAATATTATCATATGGGCATATGTTTTTTCTTTTTTTAACATTTTATCTCGTTCCATGGGTTACCCTTTCCTCATACCTTGCCCTACTAGATTCTCTTACACTCAATCCTTTAATCGTTTCGGTGTCTTCTCATATTTTTCGTTGCCTTTAAATTCAAACCCATAATCATCCTTGATAAGATATCTGATTACCAAGTCTCTTTTAAGCTCCTAAACAAACTCATCCAAGCTATAAGAAAATTCGACTGGCTAGGATTTTGATATTTTTGGTATTTAAACTGAAGACTGAACAATCTTGATTTAGCGCATTTGGATAGATTGATGGAAATGTGTGACATTCTATATTATATACAGCAGGCTTTTATTTCCAGCAGATTATTAGCCCTGTAAAGAGGAAGAAGAATGCCCTGGCTGATAAAATAAACAAAAGGAAATTTTCATTTGTGAATTAAATAAATATAGAATATTTAGGGGAGGGGGAGAAGAAGAAGTTTTTCTGAACGGTTATTTAAAATTTGTAACACTATTTTTGACATTCTTAAAAATAACAATAAATGTTTTAATAAACATTTGTCTGTATATACATTTTGTCACAACCATAATGGATTTTAGTATTCTATATTTGATTTTTGTAACCCACATAAAACCTCACAAAAGTGAGTTAAAAAGGAATGCTTTACGGCTCTATATATCCATAGTAAGATAAATATGCGGTTTGAAGACTAGAATACTCAAGTTTCACGGATCCACTTTTAACCTACATGAATATTTCATGTTGCTGGCACACTCACTTGGAAAGGACAGAGAAGACGGGAACAAGATGGGTTTTTTGAGATAATACCTCAACCGCGAACATTACAGCATAGCAGTTGCCCTGAAGTGGAGACATAACCCGATAGTTGTAAAGTCAATGTTCAAGTCCAGCGATAAGGAAATCAGACTGTTGTTCTTAAAGTACATGTTGTAAGTATAAGATGATATTTTGGAGAATTCAGTATAGAGATATAGACTTTTTGTAAGTTTTATTCAGAAAGAGTTACGATCTGCCCTCAATTGAAGACAATAAGTAATATGGGTGGCTTTATGAATCTATTCACATTATAAATACGATAAGAAATGAATGAACAAGATAAAAACTTAGGACTAGGCGCTGGAAGTGTATACTTTTTTTGGAATGAATTCAGCAACGAAAACTCTAGAGAGCTGTTATATCAAATTATATTGAATATTTTGATAACTTCTATGAAAAAAAAAAAAAATTAGGCTTATATGACAGTATAAATTCTGTACCCGTAGTCTGTATCCCGACAGATCTTCTATAAATATATACGGAAATAGTTATCCGACTTAGATGGTTGACGTAGATTTGATCAAGAATTCTTTTAAGTTCTAAAGTGGTCGTATTTCAAAAAATATAAGTCGCGCGAGCGAAACCAACGTATAACTTTTAAAAATGTCAATTTTTTCAATCTTTATCGCTCTTCTTCACGTCATAACTCCTCAACGAAACTAGCTCCAATTTTCAATGGGATACCATTTTAATATGGATCAGCCAGGCATCATTTAAGTCTCTTTACAATTTAGCTAGTGGTTTCATTTTGTAATAAAGCTAATCCAAAGTTTCTCAGAGAAAATTTTCCACTTAGTATTAAAATATTTGAAAAAATAAAATTGCTAGATCTGAACTATGTAAGAATAAAATGTAGCAGAGTTCTTAATTTTTACAACGGCTTGTCTATGATTTTTTGGAATTTAATCTCTCAGCTGAGTCATTGGAGTAAGAACCCAGTGAAGGCTGAGTGAGAACACAATCACTCGCGAAACGAGTGGAGTAGCAGGTCATTACCAGACTTCATGTTGAGTTTTACAATAAATCTCGAAGCCACTGCTTTTTTAACCTGCAATTCTATTATCTCATAGCTATAGATGTGTGGAGCTGGATAGGGAATGCGATAGTGAATTTGGAGCAATAGAAATGTTTTATGAATCTAACTCAAGAAGTATGTACCAATTCGTTAATAATGAAGCCCTTCATTATTTATGATGTAGTAAAACTGTTCAAATTTGTAGGCCTATAAAATTAAGTTCTAATAAAAGGTTGCTTCTCCATCCATAAGTGGCGGGACAATTCTCGTTGGGGGATCCCTCGGATGTGTATTTATTGTAAATAAAGTATGAATGTATTTTTAAGATTTAATTTAATTTTTTTTAAATTATTTTATTTATTTATTTTTATTATATTATATATTATAAGGAGATTCTTTACTTATTTTTTTTATTTTTTTATTTTTATATTATTTTTTATTTATTTATTTTTTGTTTGTATCTCTTCTTTGTATTTATTTCTTATTGTACATATTGTGTGAATGGATCCACTAAGCCTTCCATATTACTTATTGCCCACATCTAGGCAGATTGTAATACTTTCATTAAATAAATATTTTTAAAAAATAAATAAATTAAAAAAGAATAAAAAAAAGGTTGCTAAATAAAACAACAATATCAGTAAAATTTATTATTAGACTTGAAATGAACTTGAGATGCAGTCAGCTCTGCAATAAAACGAGCTTAGGTTACTCAAAGAATAACTGAAATCCAACTATTCCAGTATTGTGCTGGAATAACTTAAAGTAATTTAAAAAACAAGACTAAATTAGCAATTAACCTAATAGTTTTCTACTAAAAGCTCTGAAAAGTTAAAAGGTTGCAAACTGAACAGTTAAAATGTCAAACGAAATTGTATCTTTTCATTTAACAGTATTCCTATAATTATTTCACATAATTGTTTTATAATTGAATCCTTTATTAGGTTGTTGCTTAAATAGATCAGATTCTATTACTGAGCGCCAATCTTGGCCAGACGTGCACTCTCAGATCTTATCAATAGTGGAAAGATGTTGGGCTAACCTCACGTTTCTCTTTCTGTAATTAATTTCCATCCTATGCAATTACAACTCTACCACAGACGATCCAATAGGAAGTCCAATCTAACTCCCAACTGACCGTTCCTTCTTACGTGAGGGTACCACCTACATCTGCTGATGCTTCTGGGTTTGTTTTATGGTAAGAGAAAAATATGGGTAAAATGTTAATGACATGATTTATTTATTATATTTCTACAAAATGTTTAGAAAGTCTACCAAGGTTATTTGCGTCTTTTAAAATGGTTCGTCGTTAAATATCAGACACTTATAAAGATCAAAATTAAGGTTCACTTATAAAGTTTATAATAGGATGCATATATAGAATATCATATATGATATAAGTGAATGTAGATAAAATTCACAAGCTTAGTAATAAGATACTACCAGTAATATAATTTTTAATAGAAAAAAAAATGCACGGAATATAATTTAATAAAAAGAAAATTACCAAACGTAAATAAAAATGTAATAAAAATAAATTTAAACAGTTGTTGATAGAATATCATAAAAAAAATGCAAACTATTAAATAAATTATGTAAAAAGTATGAAATTTCACTCATGATTTATATTACTTAAAAAAAAAAAAAAAAAAAAAAAAAAAAAAAAAAAAAAAAAAAAAAAAAAAAAAATTAAGAGTGACCAAACTCCAGAACTTTTAATTTTCAGGTTAAAAATATTCGCATTATTACTAGAAAAAGAATTTAAATTCTAGACAATTCTTCTTTCAACATAGATTTAATATTTTAAATATTAGGCCAATGATTGTGAGATATGTCCAAGTCGAAATGCAGTCACATTGTCGCAAATAGAAACTAAAGGTTACATCAACGATACTACGATTTTTTTATAAGAAATTGTAATATTTGCTCCAAAGCTACCGGATCAATATTTTGCCGACTCATCCTTTCTTCGGAACGTGCTTCAATGAATTATATAAAAAATTAAAATAATTATATAGAATTTTTCGATCTCTTAAAATATTTTTTTAACTTCAAACTAGTATAAAATATCTACAATTTCAGATACCATTGAAATATCTATCTCTAATAGTTTTTTTAAATAGAGCATTTTGAGATACGAGTATGTTAACAATAAATATAAACCATCCATATTTTTAGTCGATTCTCGCTTGACAGCATGAAAATGGTTAATTCCACTTTACACAATAATTACACTAATGCCGTACACATAAACTCGCAGCCTTTGTTAGCATGATTTACTGACTTGTATACAGCTAAATGAGCAAATTATAAAGAAGTCTTCCGAGGCCGGGCTGTTTGGGAAGAGGGTGACTTTCCGCTCCTCTATTATTCTTTCATTTCAAATACAGTCCCTTCTAGATTTTCTAGCAATCCTACGAAAAAACATATTTTAGCCCTAACAAACAAAATTATAATAAATTATACAAATAATTCATCAACCGCAATTGTATTGATCCTTCTTTACCACCATGAGTACATTCACTCATGATAAAAATTTACTTAATGTTTCACATTTTATAAAATTGTGAATGTTAAATAAATGTTTACTTTTCTCACAATTTATTTTTTGTCGTAGATCAAAATATATTTTACTAAAATTTTTGAACGTTTTGATGACTTAACCAACTTTTGCATCTGAGGAAATCGGAAAAAAATCAAGTAAAGATCAACTTTTTTTTTCAATTTATATCCAAACACTTGACACCGTTTCTGGATTTTTTTTTTTTTTTATGAGGGAAAATTCGGCTTGCCCTAAATAAAACAAGAACCTAACTGTAGCAAACAGGAAGTAGTGGAGCACACCTGCCACCTGGAATCGGGACCTAGGAAATTGAAAATGATAATACTGTCATTACCGAAACTGGTTTCACAACGAGCTATCTGAAATCCGTTTCTAGATTTATCTGTAATCGGTTTACTTTTCGGGGTCCGCATGTCCCTTTCAATTTTCAGTCGTTAAAAAATAGATGGGTGAAATGAAATAATATTGAATCGGCAAGAAGTCTCAATTACATCAGTTCATAACACTGCTAATTAAATAAAAATGATTCAGAAATAAAAGGAGAAGACGGAAAATTCCTAGGTGTAGAAAAGATAATTTTGAAAGCATAATAAGCATGTAAATTCTCATTAATGAAACTTCTAAGTAGTTGCTATAGTTTCATGAAGAACACTGAGCTGATATGAATGCATTGAATCCATGATAAATCCATTCACACAATATGCACAATAAGATATAAATTAAAAAATAGATAAAAAACACCTCGAACTATTTAATGTATAGAATGAAAAAATAAATTTCAAAAAACAAGATAGTACTAAGAATAAGTTAAAAGTTAAAAATACATGAATATTAAAAATACAGTGTTTTATTTAAAAATCTTTTAGTTCTATTTCTTTATCATCATGAATATACCGTACCCAAAAATAGTTATTCGATATTTGTTATATTTAAAAAAATATATACTAGCATACCACGTCACGGCTTCTAATTGAATTTTATTTGTTTATCGATAAAAATCTTGTATTTGAAAGTATGGAATTCAGCATTATTTCTTTAATAATGCTTACACGCATGGCTGTAATTTTTAAACTGGTTAAAATTTCATTGTATAGGTGTCTTAAGAATACGTAAAAGCTTAATTAGACGTCTAATTTGGCAGAAATAATGTTATTGATCCATCAGGTTGGATGTTAATTTCTAATGATAAAAGCTTGGCAGTTTGGTAAACCTCATTTCTGGCACTCAAGACTATGCATTTTAATTATTATTATAGTACAATTAATTATCAATTAATCATGAAGATGTTGCAGTTAAAATTTGTAGATATAATACAAATAATTTGTAACAATTGGGCTTAATTGTTTTACCATTGCAAACTCTGTTGCAGAATGGCTACATATCGGTCGATTTTTAAACCGCACTGGGATCCACATGTCACTCCATATATTTATAGTTTTTATATTTTATAACAGTTGAATTGAAAATAAGTAAATTTTATCATAAATTTCTTTCTATATATAACACCGAACCTTTATAACCTCTCTCGAATGCTGCTCGTCACCTATCGGTCGATTATCAAACTTCACTGCGCACCACATATTCATCGCTTTTTTGTGGCAATATAATTGAAAATCTTAAAATTTTATTAATGCTAAACCTTCCTTGAACTATGACGATGGTGCGGTTAAAATTTGGTACAAATTGGTTCAGTAGTGTTCGTGGTTACTGATTACAAACGAAAAATGGCTCTTTCTTTTATATAATAAGTAGTATAGATATATAATTTTAATTAGAACGTAAGCAACAGTGTGCCTTTCATTATGTTCCTATGTTACATAATTTAATTAATTATTGTTAGCAATTAACAACATTTTTAATTATTTACATTGAAATTAAATAGTTTCATAATGAAAGTCGTTATCACCACACCGTATCATTAATTTTATGTTACGTCTGTCACCATCGATTTTATAACTTGGATAGTAAGTAATGTAAAATGCATTTTCATACTGCATCAAAGAGCTAATTAATTTTAAGAAAGCAAAACGATTGTCTGCTATTAAGTTGTTGCTATATCTGTCCTTCGGTTGTAAAGTAAACCACTAGTGACTGTGCAGAAAGAAGATAGGTTGGTCGCCCCATGAAGAGGACAGTACACTTTCAACATGACTTGTGCTCACCGTTCAAGTATTGGCCGAACATTGAAAGCTTTGTTAACAGAATAGATGCCTTTCCCTCAGGGCTCCTCCTATTTAGCGAGCACTGATGCACGAAGGAAGCACTTCCATGACGGTAGAAACCTGGAAGTACTTTTGATGCATACGGTACTACTATCAGATGATTTTTTCGTATACCATTATCCAGAGAAATAGTAGTAGTACATTTATAAACTAGCATCCTCCGTCGCGGCTTCGCCTACATTCATAAGTAAAGAACGTAGATTATTTTAACTAATAATTGAATTTCATTTGTTTAACGATGAAACTCGTGTATAGAAATATACAATTGAGCATTATTTCTTCAATGATATTTTCAAGCATTCAGTAATTTTGTTATCAGGTTAAAATTGCACTAGTTAGGTGTTTGAAGACTATGTAATAGCATAATTAGACATCCGATTTTAAAATTTAATGTATGAGTAGTAATCCAGTAAAATAAGGCTCCAAAAGTCCGTTTTCAAGAAAAACTTTTATTCAAAACAGTCTTTATGTTTTTTTTGGGGTGCTGAATCTGAATCTGAAGTTTGCTACCTCGGCAAACGTCGGCTTCATACCCAAAATCGCAAAAAAAATGCCCAAAATACTTGTTATTATTTTACCTATAACACGAAAACGAAGCTTTTTTCGAAGAAAGTCTTTAGATATTAGTTGTAGCTGGAATCATTACCAACGAAATGAAATAAACTAATCAAAAATCGGACCATTTTGATCGAGTAAATATTTGGAATAAAAATGTATGGATTTTATAAAGTTGTACTAAATAACCTTTCCTGCGAAAACATAAATTTCATATAATACACCATATTATATTTCACAATTTTATATAAAATCATTGAATATTCTGTGAAAAGTTGAACTTCTATAATATATTCTTTTATGTTACTGCTTGTGTTATATCTTGAATTATATATGTGAATGTAACTTTGCAGGCTGTCTCTCTTTTTTATGCATGAATCGAGGTCTCTCTCGTATTTTTGGTCAGCGAGTTTATCAGGCCTTCCTAGATGGAACATGCACAGTTCTAAGGAAAGTCACCACATCTACCAGTGATATGGTGTTAGCTCCATAGTAATGAAATGCAGGTATGAATAATTATAATATATATAAAACATTTTAATTGTGTTAAACATTTACATTTTAACATATAATATTGTACTGATTCAGACAGAAATATATTTGATGTTTGCTGTACATTAAAACAACACTCATCTTTCTTTTTAACAGTAATGTTACAAAGTGTTATTATTCTTATAATACCTACTTTTCATATGGCACAATACCTCCCATACACTAGATATACACCTTTAAGATAAAATATTAATCATGCATCCAATTAGGTATAAATAATATCACATATACATCTCCACCAGTAATGGCATATACATAATATACATTCATTACATATACAAACAACTATATACACATGTAACTTCAATTATAATACTGAATAATTAATTGCTTTTAAAGTGGTTATGGGTAGGAGTAGGTGATTGTGGGGTGGTAGCCAGACCAATCCGACCAATATTGGACAACTTGCATCCTGCGGTCGGGAAGTAGGACGTGGTAGGCTCCCCTCACCAGGTTCCCTTGCCTCGCCTCTTTTTGACCCAGGTCCAAACCATGGTTTCCGTCTCTTACCAAGTAGTCGTACCAATATTCCTGACCAGATCTATTGGGTACTTCTTCCTCCCCCTATGAAAAAAAATAATAATAACTTAATTTAATGATTAATAATTGAACGAATAAATAATTTTTCGATATATAAATGTAAAATAAAATAAAAATAAACTATTTTAATAACAATTTTGGCTAGATGCATGTAAAGTTTTATTTTATTTTATATATATATTTTTTTCATTTTATTAATTTATTGAAATTTACAACTTTACATATATACATCAAGTAAATGTGTTAAAAGCGTTTACAATAACATGCCAAAACTTGAAAAGAACTAATCATCAGTAGCACTTCAATAAAAATCTACACAACATCTCTTGGCCATCTTCTTTTCAGACGCCTCGGAGGACTAATAGGAAGGATTTTAGATTGTAAGTATTGGATACGGGATAAATTGGATGGTTTAGTAGAGCCCCAAAGCCCAACTCCGAACGTCAATATAGGTCTAATCACAGTCATGTAAATCTTTATAATTAATTGGGAGCTTTAAACGTTTGTCTAGTAAATGTTGAAGTAGTCTGTAACGACGAGCAGTTTCTTATCATTTTAGTCTTGTACGTGGATTCCAAGTAAGACGTTTGTCCAAGTAGAGTCCTAGGTAGCGGATCTGTTTAACAGGGATTAGTGGAATATCATTAAATGATACTGCAGGACAGCTGAGATTTGTTTGGATTTATTTCGATTCTCCATTTTTGACACCATTCTTGAATGTTTAGGATATGGGATTGGGGTGTTTGGGGGGCAATGAAGGGATCATTGTTTATTGATAACACACATGTGTCATCAGCGTAAGTGGTGAGGAGAGTGGTAGGATGAGTTGCGGTGTCAGATGTATAGATCGTGTAGAGGATGGGGCCTAGGACACTACGCATGTAAAGTAAATAATTAAATATATATTTTTTATTTCTTCTTAAATGCTTGCTAAAATCCACAGAGTTTATATGCTGTACCAAAAACAATAGACCCGTTTCCAATGTAAAAACAATGAAGTAGTGCTCAAATCTTCTTTAAAAACATTACATAAGTCTTTAAGTTTTATTTTAATACTCTAATTCAATAGTAAATCTGGTTATCCGGATTTTTGGGTATCCGGATCAATTTCGGCTCCAATTAATCCCGACAATCGGAGTTTCACTGTATTCAAATAATAATATACAGGGTGTTCGGAAGATTGTTGGCCTAAGAGGTATCTCGGGTAGGGAGGTTCATTTTGAACCTATTGAAGGTATATGGTCTTATCCATATACAAAGTCTTACGGTTTTTTTTTTTTTTTTTTTTTTTTTTTATGATTTTTTTGTTTTAAATGAAACATTTTTTGTTTAAACCAAACATTTATGCCTTATAACTTCGTTGATTACAGATATATCAACGCCATTTTTTTTTTTTTTTTTTTTTTTTTTTTTTTTTTTTTTTTTTTTTCGCTTGAATTACTAATACATTGTCCATGTAAAATGAAAAATATTTGATGCAAAAACAAATACAAAAATAACAGGAGATCGTTAAATCTTGTTAAAGACAAAAAAAAAAAAAAAAAATAAAAAAATAAATAAAAAAAATAAATAAAATTGGAACTTCCAGTTTAGATTTAAAAAAAAAAAAAAAAAAAGTAAGGGCAACAGCCAAATCCAAATTATTTTAAAAACATGTTTTTATGCAAAGCGTAACAAATAGTTTTGTCTTTTTCTAGCAAAGGTTAAACTGTTTGTTTTTTGCATCAAATCTTTTTTATTTTACATGGACAATGTATTAGTAATTACTGTAAAAAAACGGCGTTGATATATCAGTAAACAACGAAGTTATAAGCCGTAAATGTTTGGTTCTGGCCATTTTTTCAAAAAAAACGTATGACTTTATATATAGGTAAGTGATCTTAAATAGGTTCAAAATGAACCTCCCTACTCGAGATACCTCTTTGGCCAAAAATCTTCCGAACATCTGGTATAAAACAAAACCTTTTACACACTGATAATGGCTGAATTTTATGATAATATTTAGATTCGAAGCCCACTCAAGTTAAGAACAGAGAATAAGATATTGAAAGGATTACATGAATATATACTGACAGCCGAAAAATGCTACCTAATTATCTTTTTCATTTTCCTGAAAAATTATTGTCATTCTTTTTTAGGTGTTTAGTCACCCTCCCCAATCAGAGCATATGAAACGTATTAGGATTATTCAAAATATTAATTAAGTGAAAATAATCAGTGTTTAATAAGAAATAAGTATGATTTATTGCATTTTTGCATTAGATAGGGCATATTCCTCAAAAATTTATCCAAAATCACACTACCTCTATACTCCAACGAAAGCAAGTCGTAATGATCGCTGTAGGCGGATATAAACATTATTAATTTAAAATTTTGTAAATTTAAAACCGCATTTGGTATTTTTTTAATACTGCTGTATTTTATTTAATTAATATTTATAATAATCATGATAATTTTCGTAAGCACCTAATAATGAAACTTTTTGCAAAGAAAATGAAAAAAATCCGTTGAATGGAATTTTTTCCCGTCAGTGTACATATTTATTTTATAAAAACCTTTGAAAAAGTAAGAAAATATTATAATATATAGCCTAATATTTTTATGACAATTCTCCAACTTGCTTAAGTTGAAGGGAGAAAACATACGAAAATATCCTGCTCAGTGAAGAAAGAATTGCTCGGTAAATTTAGACTGTACTTGGACAAACTGTGTTTCTATTCTGTAAAATAATAGTGCAATAATAGCAACGATTAAAATTCACGTGTAAATGATGTAGACTGAATAGCGCTGAAAAAATTATTATAATTGCAGGAATAGATGAGTGAGATGCAGGTGTAGATATCTGACTGTATATCCCAGTGTCATCAACTGAGATATTTATTAGCAATGTGGAACCTAAAGGTACCCTAAGCCTCATTGACTTTTTTTCATTTATTATTAAAGGAACCAGCCAACAAACGTCAAAAAATGATATATTTAAGATTCTGAAATTTAAATCAAAAAGTAACTTCATGCCCTTCAAATTTAGAACCTCTGAGAAAAACTAAATGAAAAGTTTTTTCGTTTTTAGTGATAATTTAAAAATAAGGGTGAAACGGTAGTAGTCAAGAGTGTTGTTGAGCTCTTTAACATGCTACAAATCTCTGTGGTACTGGTTGAATTCAACCTGGGAGATTTATTTTGGTGGTTGGCTGATAGAATTGAATAACCTTTCCACTTAGTTTAATACTTTAGCGGGAATATCTGCCTTAGAAACATACTATATGTGGTATATCTATCTCTGAAACAGACAAGGTTCTAGAAAAATAATGCTTACTTAAACTGAGAAGCATTGGAAGCAAAATAAACTCTTTCACACTGTAGGGCAGATGTTGACTGAAGCAAGTATAATCTAATAAGGATTTAGTGGTAATCAAATAAACTACACCTGCCTGAGAGGCAGATATTCCCACTGAAGTGTTAATAGTAGGTTAATAACCTTTTGGACAATCTGTCTATCCTTCCTTAGTTGGAGCCTGATAGAAAGTAAAGCCCCAATAAACAAGAAGCAATAGACAAAAGGGTTTTCATTGTGTTAAATAAATAAACACTATATTTCTAATGCTTGTATGAAAAATCTATATGGCTGGGTCACTGGATAGTTTAAACACTTTTACAGTTTATACAATTGTAATAAATCTCTAATAAACCCTTAATCGGCTTTAAAATTGAAATGTTCTTGATTCATTCACCACATCCTTGACGATATCATTTTTCAAACACGTGAATTAAAATAAGTTATAAGGCTTTAATCTAGTGATTTTAGTCTCTTAGCTTATTATTTTTTATATTGAACCAAAATAAAAATTTGGATCAATATCGACAACAAGCAGTCAGAAAGATGTCGTGATTAGCTTAGAAATCTGACAAACCTAATTGTTTGGGGTACCTGAATAGAAAGATGTTGAAGTGGATAAATTTATCTATATAGTAGATTTATCTATAAATTTTTTTTTTTTTTTATAGTAGAATTATAAATAGTTAAATTAAACAATTCAAATAATGGTGAATTTAACCATCTAGTGTAATTAACAACCAAATAAGTACAAGTTCTTTCACTTTAAGTACACCATAACCTCGATACATTACAAAACTGTAAATTGCAAATCATTGTGTTTAATTAAATGTCTTTATTTAGAACTAGATTTACTTTAAAATAAAAAATATTGTTTAGAGTTTCATATAATATAAAAATAATCTATAGAAGCAGGGTAAATGTTGTTTATTTCGTTTAACGTCACTTTAATGTTGCCAAACCTAAAAAAAAAAATCAAAAATTGAAGCCGAGCGTTTGTATTGAGGCCTGGTAGAACAGAAGTTATATAAGGAAAACTTCAGAAGCAAAACTAACTCTTATTTAAAATAATAAATCTTAGTTTAAAAATAAATAAATAAAAACATAAGCACTAGTTAAAAACATAAGCAATAGTTAGTGATTTGGAAACTGAATATAAAGTGACTAGCAAAAACCTGCAAAAGGGCAATAGGAGACTGATTAAAATTCCTATAGAATTTTTGTAATAATCATTCTTTTGAAAGGAGAGAAAAAAAAAATTAAAAAATTAATAATTACTACATTCTGCTTAAGAGCTTAATTTATTGACATATAGGGAAAATGTGTACTTAGAGCTCTAATACTTATAGCTAATAATTCATTTAGATTATATTTGTCAAAATAAAAAATGTTTAAAATTACAATTGAAAAAATAAAATAAAAATAAAGTTTATGTTAAGTGTGTGTGTGTGTGTTCCCTATATTTACCTGAACAGCATCCTAAAGCATTACTTTATTTTCTTTATACAAGCCTTCATTTATTTGATCATTTGACTGGGATTTCTCAATGTCTCTGATATACTTTTTTTTACTAATTCGAGAGATTCTTCCTAACCGAGGTTGTTAATTTATTGACTAACAATTACAAGCCTATTTTCATTAACTAATAGGAGTTCATAATCGATAACAAATTCACTGGGGAAATGGACCAGATACTTTAATAATATACTCTAATTTAAATTTATTTATGGTTTTATCATTGTAAATAATCCAACAGTTTTAAATTTATTAATCAATGATTAAATGTTTGTCTTATAGATTAGGTTACTTGTATTCTTATTTTCTTGTTGATTTAATTAAATTCAAATTAAAAAAAGGTAGGAGATAGAGTAAAAGGATATATGGTGGTTATATATTGTTATCATCCTATATTGTATATATCAATCATAATTTGACTACCAATTTTTTACTGCTCGAAAATTCCAGTAAATCAGAAGCTAAAAGGGTGAAAAATTTTCCATTCACCTTTAAAGGTTTCTGTTTTGGAAGTTACACAAAAACAATGAAATGTATGTTCAAGATATATTATATGCATAATTCGGCTGATTATGAATGATTTTTTTTTTTTTCTTCAGAGATTTGTTTTCAATCCATTCTACCACCTCAGCTCTCCTGGGTTAATATTTTATAAACTACTTGTCATTAACAGTTTTCTAATGATAATCATACAAAATTGTAGAAATGTCAGCATAAATAAATGAATGTAATTTTTACTAATTTCTCTAAATTATATTATTTTATACAATTAATCCCTTATTTTGTTATAAGACTGACATTTTCAAGGAAATATACCATATATTTATTACTATAAGAGTACACATTACAGTGTTCATTGTAGCTGGATTGGTATGCCTCAGGATGTAAGAAACAACATTTCGTGGCAATTAATAATATCACTTTATGGGTTTATTTAGATTTATTCGTATGTCCTCAAAAAATGTCAAAGTTTCAAACTATAAGTTATGTTAAACTCTCATGATTTATGATTTCAAATTATTTCTGTATCATTCTCTCGATGTTTATTAAATTTTCTCATAAAAGAGAACATTGTATTAATGTGTTCCTTCTATTCAAGTCACCCGGTTGAATTTTTTTCTCCTCTATCTCTAAAGTACATTAATCACAAGTTTGGAAAAGTCTATGTTATAATAAACATCTTTCAAATCTTTTAATTTTTATTTTGTACTTTCATAATTATGTCTTCATTACCTGCTTCTGATGCATCAATTTACTGAAAAATATATTCTATTTGTTATTCTATAAGCTTCAATTTTTTTTTTCTCTTTAGGTTGTCTATTGCAATCCTGACCTATGCTCTTTTAATCTCTGCAGCAATTTCTTCGACATTTGCATTTGGTAATGCTGGTACTAGACTACTTTCTTCACAATCGTATACGTTCTTGATATAGCTTGAAGCTGTTGCTACCATTATTCCTTTATGTTGTTATTTCTTAGTTTTGTAGTAGCACTACCAATATTATTACTGTTGATTAGTTTTGGTTCGCTTGTCATTATAATGACAATGTTAAATCTGAACATTTAAATTTAAATTTAATAGCTTTAAAAGTGGTAATTTTATTTTATTTTATTTTTTTCATTTATTGATTTATTTATTTTATTTATTTCGTTTAATGTTTTATTGCTACGGTGGGAGTCCTTTTGCCTATCCAGGTATAATTATTGATATTTGACATCGCACTCGGGAACCCCATTTTACGAAAAACGGCATAAGGATTTTTTACTCCCATCCTAAGGTCATCTGCCGGGCTGCGAACCCGCGATCTTGGGTTTAGTGTGTTGTGCTAACCACTACAAAGACCCCTTTTCATTTATTGTATACATAGTAAATGCGTAATATATATATGCAGAGTACTTGTATATGGCTCTGAAACCTGAACAATCCCAAAGGCTCAGGAACAAACACTCCTCTGTTTTTGAAAGGCACATTCTGAGAATGATTTCCAGAGCAGTACAGTTCAACAATGAATGGAGGCAGCACACTAATGCAGAGCTAAAAGAACTTTATGGTAAAACTGACATAGCTAAATTTATCAGTATCGGGCGGCTGAGATGGGCTGGACATATTGCCAGGAGGAGGCCAGATGAAATACCCACAAAGCTTCTAGAGGAACGTCTCTATGGAACTAGAAGTGTTGGCAGACCCAAACTATGGTGAGCTGATGGTATGGCAGCTGATGCGTGGAAGCTCTTAAATCTCCGTAATTGGAGGGCAGCAGCAGAGAACAGAGAAGACTGCTGGAAAATGTTGCAGGCGGCCCTGACTCTTCGTGAGTTGTAGCGCCATTGAGGAAGGAATTTATAATGAGATTAATCCATAATATAATAAGAATAATAATTTTCAGATCTTATAATTGTTTTAAATTATATCATTTTTATGGTTTTATGCACATAAATTATAATGAATTGAATTGAATTATGGTTTAGTAATTGTAAAAATTAAAGAAAAAAGTCCTTTAATTTGTAATTTTATTATTATTTATTTTTTTAAACTATTATTTTTTATTTTATTCTATTTACTGACTCTGAAATTTCTCTGTTCTGACAACGGAAATAGTAAAGATATTTTTGATTGTACAAAAGCTGATTCATCGAGCTGCTTGTATTTCCTATGTTTTTTTATTTATTTTATCATGTGATTAATATTGTGTATAATCAAGGATCTGAGATTAATAATTATTATATTGAAAGAGATGTTGGTTGTGATCAGGCGAAAAAAAAAAATTTAGGCAATTTTAAGACACATGTTATTTATTTTATTTTATTCTTGACTGATCCCACTCAATATCTCTTTCTACATGTTCACTCAATCACTCAACAGACCTCTAACAATTGTTATAGATTTCTGTTTTGAAAATAAACAAGAAAACTAATGGGATATATATTTTATTATGTAAACTTTATTTGTAGAAGAGTTATTAAATTGCAAATTAGTCAACTGTGAATTCATGGCATAAATATAAAAAATTAATAATTAATACATAAGTGTTTCAATATTTTCTATTTAATAATGATTTATTGGTTTTATTAGAAGCATAAATGTTATGATAATGTACATAGATATTTTAAAATATATAAATTTCTTTTATGTTTATGATTATTGAAAAACGGTTCCGGGATATTTTAACTGGCAGATATATGGCCATTGTCTATTAATACTTTTAAGTTTTTATTTTTGTTGTGATTTGATAGTGTATTCATAATTTTAATTTCTATCCATCTACCGTCTAAACAAAATTTATGACTTACTTTCTCATCTGGAATAGTCTTTGCTGGAAATGTTCCTTGTGGTAAGGGAGTGTAATGATAAACTGGCTTTGTAGGATGTCTCGAGGCTACAAGTGGAGCTTCACCTGGAAAGAAGAAATATAATGTTTATTAAGATTCTAAAAAATGTCTTACATATTATGTGAATATTAAGGTGTAATTTAAAAGAAGTAATAACATATTTTGTTCCTTAATCATTATCTTAACTTGTGAAAAGTGTACTTTAAAATGAGTATTATAAAATATCCTCTATAATCACCAACCAGCCTGCATGTCATTAAGCAGCACCATTCACCATTACTGTATCCCAAGATCCTCCAACATGAGACCATTATTCTATCCATACATCTTATCCATCTGATCATTTTCTGTGTATGGTACTAAAACTAACTCCATACATTATTGTTCTGAAGATCTTATCTATTATCATACAAGCTACATGGTCATCCCATCTCAATGTTGTTTGACTGATGTACAATGGAATTATTTACAGCTAAACATTTGCAGATGTTTAGCACAAAAAAAAATGTCCAGCAGATTTATTTACGACAGTCTTATCAACTCATATTCATTTGGTCCTGGTAACCTGATTGCTTCTTTTTATTCAAATTATAGGCCTGTTCTTTTTTATTTTACCCTAATTTATCATCACTCTGTGGGCTCACTCTGAGGGCAGCACTCTGTTTGACTGGAGTTTTGAATAACACAGCTAAATCGAACTAAAGAAACTATTTTCTCATATTTAAATTTAGTTTTATGTAAAATCTATGAACCAACATTTTATTAACTAAATTATGAATTAATAAATATTTACTCACTCTGTTGAGATGAGCTGGAAATTCAGCCCCTCTGGTTACCAACTAACTAATCTCTTTTATCAAAAAGAAATAATATTTTTATAAATCATATCTGTGAATGCAGGATAAAGTATATAACTCCAAGAATACTTATTAATGCAATTAATTTTTTGAAATTTCATTTGATTTATTTATTTTATTACTTTCCGCATCTACTCACATGAGTCATTAGCGGCTTAATATACATATTAGATTTGGCCAAACAATTTACAAAATTTCAGAAATATAAAAATGTTTTTGATTTTGTCTGAATCATGGCATAGATTGATCCCAGTTTCCATGAAAAGTTTTGGAAGCTCACAGCTTGGATGGAGGTCATATAAAACAGAAATTTCAAACCATTGATAATGGTTTCTCTTCTCTTTATGGTCTCTTCTCTATACGATTTATCCTCTATATGGTCTTTAATTCACACTTCTATTTTATGAAGGTTGCTTTACTGTATTAAATAAGTTCCTTTTCCACCTTTCTTAAATCAGATTTGAAAGTTTTCAAACATGTTTGAGTTATGATTTTAACCCTGTCCAATGTTGAGAATGGTCAACTTACTTCTGACCAATTTTTAATCTTAATGTGGAGCTATTTATTTGATTATCATATGTTAATTTATTCAAAAAGGTTTCATAATCTCAAAGTATACAGCTCAAAAATATTTTAATTAATAATAATGATAATTAAAGCAATAGTATTAATTAGAGTATTTTACTGTGTCCTCTTTTTTACCGATGCACAATGTGGAAGCTTGGGAAGTTAAAGAACAAGCAAAACCTTAAGGTTTTCAAAATTAAGGTTTTGCTTACAATATTTGACCTCAAGAAGTTGTCCAAAGAATTAGAAAATTTACACAATGAATTAGTTCTAGATAGGTACCCTGTTAAAACAAAGAATAAATTCATTGTACATTATAATTGGTGTAATAACATATCTGAGACAGTAATATCCATGCATAGTTGTTGAAATGAAATAGAAATGTATCACTACAATGTTAATGTATGTTCAATCAAAGTATAGATGTTTATATAACTAATGAGAGAAAAAATGGATATATTCCATATCTTCTGTTCTTTTATATTAAGTTGTTGGAACAGTTCATTGAAGGGAGGTCTATTGGTTAGGATTGTTGATTGTGTTTAAATTAAACCACCAAATCTGATCTGCCATACCATTACTATTATTTAACATACAATATTAGTCGTATTTATTTTTCAAATAATTTTCCCCTGCCATAGAAGTCCCAGCAAAATAGCATTCTCAAATTTCATCTATCACAACAATCCTCACACTGTTATTAGAATTGAAGTATACAAACTTCAGTGATCATTTCTTTTATCTTTGATAAGTGAATATTTAAAAATAATATAAAATAAACAATAAACGAACAATAAATAAACAATACAGGGTGTTCAGCATAAGACTGCAGTAACTTCGAGAGGCGATTCTAGGCATCATTTGCAATAAAAATTTTTATATAAACTATAGCTTGATTCTCATCCATTTTATAGATAATTTTAATTAAAATTTGCATTCTTAATTTACAATAATTGTTCAAAATGTCCTCCCTCTTCTTTCATACACAGCACTGATCTTCTTCTGACTGCATCTACTGCTAGGCGAAGTTCATCATGTTTTTGCCACATTGTATTTTAATTAAACTATCTTAAATTTCAAATATTAGAATAAGATAAATATGTAATTGTGATTAAATTACTTTTCTATTAATAAACCTAGAAAAACTATTTAACATCTCTGAGCATTCTCTCAATATTTCCCAAAATGCCGATTGCATCTCCTTGTTTTTTGTATTTAATAAGTGATTTCAGTATCAATTTTAGAAATTATCACTATTCATGTTATACCATTCAAAAGGTGTTTGTGTGTAGAAGTTTTTTTTTTTGAGTAGCACACATTTATAACATATGTAATATTTTTAAGAAAAATGCAGTCAAAGTTTTGGAATGGAATTAGAAACTTGCTATTTCATATGTTTGGAACAATGAGTTAAATACTGGAAGCTGCTATTTTGAAGTCTAAATATGTTTATTTTAAAGGAAATTTAATCTTCTTTCTAATGAGCATATTGAAATTGCTCTAGGTTTAATAGTTCGGGAAATACAGACAATTATTTGTCAAAAATTGGAAATTTCTTGAAAAAACATAAAATTAAAAATATCTATTAGTTAGCAAAAGAGAGCTGAGGAATAATTAGTTCAGATGTAAGGAATATTTCAACTCCAAAGTGGAACTTAATGACTGAGAGGTCTGAAATAAATGATTTGATGGGTGTTTATGGATATTTCAGAATATCTGCTGTAAATTTATTTTAATTATAGAAAGTCGAAAAGAGTTCTAATAATCGCTAATGCTCTCAAATATTGAGTGTCTTTGAATATTATTATAGTACTAGATTCCAGTAGGAGTGTTGCAGTTAGAAAATGGTTTAGTCTGCCTTTAGATTCCTTGCTTTAGATTCAAAATATAAATGAAGATTACTAGGTTGTTAAAAAAGTCCTTATGCAAAAACATAGCACTCAATTTCAACTATCATAATTAATCCTACATGAATTGTTCCCATTATTAATTTGAATGCTTACTTTGACTAGTCTTTTAATTCCCTAAGAAGTTGGCTTTATGGATTTTCATTTTTGAAAGTCAGTTATCATTCAAAATACTGCTACTCTTTGGTTCATTAGGATTGGTTTGGTGAAGTAAAAGTGATTCTTAGTATCTAGTAAAACTTTGAAGGCCTTTTGTATTTTGAGATTGTTCCTGATTGTCCTGAAGAGGACTAAACTTTTACTTTAAACAGCCAGGCAGAGTTTACGCAGTTATGCTTGCAAAGTATCCTGTTTTTTTCAACAGGAACCAAGTCATTTTGCAATGTATCCATGCTGGGGCACATTGCTCTCGTTTGACTTTTAAAAAAATTATCCGAACTGTAAAGAGTAAATTATTTTTCATCATCCAGCATCAGATTGTAGTTTGTTTAGATCAATGGGTGATTTTTTAAAAAGTCTGATGTTTCATAATTATGAGGACGTGAAAATTGAATGTAAAGAGCCTCATAACCAATGGAGTAGTGGTACTGGCATCAAAATCAATTAATGGCAGAAAGATGGGATAAAGTAGTTAAACAATGGGGATCAAACAATAATATTTAAAAAATGTTATCTGAAATACTTATTTATGCATATGGACTTTTGTTACAACTTAGTATTTACCACTTATTCTGTAATATTGTTGATTTTAGATTTCTACTCTATGCTCTTTACAATTTTTATTATTTTTTATTTTTTTTTAAGAAATATTTAATAGATCTTAAAGTACTGCTTATTAATATGAGTAAGATTTTTTAAAAATTTCTTTCAAGATTAACTAATTGTTGTATAAACTCCTTAATAATCAAAATCCCATAACCTTAAAAAAAAGTATAACTCTCATCTCCTGGAACTCCTACAAATAACTACTAAACTCCTAACAAAACACTTTGTTGATTTATTTAAAGTATTATATTTATTAAATAATAATTAACAGTGTTTCTCACACTCAGAATTAGAATCACCTTTGATTAAATATCATTAATATAATTTATTATTTAGCTGCACATTAAATTATATTTAAATAAAAAACAAATGAGAGATCCTAGGTGTTCAGCGCAACCAGGATTACTATCGGGGGGAGGGGGGACTGGGTTTACATATGGAGAGAGAGGAAGATATTTTTTTATGTTCTAGTTGAACTAAAACAAGGAATGGGTGATGTTTGTTTATTGTTTATTTCGTTTAACGTCACTTTATGCTGCTATGGCTAATCGGACGATGCTACGGTGGGAGTCCTAAATTTTGCCTATCCAGGTATAATTAGGATAGGGATCTTTAATGAGTACCTGACATCGCACAGTCTCGGGACTCCCATTTTACGTCCCTTCCAAAGCACGGCATAGCTAATGATTTTTTACTCCCTTTAAAAAATCCTAAGGTTATCTGCCGGACTGAACCCGCGATTTTGGGTATAGTAGGTTGCTATGCTAACCACTACACCACAGGTGAGGAATGGGTGATGTTTGAGACTATTTATATGATCTTATAATTTACAATTTTGGCAAAGCGCTTTCCAATGGGTTATTATCAGTGCCTTAGTTGAAAGCATTGAAACGCGATGGAAGAAACATTGGCTTATGTGTTACTGCTCTAAGAAAACAAAGATATCTAAAAATTAGTCGTTTCGGTCTTTTGGGAGGGGCTTCAGCCCCTAAGCCCCCCCCCTACCACCCTTGGTTGCGACAGTGTAGGTGTTTATAGTCTGGATAATTCTGCTGTGAGCATGACTTTTTTTCCCTACTAGCTAAAATCCACCTCCCTACTCACCACCCCTGGAACCACTGTCAAAATGTTCAGGAGAAAATCTGATTTTTATGATTAACAATTAAAGCATTGTAAGAAAAAGTACAAATTTAAAGAATTGTTTTCCATTATTTAAGTGTGGTAGTATTGAGTTTCTTTATTGCTTTGTGTTTATTATTATGTAACTGAATTTAAAAACAGCTATCATAGAATTTCCTAAAGTATTTGATTTCCTAGAACACAAATCATTGAAATTTTAAATCACTTTGGTATTTAATTTCATTAAAAATATATTTACTTAAAAATTAGGCCAATTATTAAATAAAACTGTTTATATATTTATATAATTTTTTTTTTGGACTATTTTAAAGCATTGAAATGCCCAACTTTAAAAAAAAATAATAAGGATTTTCAAAATAATAAATGTTATATAAACGATTTTCTATTACCATACATATATTTTTTATTTTATTTTTTTAATTAATATTATTATTATTTACCCACTTAACTATGTATCTTCGAAATTAATATTTAAATTTAGTTAGAAGTGTTAAAAGTTCTGTTCCGTTTAGAATAATATTTAGAAAAGATTTTATCTTTTTAAATTACAATAATTTTGAAATTCCCTACTTTCTTGTCCTACATTAAAAACTGCTAATATTCCTAAGCATTTATTATCTCTTATCTGACCTAATTAGGAATATGAAATAACTGGTAAATATTTTCATTAGTTTTGATGTATCTATATTTTTAATTATTGAAATTCATGTAATATAATAAAATGTATATGTATAATAATTTATTTATTGTGTTTGTGTCTCTTTTTTATCTTCTGAAACTTCAACTGAAATTTATGAATTTAAAATTTAACTTAGAAAAAATAAAGTTGGTTTATAAAAGTTTTGAACTAAGCCATTACTTTTGTTTCATTAAAATCTTGTTGGATTTATTTATTTATTTTTTATGTCCTTGTTCTATGGATTTTTTCTGGAGATTATAATAATATTGAAATTTTTATTTTTCCTGTCTACTTCATTTGTGGGAACATTATAAGTACAGGCCAGATTCCTGTACAGTTGCATGGAACTGCACCAAACTGGACGTTTTGGGGGTTACTGCAAAAATTTGCACATTTTAGTTTTTTATTGTTCATGTAAAGAAAATTTGTGGTTTATTTTGAAACTAACAACAATAATATTTACTTACAGAACGTTTACCTTTTTTCCAAGAAAGAAAAAAAAAAAAAAAAAAAAAAAAAAAAAAAACCCATGGTTTCCAATTATTTCTTCGAACTCCTTAAAAAAATGGTATACCTTATGTTCAACAAAGTTTTCTTTGTTTTAATATTCATAGCACTCCATAGCATTCGACTATTCTCAATATTTTTTAATTTAATAAGTGGGTGCCCATAGATAACTGCAGCTCCAAAATTCAAGTGTGCTCCTGTTCAACTGTTACTCTCACAAAGCTGCTTGTCATTAGACAAGAAACAAACTTTGTTTGAGATTTATCTTACACCACCGTAACTTCCAATATTTCATTCAATGAACTGGAGTTCATGTTTAAATTTTTGTTTTTTTTTTTCACTAAACAAAAGATTCCTGATGAGAGCACCTTAAGAAAGAATTATCTGAAACACTGTTCTAAACATTCTCTTGAGGAAATATGCGAACAAATAGAAAACAATTACATTTAGGTCATGTTAGTTGAAACTACTGACCCCTCAAGACTTAAAAGGTTGAATTGAACGTTTTTTTAAATATTTTTGTACATTTGGGTAATTTCTATGGCACATTTTAACAATTTTTACTGCATGAAATCTGGTCTTAAAATATAAGATTTTGATGATACTAGATTTGACTATGTCTGTCTTGACTTATTTACATTTGAGGATAATTTTTTTAATTATTTTGATTGCTTATTTATTATTAATTTATATTGAGAAAGTCATACCATTGTTTGAAAAATGCTTTACATATAGAGATATATTTTAGAGTGGAATGAAATAAGTTGAAATCTCTGGAGGGAATGTAAACCTGTTAGAACAAAAACAAAATTATTATTTTTATTTTATTTTATTTTTTCTAAACGTCCAGGCTAAAAATTATATTTTACTGTTTTGGACATAATATGTTTTGCCATTCCATTACAACTACATATTCCCCAGATATTGGTATGGATTTAAACTGGTGTTACTGATGGAATCAAGGAAATCTTTTGACTTTGTCTAAGGTGGTATTTCATCTTTTCTTTAATTCAAAGATTAATTTAACTTTAGAAGCAAAATCTATTTCGATACAGAAAAATCATTGTTTCAGATGAGTAAAAGTTTGAATTTCGAGAAATCATTTTTTTGTAATTATTTTTTCCAGTACGTATTGTTTTCCTTCAATTTTTTTAGTCATTGAATATTTTAAGTAATTTAAATCATAATTATGTTATGTATTATTTGGTTAGGAGATTTATTATGATAAAAAAGAGAAGAGCAAATTATATCTCCTTATAAAAATTTTAATTTCTTTCTTTCCTAATTAGGGAGTTTCATGGCTTAGCCATACATTCAAGCCCTGGAATCTAGAATAATATTAATTTAAAACAAAAATATGTATCATGATATTAAAACATATATTAAACAATATTTTATATTTATGTGCATCAAATTTCAATTACCTATTTATAATATCCACATTTCTAAAAATTAATATTTAATTTACAATAATATTCATCAATAAATCAAAATTATTATTTCTGAAACAATCAAAGGAGGTTGTAACATTTATTTAAACGTGTATGATTTATTGATAATAGTTACAAATACCTTATTGACTAATTGCTCTTATAGTTTTCAATATAAATTAGAATTGTATAGTTTATTCATCCAAGGTTTAAATAAAGCAATTTATTTGCTGATTTAATAATCTGCTTAAGGAGAAAAAAATATTTTATGGATTTTATTTATTTATTTTTTTTTTTTCAAGAATTCTTTGAGATTACTTACCTATAAATGTAAAATTATTTTTTAGTAAATAACAGCTTTCCTCGAGTAATTAATTTTAAAAATGTAAGCACCTATCTAAAAAAAGTAGATATGGGAGGATATAGGGCATAATATCCCTAATAAATTCTCCCTGGCCCATTTATAAACCGTGCATGGCTGTTTGGCTTAAGAAAATAAGGTACTGTGGCCAGCTGGACCTTATCTCCAAGACCCACCTACCTTAGCGGTTTGTTTGCACCATCCAAACTTGATTAACTAGAATACTGCTCTACCCTATTTATACTTTGTTACACTATTCCTTTGAGCTGCTTGTGAAATACAAACTTAAATCAAAATTATATGAATGAATGAATACACTGTATTTTTAGATGCATTGTATTGTTAATTATCTTATGCTCAAACAATGGAGTTATAATAAAAAGCATAACCTACATTCTTATAGGTTTTGAATCTGAAGGAGATTCTACAGCTTCATGAATATGAATATGTTAATTTGTAAATAAATAAGTGCCCTATTTAGTAATATGAAAAATCTATTATGAACTAATTACAAAATGTTGTCACAGATTTTGTTCGCAGTCGCCATACATTTTACAGAATTTTAAAATTTAACATAAAATAAATAAGTAACAATGACTGTTTTATTAAATTCAAATTGTTGAATCATGAATTTTTTTACATATTTTTCACATTTTTGATATAAGTTTGAGGACAGCTATTATTTTAATCGTTTAACGTTTCCTTTTTTTCCAATACCCTGTCTTTTATTGGATTGGCTCTGAGAAGGAGGCAAAAGGAAAGATATATATATTTAATTTTGATTATGTACAACCCACTCCTTTTTGCTTACTGGGTTAAATTTATTATACCTTATATTTTCAATTTTTAATTTGGCTCAACTAAATTGGATGCTTAAAAGTATAAAAATTGCCATTTAATGTATCAACCTTTCCATAATTATGTCATCTGGTGGAAGATAAATATGACCTGTTTATAAGGATAAGAATGCTTTATAATGAAGCACCTGTTTCCTCCTTTTCTTTTCCCCCAAAAAAATTAACAGTAAACGATTTCTTAACTATACAAATAATCAAAGCAATTTTCATTGATTCCTTTTCTAGTTACACCACAGTGATGGATTTTCAACTTAAGAAAAAGTCAGTAAATAGATAAAGGATTTATAAATCTTAGTAACATGTTCATATTCAATTTAATATTTGTTAAGATTTTGAAGTGATATTTTTTAAGATAAAGGGTGAAAAATTCTTTAAGTGATGATTAACTTCCTATTTTTATTTTCTTAGTTTACGTATTTAAGGGTTTTTAAATTCTCTACTGATCTCAAAGGATAAATGTTCTGTTTTTATCCTCATCCTTTCTCATCGTTCAGAACGGGATGGAGAAGAAAGTGGATTTAATCGCCTAAACTATTGATACTATCCTACGACGACCCAGATTTGAACTTGGAATCTTCTATTTATTTTGTTGCTATAAAAATGAACATTTTGGCTGGGGTTTTATACTTTTATGCTGTTACGTTTTTTGCACATTCAAAAATGTAACATTTTGACACGCTGTATCTGTGTTGGTGTTGTTCTTACCGATAATTCGACGACAGATTTCAGGTCAGAAATTTAATGGAGAATACTTTTTGTTATATAACATTTGTCGCTAGGAACTACCGCTTCGGTAGTTTAGGTAGTTTTAGGTAGTTTTCATTGGTTAGAATGAAAAAAGTCTAGTTTTAACTACATTGTTTATGTTTTGGAGCTTTTTTGACATGATCTAGTTCTTTTGGCGTTCCTGGGATCGAAAATTTCACGAACGTTTCCCGAGCAGAAATTAAATGAAGAATATTTTTTGGTTGTATAACACTTGTCGCTCGAAACTACGTTCAGGAACTATATTGGTTTAATGAATGAAGTTGTATTTGAAACCGCTTTTTTATCTCGACATTGTTTATTTCGAATTATCACAGATTGTTAATTTAATTTAATTATTATTTGAAGTAGTTTGATCCTTTTAATTTTCTCTCTCTCTCTCTCTCTCTCTCTCTCTCTCTCTCTCTCTCTATATATATATATATATATATATATATATATAATATATATATATATATATATACTACTCAATAACACTTCAATATAAATTCTACACAAGAAGGTCTTTAGACCATCTTCTTTTTTGACGCCTCGGAGGATTATCAGGAATAGAGTGAGAAGCAAGTTGAGAATAGTTGATTAATGTGGTTATGGAATTAACTATAAAAGTATAGGTTTGGGCTAAATTAGCAACATATGGGACATTAAGATTTTATTGGTGACAAAATAAGGAACATTAAGGATTTTTCCTGGGATTTTGGATTGTAAGGATTGGATAGGGAAGAATCAGAAGGTTTAGTTGAGCCCCAAAGCTCAACTCCATTTTTAGAAAATATGTCTGATGTAATGTAAATGAGTCTTTTTTTGTAAATCGGAAGGTTTGAACGTTCGTCTAATTCTAAAATATAAATTGAGAAAATCTGTAGATTACAGATAGACTATAATCTATTGAGTTTTCCCAGTCTATTGCAATATTCGTTATGATTTTTGAACCTTAGACCAAACGTCACGAATTATAATTGTTTTAGAACCCGTTTATCCGGAATAAACCTTTTCATTCCTTACTTAAATTATCTGAATCATTTTTAATTTTTTTTTTTTCAATTTACATTAGGTTAAATATCCTTTATTTTTCATTTTCGTTTAAAAAAGTTTCATTAGAATTCGAAATAGTGTATGCATAAATGTTTATCCGTTGGGAGAGGTTGGAAATTCTAAAGTTCATGAAGATAACTTAATAATTATTTTATTTTATTTATTATTTTTTAAATTAGATCTGAGTACTTCGTGTATTTTGTACATGTTTAGAATTTTATTTAACGCATTAAAATCCCTTTATTAGCCATCTCTTTTGAAAGCTTTTATAATTAGTAAAACCTTTGGTCCCTTGAAATAAGGAACCATGTGAACCGCATTCACAGCAGAGGATATTTTAGCTGTGCTTGAAATGAACGAGATTGGAAAATAAATATTTTTGCCAACACTGGTAAAATGCCATTTCCAGTACAAGGAAACGGGAACTTAGTTCCTTGATGAAAATAAAGAGTACGAAAGAATATTTATTAAAAAAAAAAAAAAAATCTTTAACTTTAATATAACAAACTTACATATTCAGTTTTTCGAAAGCATCTTATGTTTTTTCTTATTCAAACTCAAGACTATTCGCGACCAGAACAATTTCATTTTAACCCATTTAAGTTTAAATTACCTTTTTATTTGAAAAACTTCGTATTTTAACTTATCAACGAACATTAATCATTTTAGGTGAATGAGCGAATCTCTCTAAAGTTGGTTGTTCTGCTATGAATAATTTAATTATTTCAGTATTTTGGGATGGAAAAAAAAAATGCTGCAAACTTAAAAATAATGGTTTTAAAGGAGCGATTTGGCAGAAAGAGAAGAAAAAAAAAAAAAAAAAAAAAAAAAAAAAAAAAAAAAAAATAGGAAAGTTCTGTATTTTTCATTATTTAACAAAAGAATACTTAATTAACATTTCCGTTACTCATTGTCGGAGATGGAAGTGGAAAATTTTCTCGTAGAAAGATAACAGAGCTCAAATGAAACCCATAATTCATTTCCATGGCTAGCATCTTAAGGCAGCTCAAGGTATTTTAGCTTTATTAAGATAGCTAGCCGTTACTATTTTATTATACAGCTCTGAACTACTTTAATATAAATTTATTATTTTTTAATTAATATATACGAATGTAATTATATGATTAGCCAGGGTAATCAATGCTCAAAACAGCCAGTTTCTACAATATTATTAACGGGTTTATACGCTTCTTTTTTTTTTGAATTTTTATTTTATTGAGAAAGTATTGCAATCTGCCTCAATGTGGGCAATAGGTAATATGGATGACTAAATGGATCCATTCACACACTATGTACAATAAAAAATATATACAAAGAATAGATAAAAAAAATAAAATAAAATAATAAGAAGAAAATAAAAAAATAAACAAAGTACCTCAAACTATACAATACACAAAGCTAAGAAAAATAAAAAATAAATAATCTATAAAATAAGTAACAAGACATAAAATAAAAACAATAATAAGAGTAAAATAAATTTTAAAAAAAAAATAATAATAATAAAAAAAATTAAAAATTTAAATTAAATTCAATCGTAAAAATCATTCATACTTTATTTACACTATATCCAAATCTGAGGGATCCCCCAACCAGACTTGTCCCAACAAGCCAGGCCCCAAGAGCTCCCAGCGCTTCTCTCTCTGCTGCGTAACTAGTATAATATAACACCAGTGGAGGCTGTGTGAGAGCGCTAAACTGCAGTCACTCGGAGCATGAGCGGAGATTTTGAAAATTTGACAGGTATGGATTCTAGGATAAAAGTTATATTATGATCGTTATGTAAGGTCTTGTTGGAGACATAATATGGGGCGTTGGTTATCGTTCTTAGGAATTTGGATTGGAAGGATTGGATACGTTTGATGTTCGAGTGTTTTACTGTCCCCCAAATTTCTAGTCCGTAGGTCCAGGTAGGCTTTAGGATAGTCTTATAAATCAGAAGCTTGTTGTCTATTGAAAGTTTTGAAGTCTTGCATAGAATGTGGTATAGTTGGCTGAATCTTCTGTTTATTTCTTGTCCTTTAAGTCTAGTATGTGGGACCAAGTGGGTCTTTTGTCTAAGATGAAACCAAGATATCGCACTGTATCAGATCTGGGTAACGGGATCTTATTGAATCGAACAGTTGGGCAGGAACTACGGTGTAGAGCAAAAGGTATGTGGGTGCATTTGGATTCATTGACTTTTATTCTACATCTGTTGTATCTTAGATCTATCATTGAGAGGTGATTTTTTAGGTTGGAAGAGGCTGTTTTAGGATCAGGATGTGATGAAAGTATAGCTGTATCATCAGCGAAAGTTGCAAGAAACTTGTCGGGAGAGGTAGGAATGTCAGCAGTGAAGAAGATGTAGAGGACAGGTCCCAAAACGCTGCCCTGAGGAACTCCGGCTCGGAAAGGATAGCAGTCAGAAAAATCAGAGGCGCATCGAACTCGGAAGGAGCGATTTGTAAGTTAGGAATGAAGGATGGGGTAGAGGGTTTGTGCTAGTATGCTCTTAAGTTTAAAAAGCAATCCGGTGTGCCAAACACGGTCAAAAGCCTGAGCAATGTCCAGAAAGGCACCCGAGCAATATTGCTTATACGCTTCTAGGAGTGCTAATTTCTAGTTGACTTGTGGGAGGTAGGTTTCACAACAAAAAGTTTTAACACGTCAAAATTTTTGAGATGGTTATGTATTTTGGCTGGTATTTATAGTTAATCTTTATATCGTTTTTTTTTTTTTTACCATCAAAATGTGAAACATTTCTTTCACACACGCTCTAGCTCTTTGGTGTTGCTCAGATCGAATATTTGACATTTTCCTATTAGAAATTTAATGGAGAATATTTTTGAAGCAAAGCTTCTACATTGACGTTATATTATATACACTTAATTTCCCCAGTATTTCTCCAGAGTAAATCCTGAAGGATGTAACGGAAATTGTAGTACCACTGTTTCAGTTATTTTTGTTTTGTTAATAACTTTTATTCAGGACGTATATCATGTAAATAATTATTTTTTATCGTGCATTACAATATCTGGTTATTATTATATGTTTAATTTTTTTTTAATATATATATAACATTTGTCTAGGACCTACCGATTAGGTGCTATATTGGTTAAAATGAAAAAAGTTACATTTTACCAACATTTCTTAAGTGTTGTGTTTTTTCTTGACATGCTCTTCTTGGTGGTACTCTGATCTGAAATTTCTTTACCAAAATTAATAGATATAAAATAAGTTGATTATAGATAGACATATCCATGATCTATTGTTTTTTCCCGTCAGGGAGAAATAGATTTTTTTTCAATTTGTTTCAGTAAGCAAAAGATTCCTCAGAATGCACTTGACAACTTTCATTTTAAATGAAATGAAAATTAATAATATACTTTATTTTGGAACATTCTGTCCTCTTTGAATAAAAATAATGCACAATTACTGGTACAGTTATCTGGCCGTATTATTTACAAATCAATACTTCAGCAATTATGGCACAACTTATTAAGAGAAAAAAAAACATTCAAGATGCTTGAAAAATGTATAATTTTCTGTTAATAATCAAAAAAATGAAAAAGATGTTTCCAATTGTTATGATCCTTTGTTATATTACCAAAATATAAGGATAGCATCACTAGATAATGATTGCCAAACTGATGGTAAGAAAATTGATATGATCAGGGTGTTTAGGTGAAAGCCATCACCAAAACAAAACAATTCTGCTACTAATTATAAATGTTGACAGAAGACATAAACACAAACCTGCCAGTGATTTAGATTCGTAAACATATATGTTTCAGGATTCTAAACATGTTTCTTCTTACAGTGTACCTTTACAACAAAAACTTCATAAAGTAAATAATCTCAGCTCGGGTAATTTCTCGGAAGGTGTGATGAAGACGGTACTACTGTTGTAGTTTGGAGTGTTAGAGCGCTCCACTGAAACATGAGATAATTGACGTCTCGCAACATCGATTGTTTACCAGTTGACTGAGTCATCGATTATACTGTTTAGCTTTGACTTATTCTGAGATCATCAACTAGTCTCAACTATCCATGTTAAGTGGGAATAGAATAACTATTTTAACTAAAATAATGGGTCATTCTCTCAATACATATGAACTGAGGCTAAATATCCCCAATATTAGCGATTTTTTTTTTTCTGCAGAACTTTATAAACAAATTTATTACTGTAAACGGAATGATCGATATTCGATCTGTAAACGGACTTGGTATCAAAAACCTCATTAAATTCACATTACCGTCTTCGAATTTTTAAATTCAATTACACACAATCCCTTCAAGAAAAATATTTCATTATGTTTTGAAGTGTACTGAACACGAATCCAAATCTCAATCAGGCACCATTTTTCGTCAACTTTGTGTTTTTTGGCATTTCTAGCATTTTTTTTTTTTTATCATTGGAAGCTTTAACACAAAATTAAAAAAGCTGTTTGATTTTGAAACAAGATGGAAAAAAAACAAAAAAAAAACTGGAAAGCATAAGTATTAGGCTTTGTTGCATAAATGACATTGTTGAAGTGTTGCTTTTACTTGAGTTTTATTTGTGTGCAAGAATTCATTTTTTGGATTTCCATTTGAATTTCTTCCCTCTTAACTTGGGAGCAGTTTTGGATAATTCAAAAGGTATAGGCGGGAATGCAATGAGAAGGTGCTTGCCGAATACTGTTGGGCTCTACAACGGGATAAACGTGATGTAGAGCACATAAGGAGAAAATATACAATTTAATTCTGTACCATTTGGGAAGAAGATAAGGATGAAGATAAGTTAATTTTTGTTCAAAATAAGACAAATACTTTGTGCAACCCATATTGGTTGTAAAGTTGGCAAGAAGTAATGTCAATCGTATAAAAGGATACCATTGCTACTACAACTTGTCTACTTATACATGATGAGTAGGATTTCAATATGGGTTGCTCAAATATTTATCTTATTGTGAAAAAAAATGAACTTATCTAGTTTTCCCAAATGTTACCGAATTATGTTCAGTATTAAATATTATTATTTGATATATTATTGTTTTTCACCAAAAAAAGCGTTATAAAATATATGAAAAAATATTACAAGCTATTTCAGTTTGTTGTTTTTTTTAAACAACCTTCAATCACTAAAAAATAAAATAAGGAATCATTTCTCAAAAGATCGAAAACATTTTTTTTTTCAGAACTTTATTTCAGAATAAAAAAATAAAAATGTATGAGCCGAATTATTGAGTTATATATATATATACGAGGGTAAGTCAACAATTATCCGCAATATAGTTATAAAATTTTATTGAAATGAAATAGGAAACTTACAAGTACATCATTTTTCGACATAGTCCCCTTGCTTTTCAACGGACTTGGTCCAACGTTGTTCAAGTTTCCTGATGCCCTCATGGAAGAAGGTTTTGGGTTGAGATGCGAGCCAGGAATGCACCGCTTCTTTCAATGCTTCGTCCGAGGCAAATCGACGGCCCCTAATTGCCTGTTTGAGTGGACCAAACAAGTGAAAATCAGATGGAGCGAGATCGGGACTATATGGAGGATGATTCAATACTTCAAAATTGAGTTTATGAAGCGAGCGTTTCTACAGTGTGGGCAGCTGTATGCGGACGGCATTGTCGTGCAACAACACAACGCCTTTTGACAGCAGTCCTCGGCGTTTGCTTCGAATTGCAGGCTTCAGCTTAGCAGTAAGCATCTCACTGTAACGTTCACTGTTTATTGTTCACCGTGTTTTGAATTTTTCAATCCATCATAGACACTCCGTTGTGGGCAAACAATTGTTCCCGTACTATACCAAAAGTCTTCGATGAATTTCGGCCCCTGATACACCTTCCGACCACAAAAAACGGATCACTGAACGTTGCTCTTCTTTGTGCAAATAGAAAGTGGAGCGGCCATTATTAACAGCACGACAGCGATAACAAAACTAACCTACCAGCTTGATACGCACATAAACATAACAACGAATAAACAAAGCATGCGCCATCAACACAAAAGAACAGTACTGCCAACATAAACAAAAATATAGCTATATTGCGGATAATTATTGACTTACCCTCGTATGTATGTATATATATATATATATATATTTAAAAAAAAATTTCTTATTGCTACTTAGCCATAAGTTCATTGAAGACAGTTATGCAAAAAGATTCATTTTCTGTTGCATAGGTTAATCGTAATTTGAAACATACAATTTAACAATAGCAGGCGGGAGATTAGTAAGCTACCTTCTGATGAAGGTAGTGGGGTGGGACAGGACTCTGCTCTTAGCTACATCGATCTATAGTCTCCCAAAAAGTGAAAAAACCAACGGAATATAGGAAAGAAAAATTTGCTTTGCATTTTAGAATATAAATAATATTCAAAGAACGAACCTGTGCGGGAAATATTCTTCAAAATAGCGTCATTATATATTCTTCTTTAAATAGCAAGAATAAAGTGTAAAACAATCTCTTTCTAAACATGGTTAAAATTTCTATGAAATTTATAAACATTTTCAATCCCATGAGATAACCTTAGTATTAGAACTTTTCTCATTGAGATCTTTGTATCAGTGTGAAATTTTATCCATTAGTTTATCCTTAATCTTCATGCTTTTTACACTATTTTTTAGGGACTTCGCATCCGGTGTTGAGCACTGGTTGGACTCTGTTTTACTTGATATATTGTATTGTGAATTTGCTGTACGATTTTAATGATGTGACAAAGATACGTGAAATGGCAATGGTAGTACTGAAAGCAATGATCAGGAACTCACAAATCGTCGACTAAATTACTTTTGTTTATTGTTTAAGATTGTATTATTGCGTTATATCCCAATGATCCCAGTCGAACGGGGGGATGCATTTTAAAGGTGACGAAGATAAAATTTCATTCATATATATATATTTTTATTAATTCATTTTTTAAGCAACATATGATTATTAAATCTTACCTTGATGAAGATCCGATGGTCCAAATTGCGATAGATATAGTTCAGAATGATTGTACTGGTCATATGGCTGAAAAGTAGATTCACCGTAACCGAGTAGAGATGGTTCTGCCAAAAACACTCCCGCTTGAAGAAGAGACAGTTCCGCAGTTTGTGAATCCACCAAACGTTTATTTTTTTTGTCGGATGTTGTGCTGTTTTTAGTTGCCTTGTCCGTTAACTCGATGGTTTTTGGTGTGGCGTTTGATATAACTGCTGATATCACTGCTGAAGGACATATTGCCCAGCAAAGAAAAAGTCCCTGGAAAAAAATATATAAAATTACGATTTTTTATGCCTTGATTAAACAGATTTTTTAAACAATCATTGCTTGTACAAAAAATTATTGACTTTGTTTTAAATTAGAATTAAACTGTTAATTAAATTTAACAACTGGGATAAATATAATGGAAATTGGCATATAATAGTAAAGCATACTTTGAATTTTGACAGAAAATTTCATGTTTTTGTATACTTCTTACTGTCGTCCATCATTGTTTAACCATCATAAATTAATGATTCATTTATTTTATTCTTGATATAAAACCACATTATTGTACTTTATAAAAAAAAAAATATTTTATTTGTGTGGAGGAGATATGTCACTGATCAATACAATCCAAAATCCTCAATACTTTTCATAACATCACAAATAATCTTATCCATAAGTTGAGGCGAGGGTCTCAGCCCGCGATCGTGAGTTCGAATCCCACCTTGGTGGGTTAAAATTTATTTGGACCTAAGAAATGAATCTTGACCTTCTCACCATGGCTAGAATATGTAGAATATGTTGATAATCTGTAGCATAAGCCGTCCATCCTGTCCTAGTTGGAGTACATAAGCCCCCAAAAAAACAAACAAAAATAATCTATTACAATTGATTAATTTAATTTATTTTACCAGAAAAAAGACATCCATGTCAAAAATTGAAATTTGGTTTTTCACTTGTGGTACGCATGATGGTATAGAAGGATAATGCAATTAGAATTGTTGAATTAATTGTCATTTCTATTGGAATAATTTTATTATAAAACTAGTTTTGAATGCTGAGCATTCATCTTCAGTTCTGAGGATATATCTGTTAGATCCTCTCTGTTACATTTCTCAGATCTCCTCAGAACTGAAGATGTATGTTCAGCTTTCAAAACTAGTTTCATAATAAAATAATTCCAATAGAAACGACAATTGATTCATTCCTCCTAATTAAAATATTTTTATAGGGTAAATCACCAGTTCTGGTAATAGTTAAGGGAACTTGTCGATTTAAAAGGAAATTTTGATGTTGAGTGCATCCTTATTCACAAACTTCGTACTTACTAATTTAGAAAACTGTCATGAAATGATACTTGGAAATATTTTAAAACAAGTATTTATCTGAGTACAATTTATAGCCGCATTTCTCGTTGATTTTTCTACATAAGTGGTAACAGCATACAATATGGTAATCATCCCCACTAAAAAAATAATGAATTAAAGAAAAGCGGAATATATTTTTTGTAAATTATCTTTTTTTGATATTCCAAAACAGCAACAGCCATCCACGAAGTGCACAATATAACTTTATTAACTAGTAATGGTCAGTCAACATTACCACTACTAAGAGTGGATGTTGTATTTAAGTTTTAAAATGACACATTCAAATGAAGAAAATTCTTTTTTTTCTATTTTAGCAGAAAGAACGTTTATAACATCAAAGAAAATCGAAACGGATAGGGGTGGCCATAACTCATATCTTGTATTTTTATAAACTTGTTATGGTCAGTTCAAAGTCATTATTAATTTAAATCAGATAGTCCAACATAATGGTGCTTGTACAGAAGCCTGAATTCTATTGCATATCTACATAACTCAAAAAATAAAAAACTAATGAAGCAATTTCAAAATTCCTTAAGAAACGATCTTTTAAAACAAATGTGGTATTGCGGGACACAATTTGAGGAAAATATTTTTTGTGAATACTGGGAAGGGATAGGAGGTAGGGTTTCATTAGACCCATATTGCAAAAATTGTATTAGCCTGCACCTAATCAAGTGGCCATAACTAGTGATTTACACTGAAAATACATTTTATTATTATTATTATGCAATTTGATAAATATCCATCAGAAATTTCATATACTAAATAATAATAACAATTTTTTATTTAGATAGTCTAATATTTGTTCTATTTTTTTACTATATTATCAAAAACGATCTATCACAATTGATTAATTCAATCAGACTTTACGAGGTGAGGATATTATTATATTTTTCTATTTAACATAATAGTAATCAATTTAGTAGTATTTTAATATATTATAGGACTGTTTGTGGTGTTTTCGCTAATTTGTCTCAGGTTTCTTTACGATGACCGCACCCTGTATTCGAGACCTAGATACATCCAGCCTTGATAAAACTGAAAGTAGGACCAATGTAAGCTGATACATGGACGTGTATTGGTACTTTCTATACAAGTTGAGGGGGACCTCTGCTTCTCTTCGTTTTCAGTGAAAGTGATTTATACTCTCCCCTTCCTCATCATAAAAAGCAAGCTCGACCAGTGTAGCTTTTTAAATGAGGACTTGCCACTGGTTTAGTTGGACTTTCATTCTTCTACTCCCTGCAGGATATTCGTCGCCGTTTTTTTTTAACAACAAGCAACCTGTTTGTTTATTCATTTCTTAACGTTACGTATCTTTATGAAACATAGCATTATCCTAATAAAAATAACACAGGCCAACGATGAAAAAACCCTTTTTACTTAAAACACCTTATTATTCTGTTTTTAGGGTGCTAAATCCAAATATGACACTTATTAAGCCGCATCACTTACCATTTTTTCTCATTTGCACATCAATATATTAAATTTTTTGATTTATTACAGAATTTAACAGCTTTTATATACAAATAAAATTGTAAAATAATTTGTGCTGGATGTAGAAGAGTTGGAGGCACTGCTGAAACAAATATAGATATAGATGAGCAAGATGATGAAGAGTTGCAATGTGCTACAGCAAATATAGAGCCTAAACTGTTTACTCAGATTGAGCTTAACGACTTAGTTAGGGATCTTGGGTCAACAAAAGAAAAAGCTGAATTGCTTGGTACTAAACCAAAAGAAAAGAACTTGTTTGCAGGTGGAACTAGCATGTATGTGTAAAGAAAGAGAGAGCAGCAGTTTTCGAAATTTTTTGAACAAGAAGGTGATTCAGTACTGCTGACATTCCAGATCTGATTAAAGAGTTGGGTGTTGAGTACAAAAAAGAAGGCTGGAGGCTGTTTATTGATTCTTCCAAAACTAGTTTAAAAGCTGTTTTACTACACAATAGTAACACTTATGCATCTATACCTGTTGGCCATTCTGCACATATGAAAGAGATCTATGAAAACCTAGAAATAGTGTTGAATAAAATTGGCTATTCGGCTCATGGCTGGATGATAAGTGGTGACTTGAAAGTAACATGCATGCTTCTTGGTCAGCAAGGCGGTTTTACCAAATTTCCATTTTTTTTTGTGTGTGAATGGGACAGTAGAGCTAGGGATCAACATTGGTGCAGAAAGAACTGGCCTGTGAAGGAGTCTTTAAAACCCGGCGAAAAGAATATTCTCCGCAAAAACCTTGTAGTTCCTAGAAACATTCTCTTACCACCTCTATATCTAAAGTTAGGCCTCATGAAACAGTGCTTTATATTTATATGAAACAGTTATATAAGCTTTTTTAAATTATATAAAAAAAAACAAATTTCTCAAAAACTATGGGTGATACAAATAATCTACGACCAGATTTGGATTCAGCTCACAAAAACCTATAAAAATCACCTATTAAAGTAAAAAATGTTTTCAAAAACTTTTTTTTTTGTTGACCTGTGTAATTAGTGAGGAGTGAAGTATTGAGGCAATAAACTGGAAATCGTGAACCGGCCGAGGGGATATCTGAGCCTGTCGCAGAGAGAATAAGTACAAACCCCTCTTAGGGATAGAGTGTACTCAACCCACTCTTGAACACCTTATGAACAATACGAACAAATCAATACATCGTTAATACGGGATCTACTTACACATTGTGAGCATAAGCATCACTCTAGGGACGCTTGATATGAAGAAATGCAGAATGAGCCTAAAGCAGTTGTAACACTCGGGCATTTCTGCAATAATCTATTCGAATCCCACCTGAGTGGACCCACGAATAAATATTGACCTTCCCACCCTTGCTACAATAGGTTGGTAACCTGTAGGATAATCCGTCATTCCTGCCCTAGTTGGAGTACATAAGAACGTTAAACCCAAATAAACTAACAAAAATAATCTATTACAATTGATTAATTTATTATGTGAATATAAGGTTAGGTTATTAATTTATTTTTATCTACTATATATTCGTCAAATACCACTCACTCATTTAACACGAAATCTCAAAAACCACCGAACGGATTGGAATGGAATTCGATATGTAGCTTCCTCTAAGGCCGTAGGTGCTCGCTAAGAAAGGAATTTAAAGTTAGATGTTTAAGCCGCACACTTTGACCAGAAATTAAGTTCCTTATAGTTGTAAACAAAAAAAAAATACGATCGATGTCGAAACCTTATAATATGGTACTTTCTGTGAACTCATGGTGGCTGCAGAGATGGACCCTTACAAGTTTGAGTTGTTTCGTGACGAGAAGCTATCATAAGACTTATGTTAAAGAGGAGGTTAAAATACTTATGTTCTCTGGTGATGACATGTAAGGCCAGTAGCTTCGTCCCTAACTACTCTTCCTTCAGTTTTCCGGTCACAAGATAATCGGCTTTTCTAGCATTTATGAATTTCATTCCTTGAACCTAGAATATACCTTTTTCTCAGTTCAGAGGAGTCTATTGCAACATTGAAGTAAACCCATCAATCTAAAAGTAAACAACGTAGGAAATGATTCACTGATTCAGTTTGCAACAAACAACTAAGGGACTCGGCTGCAAAATATATTCAAGCACATGTAGAGGTCAACAGGGAAGATGTTAAGAAATACATGACAAATCATCCTGAAATTACCAGAAAAGTGAAACAAACATAAAAAAAGCCAAACTGAAGTTAAAGGATATGCTGCATGCACATGTTCTGAGAATCACCCAACTGTAATTAGAGGGACTGCACAGAAGTATAAGAAAACCCATCCTGAAATCCATAGAAAGTCTTAAAAAAAAATTATCAAATTTATTTATTGAAATTATTCAGAATGGAATTCTTTAGGTTTATTTAAGTAATTATAATTATCAACGTTAAGCTTAACTTTTACTAATCTAAGTTGTCCTTAATCCTAATGATATTAAACCGTAGCGGAGCAGGGTACTTTCAGCTTGTATTTAATACAATAATAATCAATTTAATAAATAAAGATAAAATGAGAGTGGAAAGGAAATATTTTTAAAAATGTTCATGAGAAAAGGAAATTCGATACATTTAAGATAAAAAATAAATAAGTCAAATTACCTTTAAAACGAGTTATCTACGGTGGAACCCCTTTTATGGGGCGTAATGATGGGTATGGGATTATCGAATTACAACATTTTATTGACTTTATGTTATTGATAAAAAGATTAATTTAAAAAAAAAACCCTGTGCAGATAATCAATTTTATAAACAAACAAACGTTTGGTATACATTTATGAAGTTATAATTTACAAAACTGCATGAGACAATATTTTGACACTTTTAACTGATTCTACTCGATTTTTATTTGTCAGTTACAGTTCATCCATAACATTTATTGTTGATCCGAAATTTAAATAAAGTTTGTTGTTTAATCGTCAATCTCTCTGTAAAAATTATTCATTATTTCGTTATTTCACGTATAAATGAAGAGTCAAGTTATGCTTCTTAATAATGCTTTTAAGTTATTATTAAGCCAAATATAGTTATAAGCACATTTTAGGTATCTCGCATTGTTAAATGGATGAACCCAATATCTTCTTTTATGTTCACTTTCGTGTATTTGTACAGGAGGTAGATATAAAACCTCCTTTTTATAAATTTGAACTTGTGCTCGATCCATCTCGTAGGAGAAACAATACTACAATGAAGAAAGTCCCCACCAAGTTGGGAGAGATTCCAAGTATCAAAGAGAGAGGCTGCAAGCCCGCTGCAAACTAATCATGAGATGTAAAAAAAAACGCATACAGAGGGAGAACCCATCGAGTTTGACATGGCGTGTCCGATAGCTATCGGCGTCCTATATTCTCAACGCACGTTTGACCATCCGATTGAAAATTGTTATTTATTAATAGTCCTGAAATGATTAGAAGTAAATTTGAAGTTTGGATTAAGAATCCCAAATGGACCCCAATAAGAATTACACATGTACATTACTACATACAGATTTGATAATCATTGTAGTTTGTATATAATAGATAAATTTTAAGTTGTTACAAATCACTGAATCTTGTTTAATATGAAATATGGCAGGCAACAAAAACCAACTTGATTTTTTTCACATTCTGGTCTTAAAATGTTATTCTGAATCAGATGTTCACGTACCCATATAATTTAACCATGGCGTATAAAACGTGTCAATGTTAATACAAATATTATTTAAATGAAATCAAGCAGATTCAATGAAAATTATAGTTTAAAAAAATGTATTTAATTTTTTTTTTTTTTTAAGTTTTGTGTTAGATGGGACATATCCCTCAATAAGTTATTCAAGATCACATTAGACCTATACTCTACCGAACGCAAGATATAATGAACTCAAGGGGCAGATAATTTAAAATTTCATTAATAAAAATACATGAAATTTTTAAAATACGATTAGTTTTTATTTAATTAACATTTTAATAATATTGATACATGTCATATGCATTGGTTGAAGTGGCTAAAAAATAACTAAACTTTCAGCCGTGAAAATTAAAAATCAATTGGGTGGAATCCAGTAGTGTATATATATTTATTTTTTGATATAAGAAGTTTTTTTTTCCGTTTGAAATTTATTTGATTCATAGGATTTATCTACTTTATTTCCCCAGCCTCGGATAGAGCCTAATAGCGGTAAAATACTTTTTTTTAAAGTAATTACCCTTAACTTTGCCTAATTAATTCATTAATTGATCCTTAAAATCTGTTAGAATATAAGTTTTAAAAGGGTTCTTAAATTAGCTTGGAGTTAAGCTAAAAGCCCAGCAGAAAATGTAAGTTTCCGGCAAATTTTCCTAGTTAACTTTTTCACTCCTTTATTTATTTATCTTCTTTTTTTGTAGAACTTTTAAGTTAACTTAATTTTTGTTCAAATTGATCATATCTCTTACTGCCCATTAGCAGTCAATGAGATTAAATAAATTACTAATGGTTAGGTGAAACCGCTATTGGCTTTATTGTAATCTTTACTGTTTTTTAAATTTATATTTAATTATAATAATAATGATAATTATTGCAATAAAGCCATATTGCAGAAACTCTGGGGCTACCAGAGCTCACAAGCAGTCAAAAGAAGAAACAAGAAACGACCAAGATTGTTTGGACAAAGAAGAATACAGAAAGAGGTTGCGTGACGTCTAAGTTCTTGTGGACAGGAGGGAGCGTATGAGAGGGATTGCCTGGACGGAGGAAAGGAAACAAAGGCAATCAAAAATAATGATGGAGAAATGGATAGAAAGAAAGGACAGAAGGAAGAATCCATAGTCATGATATTCGCGTGGTCCGTGGCCGTTTCGTGTAAAAAAATTTTTTTGAATAATAATGAAGAAATATTGGAGAGAACGAAAGAGCAAGGAATGAATTGTTAAGCGTGGTCCACAATTGGCCGTACTCACAAAAAATAAAATAAAAATAAAAAATAATATTAATAAAAGGCTTAGCGAACCGAAGATTTGATGCCAACACCACTAACCGTTGACCACACACTTCCCTCCAACCTACTCTCTCAACTACCCAAATCCCCAAGGACAGCCCTGATGCAATCCTCCCATCTACGTCTCGGTCTATTCCTTTAACCGTTTACCCGACGGCTCAAAACTGATTACTTTTTTCAGAACTTGGCCATTATTAAACCCAACGACTTTACATACCCATTTTAACCGTCGCACTGCAATTACCTGAACTGTATTTACCGGGTATAACTTCAGCAGTTCCAGAATGTGAAGCCTTCTAAATTGTTCCGTTTCTTCATCCTTTTTTGGCCAAATATTCTATGCCGTACTTTATTTCCGAAAACTTTAAGCAGTTGTTCCTCCCTTAACGTAAGCGGCCAGGGTTTCACATTCGTAAAAAACTTTTGGTAGTACAATATTCTTATATACCCCAATTTTTAGATTTCTAGAGAGTAAGTGCGAACTAAGTAGTTTTGCGACCGAGAAATATTAAGCATTATGACTTTTAACCTTGGCGTTTCGAGACTATATTGTTTTCATAATCGTGCTACAGTTTAAAAAAAATTATATAAATTATAAAAATTATTTCCAAACATAAAGTTAGCTATAATATAAATATATAACACCATGCATTAGAATAATTAAATACATATAATTACAAAATATGGAGGAGTAGAGAACTACTTACAATGTTACTAGTGGATATGCTATTGGTATCTAATACTAAATTATAACAGTTGTAGTGCACAACTGACCTGGGGAATTTCGAGAAAAAAAAGGTAAAGGTTGGGAGGGATTTTCCAAATTGGAGGGATTTCCGTATTTAGATATAATTTATGAATGGAAAAATGATTTATATGATGTATATTAATGTAAATGAATATTATTGGTCTCAATGGATAAAATTGGAATAACAGGTGTTGAGATTTAGAATGTCTATATTACAGCTAAATACGGAAATCCCTTTTGGTATCTGTGTCAGGGAATACTACCGATTTGAAAAATCACTCCCAACCTTTACCTTTTTTCAAAATTCCCCAGGTCAGTATTGTAGCTAACTTTATGTTTGGAAATAACTTATATAATTTTATTGTAACCTATTTTTTTCATTGTAGGGCATGATTATGAGAACAATATAGTCTCGAAACGTCGCCAAAATAGTTGTTTTTATTTATTGACTGAACCTCAAGAACCTTACTAAATATATATACATACATTACGTATTTGGAATGTGACGATTCTTAATGTCGATTCTCAGTTCTATTGGTTATTGTGATTAACATAACTAAAATAGACTAAAAGCGGAGGTGAGAGGGGTTCAGTGATGGATTTAAACTATAGACCGGATCTATGCGGGATAGTAGTAATATGAAATCACATTATTTTTTGTATTTATACATTAACTATATCCTGCTGCCTTTCTGTCGTAATATCTTTGTATAAATAAAATATTTATTTCTATTATTTTTTCTTGATTTGTTTAAAATTGTCATTTTCTTTTTCATAATGTTTCTTTTCCTTGATTTACTCCCTCTTTTTTTCATACCTTATTGTTTGTTTTTCTTTTAACATTGATGCCAGATTACATTACAGGCCAAAACGTCGGCATAATAAATTAAAATTAAATTTTTATTTGCGTATATTTACTACCCTAATTTCCATCTTCATTAGTTCTACAACCAGATTTTTTGTCTCTCATATGGGTCATTTTTTGTCATATAAATTTATTTTTACATTGAGTCATCGGTATCGTAAACCAAGAATTGAATATATATATATCCATTAGACAAAAATCTGTTATAGCTAAATATGGAAATATAAAACAAGTCTTTTACTTTAAATAAACTCAGTATCTAATCGGGAAAAGGTACTTAAACTACAAAAGGCTTATAAACTCGCATGGAACCATTATAACAAAAAAGCACTATTTCTGAATGCTAATCCAAGGCACTATAACACTGTAATTTTACCTGAGGCCCTATACGCAGTTGAAACCAAGTAAATAAAAAGGAGAACAAGATTCATGACATCGAAAAACAAGAAAGGAAAATAAAAGGTTTTAAAATGCGATTTGGATTATTTGACCGACAAAGAAACTGTACAAAAACTCATACACCATAACAGAACTGTTCAGAAAAAAACACATGAAATTATATTGAAACCTTTAGAGAATAAACGAAGATCGACTTAATAAAGAATTTTTAACCTAATAAGCTAAAGAAAAGTAAAAACTTATTGGCTAAATGAGACTCAAAATGGTATGGATGAAAACAAAATTTCAAAGTAAGAAATTGTTAGTCGACAAGATTTCCGTAACAAAATTAAAATTGTGAAACAGGTAGAATAAATTACAACTACTGGAAATAAATGGACAGAAGAAAGAAGGAAGCTGTACAGTGCGTTGATGTGGAGATTTCGGGAAGACAGAAGGGACAAAAATGTGAAAATTTTGTTTTGTTCTCACGCTCTCCTTAAAGCGAATGATTGGAAATAATAATTTCAAACATTTATTTAACTTTGAATTTGCGATAGTCCTTCTGACATGAGGAACATATCCAGTAATGGATGGATCCTCATCACTCACACAGTGAAATGTTTGCTGATGAAGCATCTTTTTTCGAAGAAGTGCTTTCGTTAATCCTTAGTCAATAACATTTATAAGCGGTAATAGAATTGAAGAAACCCCCTCAGGAGAACCTGACTCCGCCGTTTCTTTTTTAATATACCTGTTCTTGAAACATGCCCAACTTCCGTTCCATCCTCTGTTTTAGAATTATTTCTGATTTTACTGGATTATTCTTTTAGTAAAATAACTCTTTGAAAAACAAATAAAAACAATAGCGTAAATGAATAATTTAATTAAAAAATATATTCGTTTACTTATTCATTATTTTCTTCACAGCCTACTTTTCAAGAACAAAAACCATCTTATAGGTTAAAGCATCCAGTACATCAATAGGTGGTTTTTATAGGAATAAATTAGAATCATATAAAAAGAATTTCGAAATAATCTTATGAAACGATTTGTTTTCTTAGAACTCAGAAACGAAATTAAGATATCTCGAGAAAGATGGCGAATTAATAACCATATCCTAAGTGTGTAAAGTACTCCATTGGATCCCTTCCTGTGAAGGGAGCGCCTTTCCCAGAACTTAAGAAGTAAAAGTGAGATGTTCCAAGAAAAGTAGCTGTTAATGAGATTCTTAAAGAAGCATTCTGAACTCAAGAGGTCAGAATTTCCAAGTATTTACCTTCGGGTTAGGGTAAGGGAATAATGAAGTATCAGTAATAATATATAAAGCAAAAATAAAGTTATAATTTTGGGTTAATTAACAAGAATACGTATTTAGATATGAATGCCAATACATTTAGCAGCACACTTAGTAGCGGAGCAATATTTTTTATTCTAAGTCAAATAAAAGTCTAAGAATCAATACTATTTGTGATCACCAACCGATATTTGTGAACCAATTTTAAAAAATGTTTAGCAATAATATATTTACATATTTCATATATTACATATTACATATATCAGTCTGGCTTGAGACGGCAACCCATGAACATCAGCTCTATATATCTATTCATCTAAAAGTGTTTTTTGTTCAAATTAGTTCATTTTTTTTTTTTCTTAATCAGATCTATATAATTATTATCTTACTAATTTGAATTATTATTAGTTATTTTCTCCGTATTAGCAAAGAATCATCAAGAAAGCATTTAATTCATTACTCGTCTGCAGAGCGGTGAGTGTTTATACTTAATCCGTTAGGTATTTAAGACATTGTATTCAAACAGGCGCTCTCGCCCGCATCAATATTTATATTCGAGAACAAACAGCTATTTCTATCTCTATTTTATAATGGCTATTTGTACCATTTGTGAATCGCCGATTTCAAGAGACGATAAAAATATCGTGGCGTGTGGGAAGTGCCGTGTTATTTTTCATGGAAAATGCGGCCAATTAAATGACAAAGAGATGGAGTTAATAAAATCATCGAAAAAAATTTGGTTATGCTCAAACTGTATAGAAACTAAAAACAGACCAACTAATGAAAAATCAGTTAATCAGGCATCAAATGAACCATCTGTCTCTGACATACTCACAGCCGTTAATCAGCTCAGAGCTGACGTTAACGAGGATATCAAAGCCATGAAAAGTTCTCTCGAAAAATATGGCGAGCTGAGTTTTGCGGTAAATGATAGGCTGGCTAAAATCGAAAAACACTTAGAGAGCCAAGGTAAACGAATGGAGGAGCTAATAACCGAAAATACTACGCTAAAGAATAAAATCGGAGAGCTAGGAGTTCGCCTGAATAGGGCTGAGCAGGGCCTGCTCTGTAAATCTTTAGAGATACGGGGCATCCCTCTTCGCTCTGGAGAAACTCCTGCGGCCTTAGTGACAAGTGTCGGGGCTGGCCTGGGGGGTGAGGTTGAACTTGGAGGACATAGACCTGGTCGAGCGTCGCAGACCACGAAAAGAAGATCCACGACCTCCACCTGTCATAGTACGATTCCTGAGACAGACACTGAGGGACGATCTTCTACAAAAAAGAAAAGTGAAGAGAGACTTTTCGACGAGAGATATGGGATGGCAGGATAACGACGCCCACCGCATATATCTCAGCGAAGAAATGACTCCTACAAACAGACATTTATACTGGCTTGCCCGCCAGAAGAGGTTGGCGGGAAAAATTAAATATGTCTGGTTTTCTGCCGGGAGGGTTCGCTGTCGAAAAGATGATGGCCACCCAGTTGTCATCATAGACCAGTCTCAAGACCTCGACGCCTTCTGACTTTTTGGAACCGGTCAACATGTCTGCCTTCTTCGGTCTATATCAACAGGCTTTACTCTACGGTTCTCGATATATCACTTAGTATTAGCACTTTTCAATTATTTCTTATTATTTTTCTTTGACTCTAGAAAATGCAAATATCTTTTTTTGTTTCTATTCTTATTCATTTTTAATTTTCAATTTTTATTTTTATACTCTTACATTCTTGTTTTTACATTTAGTATTTTCTTTCATATTTTATTAGTATCTAATTGTTCCCTAATGTTATTTCTCCTTCATACTAGATCGCTTATTTGGAGTCTTACCAATTATCTGAAAGCTTGCGTCTTCCTATCAAATTCCTTCCTTCTCACCATATCCTCAAAATGACCGATGTCCTAACTACATGTCACATAAATGCCCAATCCTTATCTGCTCATTATGACGAATTCCTACAGTATTTTACCCGAAATTCCTACCATATCATCGCAGTATCTGAAACTTGGCTCAAACCTTTCATACCCTCTTCCCTGGTTTCCCTTCCTAACTACACGCTTATCCGCCATGACCGGGTTGTCCGGACGGGCGGTGGTGTAGGTTTATTTGTCCATGATAGCCTCAAGTTCCGAATTCTTGAACATTCACATCCAACTGATCTACCACAAATAGAGTTCCTTCTCGTTGAAATTTCCTATAAAAACTCTCCATCTCCTGTATGTTGTAGTTTACCGCCCACCCCATGTTCCTTTTGATCCATCTTTTGAGACTTCCCTGTATAACTACGTTCCCTTTTTATACTAATGTCATTATTTCTGGGGACCTGAATTCTAATTTCCTTTCTGATTCACATGATAAATTGTTCCTAGAAAAACCTTTTTTTCCCTTCATCTCTTCGTCGTTCCATTCTCTCCCACCCACCATACTTCCTCCTCCGATACTTGGCTTGACCTATTTGTCATTGATTCGGCAAAAAAACTCCTCTCTTCTTCTCAGTTACCTGTTCCTTTCCTTTCTTCTCATGATCTTATTCAAATATCATACAATACTCTAGCACCTCCATTCCTTCCAAAAAACTATTTCATTCCGCAATATAGAATCCTTAACCCGCGAGATGATCCTTCCAGACCTTGAAGCACAGAACTGGGCTGAAATTTACTCCTCCTCCTCGATTGATTCCATGGTAAATATCCTCACCACTAACCTCCTAAATATCCTTGATATCCACGCACCCCTCAAATCCTTCTCAGCTCGTCGTCGCCCTGCTCCTTGGATAACTTCAGAAATAAAGCAGCTCCAAAGAAACCGAGAAGCAGCCCGAAGACGCTTCAGACGCACGAGGATGACGGATGACTACCATAGGTTCAAGAGGCTCCGTAACTCAACACAAGCCTCGATTCGTCGAGCAAAAGCCAATTATTACCATGAAGCCCTCTCCTCTGCCCCAGATCCCAAATCGAAATGGCATATCCTCCGTAAACTTTCACTTTGTGATTCCCCTGTATCCTCATCTACCTATCCTGTATCTCCCGATGATTAAATTCATTTTTTGTTTCCACCTTTTCTCCTGTTTCTCTTCATCCTTCCCCCTATTTAACCCCAGCTCCTACATTCAATGATTCTAATTTTTATTTTTCCGATATCTCCCCCTCTGAACTTATTTCCTCCATAATGAATTCCCATTCCAATTCTACGGGCGCAGATGATATTCCCACTAAACTAATAAAACTATGTATACCCGAAATCATACCAGTCCTCCTATTCATTTATAACTTTTCCCTCCAAAATTCAGTTTTCCCAACCTCATGGAAAAAAGCATTAATTCATCCAATAAATAAAACATTAAACCCCATATCCCCAAACGACTATCGTCCTATTTCCATCTTGTCTAATCTTTCTAAACCCTTGGAAAGATTAGTTCAATCTCAAATTTCCAAATTCCTTGAAGAATCCAACCTCCTCGACCCCCTTCAATCTGGTTTTCGTCCCGGCTATTCCACCCAGTCTGCTCTCCTAAAAATCACTAATGACATATTTACCGCAATAGATGACAAAAAATTAACCGTCCTGGTACTCCTTGACTTTTCTAAAGCCTTTGATTCCCTTGATCACTCTATCCTATTCTCCAAATTAAAATCATTAAACTTTTCCTACAGTTCCATCCGCTGGTTTCAATCTTTTCTTTCTCACCGTTCCCAAGCAGTTAAAATACCAAACCAACCCCTATCATCTTTTCTCACTCTTACCTCAGGTATTGCTCAGGGATCCAGTATTTCTCCTCTCCTTTTCAATTCCTACATTAATGATCTTCCTAATTCAATTTATCACTGTTCCTACCACCTCTATGCAGATGATTCCCAAGTCTACCTCTCCTTCTCCCCTTCAGAGCTATCCACTGCTTTCGCTAAAATTCAGGAAGACCTGGACAGAATCAGTGCCTGGGCTACCTTAAACAAATTACAACTCAATGAAAAGAAGACTCAGGCCATTATAATAGGCTCTAGCTCCCTCCTTAATTCCCACTCACAATACCCTCCTTTAACCTTAAATAATCATCCTATCTCTTTCTACTCCTCTGTAAAAAATCTTGGGATTGTTTTTGATCAAACCCTCTCTTGGAAATCTCAGATTGCCCAAATTTCCCGCCGTTCCATAGGTCTTCTCAAATTGTTCCACCGAATCCGTGACCTTCTTCCCCAGCCAACCCGTAAGCTTTTAGTCTCTTCCTTATTATTCCCTTGCATTGACTATGGTTGTCTGGTTTACGGTGGCCTCTCGAGGGTTCTGGAGGACAGACTGAAGCGAATCATGAACTGTTTCGTCAGGTTTGTTTTCGGTAGTCCGAGGCGTTCCCACGTTTCCCACCTCTATTCCCAACTAAATTGGCTCTATCCCACTTTCCGTAAACAATATTTCCATGGAACATTCCTGTACCAAACTATCAATACCCTTCAACCTTTTTATATCTACAACAAGCTTCAATTCAGATCTGCAGTCAATCCTATACATACAAGATCCCGTCTCTCTGATTTGTATACCCCATCCCATAGAACTTCAACATTCCAACGCTCCTTCCTTTTCCGCTCACCAATCCTCTGGAACTCCATCCCTCTTCACATCAGACAAGCTAAATCCCTGAAAACATTCAAATATTTCTATTTCCAATACCTCCTCCTCATTCAAGTTGACGCTTGCTAACTATCTACCTACTTAATCAAAAATTACCGTTGCATTGCTGGATTCAGTTTAGGAATAATTGAGATTCCTTAAATTCAAATTTCACTTTTCATGAATATAACGTTAGGTTCTATTGTATATACAAAACTAATCATTGTACCAAAGATTTTTCTATATAATTTTATTTTATTTTTTTCTTATTTAATTTTATCTTCTCTAATTTGTAGAATGTTATCTTATTTTCTTTTCCGTTTATTTAAATATCATCTATGTACATACTGTTCATTAATGTATTATTGTCTTTGTTTTTTTTATCTAATTACGTCTCTAACCAGACTTAATTTAGTTAATACTTGTACATATCTGTTATTCTTAGGGGACATTGTCCCAGAATAAAATTATGTTTCTATTCTATTCTATTCTATTCTATTTAAAAAGCGATAGCTATGTGGTAAGCAGTGAAGTTTTATAATTGATCGTCATTCATGAGAAGTTATAAAGACATGTTGTTATTTAGAGCTAAACATTGATAATAAAATTTGCTTAAATCAATTAAATTGTTATCAAAAAAGCTGTAAATATGCGGTGTGACGTGTGGATCTCGGTGAAGTTAAAAATTGAACAATATGTGGCTTGCGCCATTCTGGAATTGTGTTTACAATGTTAAAACTACTATCACCTCTGCATCAAATTTAAACTAATTCATCTTCATAATTCTTGGAAGGTTTAGTAATAATATATTAATAATTCAATTATGCAGTGTTGAATGGCAAAAACACCTACACTGTCATATACTTTTATGACTAGAAATTAATATCGAACCAAATGAAATCGATAAATGATTTCTGCCGAGTTCCTAAATCAAAATGTCGACCCTTTGCTATTTGATATCATTTGTAAAGATGTGATACATCGGCCTTTAGTGGGGAGGCACTGATAATGCAGTCCAGTTTCTTAATAGTCTCTGTCTATTTGGATTACCAATTCAAACATTATATTTAAAAATCGGATGACCAATTATGGTTTTATGTAATCTTCAACCATAGGCACAATGAGCCACAAGGCTGAGGTGCCATTAAAGCCGGAAAAAAAAAAAAAAAAAAAAATCTTCAACCACCTAAGCAGTCCAATTTAACTAGGTTAAAAAATATCGTTGATGATTCTCAATTGCATAATTCAATATAAAAAAAAATATCCATCAGTTAAATTTATCTAGGTTCTTTACTTATGAGAACGTGCGAAGCCTCGACTGAGGATGCTAGTTATAAATATAGAAGCAACAGTATTGTAGATTACCACCGGTTGTTGTAACCAGCAAGAAGATATACAATAGAGCAGTCACGAGTGGAGTGGGGGTGGGATTCGTTCCCCCTCCACTATACTACTCTAACCTTAAAAGTTACTTTTTTTTTTAAAATCAATTTATTGAAATTTACAACTGTACAAGTATACATCAAGTAAATGTGTTAAACAAAAAAAAGTTTACAATAACATGCCAAAACTTGAGAAAGAACTACTCATCAGTAGCACTTCAGTAAAAAATAAAAGAATCTACACAAGAAGATCTCTGGGCCATCTTCTTTTCAGACGCCTCGGAGGATTATCGGGAATTGAGTGGGAAGGAAGTTGAGAAACTAGGGGATTTGAGTGGTTATGGAGCTTACTATCAAAGGATTGGTATCTGGTTTGGGCTAAATCAGCAACATATGGAACATTAAGATCTTTATGGATAAGTTTATTGGTGACAAAGTAAGGATCATTGAGGATTTTTCGAAGGATTTTGGATTGTAAGGATTGGATACGGGATGAATTGGATGGTTTAATAGAGCCCCAAAGCTCAACTCCGTACGTCCATATTGTTCTAATCACAGTCAAGTAAATGAGTCTTTTGTAATTAATTGGGAGCTTTGAACGTTTGTCAAGTAAATGTTGAAGTAGTCTGTAACGACGAGCAGTTTCTTGTTGTTTTAGTCTTGTATGTGGATTCCAAGTAAGACGTTTGTCCAAGTGGAGTCCTAGGTAGCGGATCTGTTTAACAGGGATTAGTGGAATGTTATTAAAGGATATTGTAGGACAAGAAGTCGTAGGTTTACGACGAAGGGTAAAGGTTATTTAGTGTGATTTGTTCGGGTTTATTTTGATTCTCCATTTTTGATACCATTCTTGAATGTTTAGGATATGAGATTGGAGTGTTTGGGAGGCAAGGAAGGGATCATTGTTTACTGATAATACACATGTGTCATCAGCGTAAGTGGTGAGGACAGTGGTAGGATGATTTGGGATGTCAGCTGTATAGGTTGTGTAAAGGATGGAGCCTAGGATACTACCTTGAGGAACACCGGAAGATTGGGTAAAGAGGGAAGAGTAAGAAAATTTATGGTTTACTTTGAACATTCTATCACTGAGATAGGAACGGATAATAAGGAAGTATGTTGAGGGAAGGAATTTGCGGAGCTTGTAAAGCAGTCCTGGGTACCAGACTCGAACCAACTCAAAGGCTTGTTCTACGTCGAGAAAGGCTCCCGTGCAGTACATTCCGCACTCTAACGCTGAGGAGACTACGTCCACCACACGATGACATTGCTGGATAGTGGAGTGTGACGTTCGAAAACCAAACTGGTGATCTGGGATGATATGATTGGAATCTAGAATGGGATATAGGCGTTTCAGGATGAGTTTTTCTAGGATTTTGCCTATAATAGGCAAAAGTGATTTTGGACGATACGAGGATGGGAGTTCAGGTGGCTTTTTGGGTTTAGGTATCATTTTAACTATTGGTATTTTCCAAGGATTAGGGAAATATGTGGTGCGGAGTACCGCATTGTATATGTATGTAAGAAATAGGATTGCTTTCTGAGGAAGGAGTTTTAGGATATAAGCTGTTATAAGATCATATCCAAGGGCTTTGTTGGAAGGTAATCTGAGAATTATGTTGGATACTTCTGAAGGATGGAATGCATTCGGAGGAGGAGAAACTTGGAGCGGGTCATTTAGTTTGCTTCAATGCATTCAATGTCAGTAGGATTGAAGATGTCAGGGTGTGGGTTAAAAGTTTTTGAAAGGTGCAGGCCAAAAATTTGGGATTTTTCTTCGTCTGATCTTGTCCAGGTTTGAGAATCAGTTAGTAGAGGGTGATTAAAGTTTTTGTAATGGAGGAGTTTTTTTTCGTTGTCATCCATAATGACTTATCGGTAGTGTTTTCAGTATGATTTTGTAGGTTTTGTATTCTGATTGTGAGTTTTCTTATTTCTGTTTTCAGTTTGTTCGTTAAATTATTGTAATTATTTTTGTCTGATGGGTATCTAGTACGGTGCCACTTCGCCCTTGCTCTGCATTTTTCTGTCAATAAGGTGCGAATATGCTGTGGTAAGTTATACTGTTGACTATTAGTATTTTTTCGGTGAGAGGTGTTTTCAGTTATAGTATTTTGTATTGATGATTTAAGTTTGTCAATTGCTAAGTTTATATCTTCTTTTGTTTTAAGGTTAATTTTAAGGTCCAATTAATTCTCAAGATCACATCGAAATCCATCCCAGTCTACACGTCCGGTTATCTGTCTAGGAAGAGAGGGTTTAGGAACTGGATTTGAATGCAATAGAAGCAGAACAGGGCTATGATCTGATGAAAGGTCGTTCATGGATTGTTTGAGAGGTGGCAATTTGGGAAGAAATAAAAATATCAAGGACATCAGGACGTTTTTTAGGAGAGGTTGGCCAATAAGTAGGGTTCAAGGGAGAGAGGATAGAACTACAGTTGGAGGTTGCAATACGGGATAGGATGTTACCACGGGAGTTGGATGTTCCACAACCCCATCGCTGGTAAAGTGGCAACTAAAGTTACAAGTGTTTGCTTTTAATTTCTTATTTTTTAGGTAAACCTATTCTCGTTGAGTTTTTATTTTGTTTATAAATTCATTTCACATTAATTGGATGTAAGAACAACAAGACTGGGACTAAAAATGATAAGCAGCTTAGCCTTCATAGGTAAGCAACTAACGCAAAATTCTTTCATTGCACCTAGTCAAATTTAGTTCGCGATGGTGTTGAGTGCAATTACTTTTTTATAATAAACTCAATACTTTGAAATATTTGAATTTTTATTAGTAATTATAAATTTTATATTCAATAAAAATCGTTTTTATTAACAAAGTTTAAGTAAAAAATGATGCACTGTGTTTGAAGGAATTTTATTACCTATAACTGCATCAGCAGCAGTCTGAAATAATGTTGGTGAGTTGGGAAGTGGGCTAACTCTGGGTAGCGTAGTGGTTGGGGAAAAATAGTCCCACCTGCCTGTAGCTCCGCCCTATCTCAATAAAAGCTCTATTGGAGATAGGAAGATAGGAGATAGCGCCATAGGAACGCTATGTTGGGTTATGTAGTGCTTCGTGCATGGAGTTATTGGCATATGGAGAGGCCCTTCCCGCATTTTCTTCAGTGAGGGGTGAGGCCAAAACAATAACCGGCCACGCCCACTTTGCCCAACTGGAGATTTGCAATAATTTGGGCTAGGGTATTTCCCCATTATTAAATGGAAAAATAGTGCACTAAATATAATAAAACTCCAGAATAAAGCCTAAGAAACCGAAATTAGAACTGAAAAACGGCTATTATGCTGACTATATGGTGCGATTCAAAATGGCTGCGTCTAGTTAGTGATTGGGAGGTTTAGCTCCCTCCACTTGTCTATATTTTCATGGCTTCGTGTGATGTTATTAAAAGGTGTTTTGATTGTTACTATATTAAAAGGTTTTTACCCGGATATTGGTTGGAGGTCTATAGTTTTTTGTAACTTTTGTTTTTGCTTGGAACGAAAATTGGACGAGATTATGCTTGAAATTTAATGGAATTTATTTTCTATTATAAATTAGGAAAACTTAATTGCTTGCTTATGTGTATGCTAACACAATAGCATCTGTTTATGATTATTTCTTTCCCAGAATCCACCCGAAATAACAGGACATCACATTATTCAAGCTCCAAATTATTCCCTGATCAGTATTTCACGTTGGAACTCAATCAGTTCCGTTATAATGAAATTTAAATTTAAATCAGATCGGTTATTGCGAAAATTATGAGAAATGCCATTAAAGTAGCCACATTGAACGGTATATTGAGAGGAGACAATATTTTATTTTCCATAGTTTCAATCATAATCATTGATTTATCAATTCAGATGATAAATAAATGAGTATAATAATATAATAATATCGATACGTTTTGTATTTGTGATGATCATTAATAAGCTTTAGGACACATTGCTTATACAATGGAACCAAAACCCAGCAATAGAAAAATGAATTTTTTTTTTTTTTTTTTGCGATTTCAAGTGTTTCACAATAGTTTTAGATTTAAGTGGTATTTCTACGAAGATGTGATTCTCTTTGATCCGACCAAGACAAGATATCGATTTATTTGATGTGATTTAATCTATAAAACTCTATGATCTTATTTTTATTTATTTATTTTTTTTTTTTATTACAATTTAGCTAGTGCATCGTTGTTCCATTTCATAAATGTCATTCGGATAGAGGATACTATGATATTTTTCTGGATTTTGATTTTAATAGTATATTATGGTACGAATACTGCTATGAGCATTTAATGAATTGAAAACTAACCTTTATTCTGAGATTATAAAAATCCTCTCAGAATAACAAAAAGGTATAATAAAATGGTGCTATAGTCTGTCCGTATTATTATTTTTAATGATTTAGCTGTGACAATTAGAAATAGTAATCTTATTTTTTCATTATCCGATAATGATTACATGATTTAAACAATTTTACGTTCTACTTGGAGTAACTATGTTTGATTTTTAAAAGAATGTTCTAATTCTTTATCAAGCTGTGTTTATCAAGGTACGGTAGCTCAGTGGGTAGGGCACTCGTTTACTAAGCTCCCAGGACTGAGTTCAAATCCGACTGAAGACAGAAAATTTGTTATCTGTTATTTCAGTTGCGGCTCGACTTCGAGGTCGGGAGACCCTCCTGGGGTACACCCTGCCTCTATAAAGTGGACAACCTTAAATTGGGGAAAACCTGGCGGTTGAGCATGATTTAGGCCAAATCTCCTCCATTCATAACCATTGGCCTAGTATAGTACATCCTTACTTAAGTACTGAACCCAAGACCCTTCGTGGTTTGTTAGTGGTACAGGTTTGTCAAGTAAATAAAAAATTGCTCTGTTATTATAAAATATAAAAGATATTTTAAAATTAATTATCTTATTATTATTATTATTATTATTTTTAACGTAAGGGAAAACAATCTAGGAATGTATCATAATCACACAATTATTTATTGCTAAACTACCTCTAACAATACCGATCGGTCCCTCGGAATCGACTTCTTTTCTGAAGAATCGGTGGAACAAAAATTCGAAATTTAGAATCGGCAAGTTATAAATAAGATACTTTGTATTACAAGTTTATATTTTTCTTTAAACTAGCAAGAATTTGAAAGTAAACTAAGAATAAAAACTACAATTAATGTTGAAGTGGATGGAAGGATTATGTCAGGACCAACTTTGTTAATAAGGGTTGGGCGTGGGATTAAGGACGTCTGGCAGGAAAATATTGGTATTTGCAGCATTGAGTTTGGTTTAGTTAATTTTTTTTTTCGTATTTATTAGTACACAATAAACCAAAAATTATGTTTAAACGATGATTACTTTTTTTTTTTTTTTAGTTTATAAAATTAAATTGAGTTCAGTATCATCAGGTTTATTAGTTTTTTTATAATTCAGTTTGTAAACATGCTTATGTTTTATTTCGTTTATACAGTAAGTATACCGTAAAATGGGGTCACATTAGTACGGTGGAGTAAAATTGGTACCAACAACTATTTCTGTGGTGATTTCCTCGTGACAGGTTATTGGGTCGACTTTTACCAAATGAAAGCGCATGAGACGTTTCGTTGGCTCCTTACGACGTCAAATGAGCTTCTACATATCAATTATATATTTTTGGAAGTTACTGAGGAAGGTTATTGTTAAATAGGTGTTTCTACACATATATAAAAAGCCTTAATAGCTAAATTATTTTCAGTTCTACTGCAAGGAATTATTTTAAAAGGCAAGTTACTTTCATTCACTTATTTATCTAGGTATACATGCATGATATTGTTTTTCCTTTAAACATATTGTAATTGAAACTAATTCTAATAATTATGAAAATTGGAAAATGGTGGGGTATTTTTAGCACACATGTGTATGAAAAATTTTGGAGGGTAAATTTAGTACAGCCAATTATTATCTCATGTTCAACTGTTTTTCCTTTCTAGAAACGATGCCACGAAACTATGTGAAGAAGTTAGGGACAAGACCGTATAAAAATTATAGTGGTGAGACAATGAAAGAAGATCTGAGCTTTCTTCGAGAGAAAATATATCCTTCCGAGCAGCTTAAAAAAGGTTTGTTATATTGCTTCTTGATGTTAAATCTTGTATTAGTGATTATATTATATAAGTACCTTAATTTTTTTTATTATAGGTTCAACATACCTCTAAATTCGCTAATCTTGGAGATGGGGAGGTTTATATAAAGACCCGAAGAAGTTAGCTGGTGTGAGAAAACTGCATTCAGTGGCGTCGAAGAAGAAATGTTAACCTTCCACATTATTGCTTTGGCGATGATGTTGATAAAATAAAATTTAGGTTCACTCGACAAACTTATTCCTTGTAAAACCTAATGCCATTTTCAGGTTTTAACATTGATCGCTTTTGCTTGCTTTAATATACTAGGCATTGTATTCATAGGGTGAGATTGTTACATGGTTCTATAACGTGGGATTTTTTATTAAAAGAGTCGTCTAATAATGTGACCCCACTCGATGGGGATTGATTAGTACATTTTTTTTTTAATCATTCATATCTAGATACAGGCGTGAACCACATCTTAAATTACTCAGAAGGAATAACTTGTTCAGGTACAAAAATACTTTGGAGGAAATACTTGAATTTGCATGTTTGCCACAAATATGTTAAAACTGTACTAAATTGATCCCATTTTACGGTATACTTGTATTTTTCCTGAAATGTGGACTACTCTACATTAATATAAATGTTTATGGTTTTATTTTCGAATAAACGAATAGAATTTCATTGTACATTAATGTTAAAAATTTAACGAAGATTAGATACGAAAATTATCATTTAACTGATTTATGTCAAAGTACGATATGAATCAAAAATGTTTCGGTAAAGCTATCGAATTGAATAATGCTAAAAAATAAACAATCCCAATATTTAAATTCTATTTTCACTTGTATTAGGTAATTAAGGATGCTAGATATAATATTCCATTTCATTATTTTGTTCATATACAAAAAAAAAAAAAAATTAGCGAATATTTTCCATAACTTGATATAATAAATAGATTTGCTTTCCTTTGAAGACTTTGATTATGTTAACATTGACCTAATTCTAGGCTTTGTTGGGCTGCTGGTATTATACAAAGTACAAAGCTAGCTAACTTATACAATGGCCTTTGGAGAACTATACAATGTATATCTGGTTGTCATGAAGAGTAATGGTCCATAATTTTGTTACTTAAATAAAAAACAAAATTATTCTTTTTTAAAGATAGATAACATTTTATCTTCCTATAAAAGTTCTATCATAAAGATTAAATACTATACTTAAAATTTCAATGTTATAACACATTTTTATTTAATAATAATTTTATTTGTAAATTTCTGTTAATTAATCATTATTTTAACATTGAAGTAAAATTTTTATTTTGTTTAAAAATCATGAAACTTTTTATGTCGGGTTCGCAAAGAAATTAATTGTGTGTACATTTGTATTTCAAACAGTGGTGAGGTTGGTTGGAAGGGAGGGGGGGGGTTGATATTGATGTGTATATTTAAACGAAACATTTTCGCTTCGCTTTACAGCGGGGTCCTATTCAAATTAACACCCTTTCTAATTTTGGGTTCTGGCTATGAATCACGGAAAGGTTTTTTTTTTTTTAAACCTATTGTTTTTTATTCATGTCTTACATATGAATTTGTTTTAAATTCCATAAAATTTCAGAATGCAAGCGGTGGTTTTATTAATAATTGATATTTTTTGAGAAGTTTATAAAAAAATTTCTTGTCAGATAAAATATAGCTATCTTATCATATTCTTTGGGTTTACATTCAGTTGGTTTTAATTTACAGCTGAACATGTTTATGTATCAAAAATGGTGTTTTTATTTGCGAGAATGCTAGACTTGAATCTGTTGGCTTTGAATCCGAGATACAGTTATGTCATTTCTAGTGTCTCATCAACTCGTCTAATATTACGGACCAAGACGTTTCTTGAATTGAAGATGTTCTAGATTATTTTTAGAATAAAAGCGTAAATAAAACAAGGTAAATAAAACAGGATATAAGCTTCCTTCCAGCAAACTATTCTGACAATAAGGCCACAGTGAAAAATCTCCTCTAAAATGGATATTGATAAGATTATCCGAATATACTTAATAATATTTCAACTTTAATATGTTTAACGGTGATTCATCTGAACTATTTCCATTTCGCTTCTCTTATGAACGCTCTGAACTGAGATAAGACTTGAGATGAGCTGTTCTTGTATAAAATGTAGATGCATTTTCGGGAGATTGACTTTGACAAATGTCAGTCTGTCTATATTCATTATGGTGTGGTGTATCCTTGGAGCCAATAAACGAGTATAGATGTTGAAGTTTTGGTTATGGTCACTCCATACTGCCGAGTGAACATGTTCAGTTTTCTATAAAGCTCATATCCTCGTTAATTCTGTAATGTTGCAGCTATATGCTGTTCAGCAGTAATGTTATAACTATCATTGATTTTCTTTTGGGGCCTTTTTTTTTTAATTACTGGAGAATCTACAGAGGGTCAAAAAAGGATGGAAATGTCAGTAGATGAGGAATGTTTAAGGTATCCTGTACGTAGCCTTCATCAATCGGCCTCATGTTAGATTTTCCCTGACCGATCCACGTAAGGAACCATCTTTTTTTTTGCGATGTAGCTAACACTGCACGATGTTAGATTATATTTTTGGTATATCTTCATAAGCTTTCATTTTCTGTTAAGTTATTAGTCATTGATTGTTTTTTATTGTTACTATGTCAATTGTATTTCTGCTTGTCCGGTGGTTGTCAGTCTGCAACACTTAGCGCGCTCTTCTGTTTACTATGACAAGGTCCCTCCCTCATACATTGCGAATATTTAGAATGATTGATATAGTAAATATATTTTTGTCCAAGAATTAGAAGTTAAAGGTTGACTGATTCGTTTTGGATTAATATTGTTCTATAGCAGTTCTAATCCGTTTTTCCATTGATGATAGTTATGAGTTCCATGAGAGGTTCATCGAAGAGGAGAATCATTAGAGAAAAGATCAAAGCTTAATTATGTAAGGTGTGGTATGAATTCTGATAGTTACAAATAAGTCCGATGTTTTGTGCTTAGAATCCTTGCCGGTCAGTGTACTTGTTGATAATGATCTTAATGAAAACATATAGAATGCAGACTTTAAAAGACTTACTGTACACGGTACTGCCCTTTGATAGATGTTCATCATGGTAGACCCCGCTAACTACAAAACCACTGCCGAGCTTTTAGAAAACAAATATCTGGATTCACATCATATGTTAAGAATGGGAGGGGGGCAGTATACACCCGTTTGTGCAATGGAATCTTGCTTGATGTACAGAGTTGTAGGATTGGTGAATGTGGCAAATCTGTGGAGTGGTGTTTAAGAAATATTTTGATGGTTATGACTGTAACACTCTTAGAAGGATAGTCTAAATGATCATTTCTATAGATTTTGTAGTTTGGTAAGTGTATCTTATTCCATGAAGTCAAGGGCGTTTCAGTTATTAAAGAAACATCCGTTTGTTTTTAATGAAGATTAACTTCAAGTTCTGTTCTATGTTGCAATAATCAGTTTAATTTCCATAGGATAAATGGTGAGATAGCAGTTAAATAATTGTTGGTCATTACTTAAACGAAATAGGAGAGTTGTTACAAAAAAATTAAAAAGAGGTTGGATTAGGTTATTTTAGCTTTGTAATAAATTAAATTACTGAGGTTCAAAATTCTCTCAAGGAGTTACCTGCTGAAAAATGTCTCTTCTCATGCCTGAATTATCCGCAGATACATTAAATTTGATGGTTGCCAAAGTTATTCAAATAGCTGCTGTTGTTAAGAAATGACTGGTCTTCGTTCTAGGAAGAGGTGGAAACTTAAGGGGCTCTGGTAAAGAAGGTAAAGAAGTTGGTTGGACAGTTGAGCTCTTTGATTTTTTGAATGTTAGAGGCTTCTAATATCTTCAGGGCTAGATGACCCTATAAGTTTCTAGGAGGGACCGTTGCCAATTTCCACTAGTAGTTGTAAGGGCCCTTTGGTTTCCCTCAATTCCACTATCATGATTTTTACATTGTACACACCATGGGAGATGATTGTAGTAGATGTGGCCATAATTCTGACATCGTATGTATTGTGGAATCTCCCTTTTTTTCAATAGATTATATAACATTTGAAACAAGTTTTCAAATAACACAAAAAAACATTGCAGTAAATCATTCGTAAACTTGTAATTAGATTGATCCTGTCATTCTATCATGCTTAAGTCTACTTAATCTCTGTCAAATCACTTTTTTTCTCGAAACTATTGAAATTGTGTAAACTTATTTTAGGTGTGGAAAATCTAAATAAAGAATATTAGAAGTATTTACGGATATTGTGTGATAAATATAAATCCACGCATAATGAATAAAAATTGATTGAACGAAATCAAAGTGAACAAATAATATAACAAGTAAATATAATGTACTGGAACTCCAGTAAGTACGTACTTATGGTAAATAAATCAACTAAAATCACATGAATGAGGTACATATGATGAAAATCATTATGAAATTTTTTCCAAGCAATTAATACCAAATGAAGCACTAAAGTAATTATTCAAATTTAAAATTATTGATATTGTTTATTTGTTTAGGTGATTACTAAGACAAATGATTTTTAAAAGCGTAGAAAAGAATAAGCATGGAATGGATTTTATTTCACCACCCTAAAAAAAGAATATGGAACTTTATCCCTCTGGTGCTGGCTGGAAATGATCATAATCCGTGATGCGGTTGTCTGATCTAATCAAAGTTCCAGGTTCAAACATCACTAAATCCAAAAAAAACAAACTTTTTTTATGGTGAAAGGCATTCCAATTATTTGAGTTAAGAGGGCGAATGGTTTTAATTTGGTTTATTTCCTGTCCTTTCCATTTTGTTGGAAATTGGGCGAGACACCACACGTATTGCGCCGGAATATGATTGGGCCCCAGATCTGTAGTGTCAGCCCTTCCTCACAAATTAAATTCTTTCGTTTTACCGACTTTTTCTTCTAGTCTTCTTTTTATTCTGTCTTTCATTTATTTTATTTCTATTTTTACCACTCCCGGTCCTACTCTTAAATTTACATATTTACTTTTTTATTTCCTTCCCCTCTGTTTTTATTTCCGGTACTATGGGTTTCTTTTGTGGGCGTGTACCATGCCTAAGCGGTCCCATGCTGGTATAAATTTATATATGAAAATGTTTAGTTGAATAAATTTGTTTCACAAACAAATACGAAATTATAAAAACATGTCAGTTAGCGTTTGTAATGAATAAAACAATTATACTCATAGGTTTAGATTTTTATTAGACTGTTAGAACAAGTCTCATTTATAAGAAAAAAATTAAATAAAACCAACCAATTTACTACCATTGTTTTATTCGATTAACTTTTGAAAAATTTTGCACATATATATATATGCATATATATATATATATATATATATATATATATATATATATATATATATATATGCATATATAGAATATATATATATAAGTTAAGGATAGAAGGTACCAATATACATGTTAATCCTTAATGCTAACTCTGTAAACATTGGAAATGTATATATAGAGGATTTAAATGAGGAATAAATCAGTTGTTATCAAGCCGTTGTACGTGTATTATTTCATTCCTTTTTCTTTTTTTTTATCTTTTCACTCTCAGTGAACATAAGTGGTGCCGAAACCCGGGAACACGTAAGAGGAAATTCTTTACTATATTTTTTTTTTATATCTCTCTTTTCCTAGTGGTTCAGAGATAAATTCGCTTAGGAGAATTCAGTATTTTCACAAATTATTTTAATAAGCTGGCTGAAAATGACTGACATGCCACCTATACCAGCGCAGCCGCTGTCGGCAGCACACGCGAATATACTGGAACTGTTGAAAATTAAAACGGCCACAGCACAAGACCTGAGGAGAGCGATTTCTGACCTTGAAGGGTATGATGGAGAAATCGGAGAATTGAATCACTTCCTCAAGGGGGGACAGGTTATTGGCTAGAATAGATGCAAAAGCCGCAGATAACCTATTGGATCAAGGAGATGCCAACACCCTCAGGGCCGCTTTAGTATGCAGGGTAAAAAGAAGTGTACTGAACCATATCCAAGCGGATGAAGACACGCCTTGGGTAATAGTTAAAGAGAGGCTGAAGAAAGCATATGGAGGTGGGCGGTGGTCCCCAGAAGAAGACATATTTCAGATGTTCCGCGAAACGAAGCGGTCCTACCAGTCGAACGGGCGCTATGCGGGCACTCTGATCGTCCACTACAACCGAATAACGGAGAAGATGAGAGAAACGGAAGAGCGAGGACAAGTGGAAGCGAAGATGACATTTCTGTCCACCATCCTGAAGGTGCAACTAGCACGGGAAACCGGAAAGAAAGAAGGTCTGCCCAGGGAGAAATCGTTCCTAGAGTGTGCCCAGGAGATGGTCGACGCTGGAGCCAGAGACGAAGAGTTCCGGAGAAAAGACGAGGAGGAGAACAGCTGGACCAGAGTGGTTAACAGAAGAAGGGACGGAAGAAGGAGCGATAAGAGAAGCTACGGCGTGGAAAGGAACGAGACAAGCTCCGGGAGAAGAGACAAACCGTGGAGGCCAGAGGGACGTCGAGACACAGAGAGGAGGAGCGGAAGGAGAGAAGAAAGACGCTGTCACGGATGTGGGAAGACCGGACACCTAGTAGCTCGTTGCCCGCGAACAAAATGTTTCGAGTGCGGCACAGAAGGGCATATAGCTAGACAATGTCCATATATGAGTAGGCGCAAGGACAGGTATCAGGGCGAACCCATGGAGGTAAACGCGCAGAGAGTATGGCGTCAGAGAGAGGTCCCAGTAGAGTCGGTAAGCTCGTCCGAGTCGTCAGAATCAGAGGAGGAGAGGAGCGAACCAGGAGATACGGAAGGAGGAAGGAGGAAGGAGAAACCAAGGAGCGCGGGCAGAGGAACGCGGACGGAGAGAAGGGCGCTACAGGAAGAATGAGGGGAGTGCGCTTCGAGGGGCAACCGCGCAGTATTAAACAACATAGAGGGAGCGAGAGGTAGGTTGCCTATCATCAGAGTCACCGGTGGAGTAAAGTGTTTAGTGGATACGGGTAGTTCAAATACCATCATGAGCCGAGAAGCGGTAGAGGCATTCTGTAAGGGAGAGAGGAGACCCCAAACGCAGGTATGTAACTGCAGACTAATTACGCTAAACGGACCGTGTAGGACAGAGGGGGAAATAGAACTGGAACTGACAAAATGGGGGGAGAAAAGGGGTAAACTGAGGGTACATGTGGTGGAAAAGATGCCGCGGGAGTACGGGGCGATCATAGGGTGTGATCTCTTGGAGACGCTAGGTGCGCGAGTGAGGGTGAGAAACGGGAAATGGACGGTGCACATAGGGGGACACAAATATCGGGGAAGGAAGGGAACAACCGACGAACACGGAATGATAGGGGTGGTGGCACAGTCAGAGGATTGGCGACAGGTAATCATGAGGAATACCGGGATGTTTTCTTCAGGGAAGGAGAACCTCTGAGCGCAACAGGGGAAACGGTGCATGAGATCCCGTTGAAACAGGAACGCGTGGTATATGTAAAGGAAAGGAGGTACCCTCAAGCTCTGAGGCAACATATCCGCGAGGAACTTGATAATCTGAGAAAACAGGGAATCATTGTGGATAGCACCTCACCCTATAACAGTCCATTGTGGATAGTCAAAAAGAAGAGTGATGGGGGGGAGGGACAAGAGAAATACAGAGTAGTGGTGGACTTCAGGAAACTGAACGACAACACGTTGGACGAAAAATACCCAATACCGAGACTGGACGATATACTGGACAGACTGGGAGGAGCAACTATATTCTCAACTCTGGATCTTAAAGCAGGTTACCATCAAATTAAGATGCACCCCAAGGACAGGCAAAAAACGGCGTTCACCTTTGAGAGGGGACACTTCGAGTTCACGAGGATGCCTTTCGGGCTGAAGAACGCGCCGGTGACATTCCAGAGGTTAATGGATGAATTCCTTAGAGGGTTGGACGAGAACGTTTGTCAAGTGTACATGGACGACCTGTTGGTTTTTAGCAAAGACGAAAGGAAGCATGTCGATGACGTACGAACTGTGTTTAGACGACTAAGGGAATTCGGCCTGAAACTATCACTGGAAAAGTCCAGATTAGGGATGGAAGAAATTATGTTTCTGGGGCACAAGATATCGCGGGAGGGGATACAACCGGACCGGGCTAAAGTTGAGGCGATCCAAAAAATGGCAATCCCCACAGACGCAAAGGGTATCCGGAGACTGATGGGTACGCTGAATTATTATAGAAGGTTCATTCCGGAGATGGCGCAATATTTAGTACCCTTGAATAATCTACTAAAGAAAGGGAAAAAAATTGTAATAACGCCGGAAATCGAAGATAAGGTCCGAAAGTGTAGGGAGCGCCTTCAAGCAGAGCCGATTCTAGCATTCCCAGACTTTACCAAACAGTTCACGATAACCACGGACGCAAGCGAATATGCACTGGGGGCGGTTCTATCACAAGAAGGGGAAAGGGGCGAGCGGCCGGTAGCATATGCCAGTAGACGCCTTACCGAAGCAGAGACAAGGTATAGTGCGGTGGAAAGGGAACTGTTAGGGGTAATATGGGCGATAGAACATTTTAGGCCGTACGTGTTTGGACGCAAATTTACAGTACAGACGGACCACAGACCTTTACTTTGGGTGGGGAAAATAAAGGAGTCGTCGGCACGGGTCACCCGGTGGAAGGAGTACCTGAGGCAGTACAATATGGAGATCGCCTATAAACCCGGACGGGAAAACGTTGTAGCCGATTGGCTATCCCGAGCGATTCAGGTGAACGCGATCGAGAGAGAGGAAGGGGAATATTCAGGCGGTATTCGGGGATTCATCAGGGAATGGACACCGGAGGGAGAGGGCCTACAGGCAACACAGGACGAGACTGAAGAACAGGACGATGCAGAGTCGAGTGCGTCAGGGAACAGACCGACAGACATGGAAGAGGACGATACCATTATCAACAACAAAAGACGACAAATAATTTGGAAAACCAGGACTCAAGGGCTAATGAAGATCGAATATTCGTCCTACGCCGGGTGTTCCATTACAACCATTTGGTCTCAGCCAGGGGTTAGGGAGGATCAAATCATAAAGGTGCTTAGTGATTCCTCGAAACCAGGAAAGAGCTACCATTTGTACGTGGGGAATAACACGGTATGGGACAAAATCCGGCGGATGTGGCAGGAAGAAAAGATTGGGGTCGATCGGAATTTCACCAGGTGCACCAAAATCGGAGAAACTGTCAGGGAACCGGATAAGCAAAAGGAGGTCACACTGGCGTACCACCAAGGAAAGACCAATCACAGGGGCATAAATGAAACGTTCCAGGCACTCCTGCGGCGATATTACTGGAAAAACATGAAGAAGACGATTGAGGGGGTAATAGCCGAATGCGAGGTGTGCCAGACGACGAAATATGATAGACACCCACCTACGGGACTGCGGGAAGTAACTAGGACGCCATCGGGACCACTAAGTGAGCTGCAAATGGACACGTTCACCTGGAAAGGAGAAAAGTGGGTGACGATGATCGACATTTTTAGCAAGCTGGCGATGGCGTACTGGATCCAGGAACGGACGGCAGAAGCGATCGTACAGGCTGTGCAAACGTGGTTTCTGTTCTACGGGGTACCCGATAGAATCTCGTCAGACGGAGGGCGAGAATTTGATAACGGGAAGCTACGGGAAGAGCTCAAACGGGTGGACGTGGAATGGCATAAAAATACGCCAGGACACCCCAAAAGCCGAGGAGATGTGGAGAGGCTGCACAGCACACTTAGCGACCACCTGCGCATTTTTCACCAGGAAAAGGGACTGGAACCTAATGAGGCAATGCCGAAAGCAATAGTAGCATACAACCATTCGGTGCACGCTGCGACGGGATTTACACCATTCGAGATACTCTTTGGTCCGCGGGAGAGGCGGCGGGACGAACGTATCACGGAAGTGGACCCGGACATAGCGGACAGCATAGAAGCGAATCGGATTGCGGTGGGAAAAATTCGCAAGAAGGTGGGTACAAAAATCGCGGCGGATAAGAGTAAGAGGGTGGAGCGGGAAAATCTGGAGGTGACGGACGGGATGGGAAGGATAAAGATTGGGACAATAGTGTACCGGAAAATCGTTTCGAATAGAAGAAAAGAAATACAGCGTTACGAGGGACCGTACAAGGTAGTCACTATTCGGGAACATAATGTGGTTACTATACAGGACGTACATGACCCAGGGAGACGACGGACGGTACACTTGGAACAGTTAAAAATTCCCAGAAGTACAACAACATAAACAGGACATGGACGAGGTATCCTCTCTTCCACTGCCTTGGGAGAGGCTCAGGAGTGATACGACGTTGTATATCAGGTCGTAAAATAATCTTTTGATAGTGTTATTAAGTGTTAATTTTAGTTTGAGTGCTTAAGAAGAATTATTTTGTGTTTTGTTTTTTTCAAAGTGGTAAATTTTTTGGTTATTAAGTGTTACTTTTAATTGGGGTGCTTTCTGTTCATGAGATAAAGTATGTTTTTTTTGGTTTATTGTTTTTTTTAATTGTAAATATGTTTTAGTTCTTAAGGAGTTTACGAGGACTGGTCGTAAACTGGCAGGGGGGAGTTAAGGATAGAAGGTACCAATATACATGTTAATCCTTAATGCTAACTCTGTAAACATTGGAAATGTATATATAGAGGATTTAAATGAGGAATAAATCAGTTGTTATCAAGCCGTTGTACGTGTATTATTTCATTCCTTTTTCTTTTTTTTTATCTTTTCACTCTCAGTGAACATAAGTTATATATATATATATATATATATATATATATATACATACACATAGAATATATATATATATATATATATATATATATATATATATATATATATATATATATATTCTTAGTTAGGCATAATTTATAGTGTGTGTGGAACAGTTTGAAGTCAATCATGTCATTAACTTGTATAGGTATTACCAGAGATGTGCTGACTAGCCGTAAATGCGAAATAATCGGCTGCTTTTCTAGTCATTAAACGAGTCAGCCAATTTTATTCATTTGTATTATATAAGTATTGTATTATAATTATATGCTTAAAAATAGGTTGATTTAAATGAAAACATGGCCTTTATGAACTATAATTTTTATTTTAGATTTATCTTCACAGTTTGTTATATACTGTAAAAATAGGAACATTTTCTTTTTTTTTTACATGGAACACATTTTACCGGTGACCTACTTGGTCAAAAGCGATCGCTTTTGGGAACGTGAGGGCGTTACGCGTAGTTAAATGGTTTGATATCAGGAGAGTAGAAACAGTTCAGTAAGAACTCAACTCTAGCTTTATTAAATAACACTAGCTCACCTATGAATGAGCTCCTTTTGACTCTGTTTCTTCTAATGTGAAATAAGAAAAATTAAACGGATTTGACTAATCTCTACGCAGTTATGTATAAAAAAATCACTCTCCTTTGGAAATAAGCAATACAATCATACAGGTAAGCGAAAAAAATATCAAAGGGCATAGACGGTCAGCAGGATTATACTATTCAATTTGAAAATTTATCTCCTACAGAAAACTGAATCACATGTAAGCGAAAAAAAGAAGAAAAGAAAACATATCGGTGGGGAGAAAATTATTCCGCAAATAGCATTTTAGCATCTCCTATGACATTAAATATAAAATAGTTTTTGATTTCCATGTGCATTTTTTTTTGGGGGCTTGAATCACAGTGTTTTGTCAAAACCAGATCCAAGCTGAATTTGCGGTTGTTTTTTTGCATTAGACGCGGGATTTTATTTTAAAACGAAACCTGAAAAAAAAAAAAAAAAACTAAATAGAAAAAATGCACATTACGAAAAGGGCACATGACATGAAAGGAAAACTGTTATTTTATATTACAGTGTTATTTAGGCCGACTAGTATACCAACTAATCGGTCTTTTTGCCAGCCGACTAGTTGGCAAAAATCATAGTCGGCCTATCTCTTGAAATTACTTATCGCAGTAAGATGAAAACTATGATTATACCTAGATGACCACACCGATTAATATTTTTATAATTATAATTTTTTTTCTTTCAGCCGTAACTTTATTAGTAGTAATAGCTAAGTAAAAATATACATACATTTTCCTAAGGTTTACTATTTTATATATGTATTTATTTTATATATTTGCGATTTATTTTTATTCTAGTTATAATAATATTGCTATATTCTTAAAGTTTATAAACTTATGATAAATGGCCTTGTAAAAAATACCTATAGACTCTGAATAAGGAGTTGGCATGGGAAATGTATCCATAATGTATTCCAGGATAAACTTTCACGTGACGTGCTTCGGAATTTTCCTCATTCTTGGCGTGGCAATGCAGTCAGGATCAGGAAGGGATTGAAGGGATATTTTAAAGTTCTCAAGTGTTGCCCGTTTAGTTGAGTTGATGTAGTTACCGCTTTCAGAACTGACGAACTGTAACCATTTTCAATTGAACGGACTTGCGGGAAAGTTTCAGCTTTCCATTTACTTGTAGATTAATTATAGGCTCCGATACAGTTTCCTTCGATCACTCTCATTTTATCCGTTCTGAAAAGAGATGAATTAATTCTGAAAACATCACATATTTTTTGTCGTAATTCCGAAAATTCCTGAATATGAAATTCCATCGTTAGGTATATTAAACAATGAAAGGATTATACATTCACCAGTTAAGTTTTTGACTATTCCTAAAAAAAAAAAATTTTTGTAAAATTTATTGAAGTAATTATGAAAGTATACATACTATTAAAGTATGTATAAAGTATACATAGTATTAAAAAAATAATATATTATTGAGCAAAATTGTTTGTAAACGTTAAACAAAAACATATATTGTTTTATATGAACTACAATAAAATATATATAAATTACAATTAATATGTTTGCTTATTTTTAATGGAATCTTAATTTTACTTTTTTTTTATCCACCTTTACTTTTTTTAGAGAAAATTTTTTTCTCGAAATAGCTTAATTAAAATTCAAACTATTTTAGCAAGGACTTATTTATAAATATGCAGAACATAATTCTTTTGGTACTAGAAACTTTGAAGTTAAAGTGTCAAATAATGATTGCAGCGAACAGATATTTTCAATTTCAAATAACAGAAAACTGCCTTATTTTTACAATCCACTTTTAAAAATTAATTCTAAATTACAAATCTATACATCCATATGTGAATTGAATGGTTTGGTGGCTGAAGTGGTTATGTAAAAAAACACAATTTTAGGTAAAATGTTTTAAAGTTGTTTTGTTTTTTTTATACATGTTCCTTTAAGAGGAAAATATTACATTGCCCCTTCATCTTCATATCTCTTTTACTAGATGTTTTGAAATATTTCTACTTTTCATAAATCTTTATTCCAATTAACTAGAAGGTATTTTTATTTTTTTTAATGTGGCATAACCTCTTCATCCACTAAACCCTTCATTTTAAGAATACCCGTCTTTTCTGACTTAGTTTGATTACGTAAAGCTCCAAATAAAAAAAAATAATAAAAAAAAAAAAATCCACATCAGTTACTTTAACTGTTACAGTAAGCATGTGCTGTATCAATATATCTAGAATGTTAGGCGCATGGGAGGTCAGGATCTTCAAATTAAATTTCTAAATGAATTTCTGATATTCCTGAATTTTTAGACCTACCACTTAGCAATCTACTATTTATGGAAGAACATCAGCGTGAATTTCCTAAAAGCTGACTCTAAGTACCATAAAACGGGGTGACTTAGCACCCCTTTTGTTGAACTTCTTTCTTTAACTATCAATAATGTTTAAAATGTATGTATTAAAATATTTCCTTTGAATAATTAGGTTAAAAATGCTGTTGATTTATCGCATAATCTTGGAATTGCAAATTTACAAAAACTTATAATTAATTTTATTGTTTTTAAACGGGATACCCGTGACTTTACACCACCACATTTTTTCAATTAAAAAAAAACATTAAAAACGCATTCTGCAGCAAAGTAATAGCTTGATAGTAGTTATGAGATGCAAAGTCATTTTTTAATAGTGTTTGGAGTTTAGACTAGTGATTTTTTCTCTGTTTCTAAGGATTTTGTTAAAGGAAATGATTGTAAAATACAATGAAATAAAATTGCACAATTTTTAAAGGTTTATTGAGGAAGGATAGAAAATACAAGAACATACCAACAAAATATTATATAGAAACAAAATAACGACTTAAAACATGCCTAAATAACGTAAACAATTATAATTTTGGAAAACAAGAAACAAAATGATACCTATAAAAATAATTGCACATAGATTCTTAGACAAACACTTTTGGAAAAATGCAATCTGCAATAGTAAGACACAAATTGTTAAAATATAAAAACGAACACCATGGCTTGAAAAAATTTAAAACAATGCTGCCGAAGATTAATTCCCACAGGGGAAAAATTCTTTAGACCCAATCTGTGTTGTCTTAAGTAAGTAAGAAATATTATAAATCCCTCATTTAGACAACAGAAAAACACGTTTTTCTCAACTGAAACTTTTTAGTGAGCTTGGTGCAAAGTTAACTCACTGGTGCAAAGTTAACTCACTGGTGGTGTGATTACATAACGTTTTACGGTAATGTGAATAAAATTATTTTATTTTATTTTATATAATGGAAAAACTTACTCAATGGAACATGTAAATAGCCCCAAGATCTTTTCTAATTATATACTTATTTTTGGGTATTGGTAATGGCCAGATTCTTTAAATAAGTCTTCTGCTGCTATAGAACTCTCTCTCAGCCTCCCCTGGATGGAGGTGGGAGAGAAGCGCTGGAACCTCTTTGGAACTGACTTATCCACCATATGAGAGAGGGAAGGACACAAGATTGATTCGGATTGTTTGCATGTATAACATGTTTGTATCTTAAATTTTATTTTTTTATTACATTTTTATATTTTATTTTATATATGTTTGGCAAAAGGTTATTTGTTTATTTTTATTGTACCTATTTTATGAGTAAATTCGTTAAAATCCATATTACTTATCACAACTGAATGAGATAGATTCCAATATAAATTAAACCAAAGCAGTTTTTACCTTTAAGTGGACTTTGATACAAAATAATATAGGAAAAAGGAACTAAGAAATAAGAAAGAAAACCTTCATGAATTGTTCATAAAAAAAAAAAAAAAATAATAATTCAATAGGAATTTTTAAATTTATAACTAAAATGCTTTTTATTATTATTATTAATTTTTTTTTTACTAACATTTCTCATTTATGAATTATGTTCTCAGTGCTATTTATTATATCACACACAAAAAAAAAAAAAAAAAAAAAAAAAAAAAAAAAAAAAAAAAAAAAAAAAAAAAAAAAAAAAAAAAAAAAAAAAAAAAAAAAAAAAAAAAAAAAAAATCTGAATTCGGATCCAGATATTTGTTGGTGTCTTCTAATACAGGGTTTATTTCTGGAGTGCTACCAATATTTAGTTTCTTGACAGTTTCTTAACATATCATCTAATCTATATTCCTGCATTTAAGTGATGAAATTGTTTGTACACTTAATTTCAAAAAATCAGTTTTAAAATAAGCTTAGAATCGATTTTTCGTTAAAATATTGGAACATATTGAACTCTACTTTTTTTTTTTTTTTGTCTTATGTTCTGTAAAAGCAAGGGTTCTGTCTTGAGGCATCGGTATGCTTGGCATTGTTTTTTGATCAAAAAATTTTAACTGAGGTTTTATCTTTAAGGAGAGATGTTTTTCTATTTAAGGCTTACGTTTTATACAGATTTCGATTTATTGGGTTTGATTTTTGCACTTCCATCTGTCACAATATTTATTGAACTTTATTAATACTTATAATTCAAAATTTTACTATTGGGCCAATACAAAATGGAAATGTGAAAAAAGTTGTAATCAGCGTAAAGAGTTTGTAGATGATTAAAACTAAGATGGTATGTCACGTCGATTGTTTTTGATTTTATGCCGATGTATTAGCAATTTAACTCGCGTATATAAAAATATTTTTTTCATTTTATACGTTTCATATTTGAATATTTTATTTTAAAATTTTAAATATATATGAGATTCATATATTGAAAAAAAAATAATAAAACGGGTTTCGAAGGGAATAAATCATTTCCATTTTCTTTCCGGGACATCCTGTAAGAGGATCTGATCTTTACGAAGTGGAAGGACTGCTGTTATACAAACGCTCCTAATGTCACGACATGAAAATCTGGACATGGTGACATAACACAGAGACCAGTGGTTAGTACGGTGACTGCACACGGAGGCATCTTCTTGAAAAAATTACATGTTCCTGTTACGAGTAGTAACAATGCGGTAGTTAATTTAATTGGAAAATAACTGCCTATACGTTCTTAATATATATATATATATATATATATATATATATATATATATATATATATATATTTTTAATTAAGTATTACAAACAGTCAGTAAATTCATAGATTATATGAAAGACTTATTGATATATAAGAAATGATCAAAAATAAATACTACTTATAATTATTTAATACCGGGAAAGATTTCGAACGAGTGATATTGAGTGAAGAATACAATCAAATTAATGGAATAAGTCTGAGTCTACATTAAAAGATATTTGAAGGGTTTTATGCTAGAAGAGGGAAGATCTTGTAACCATAGTTCCGAGTACATCACAAAAGTAAATTACAATGTCTATATTCTTTCTCATTGGGAATCGTTTTTTTTTTAAATACAAAAAAGTGTGAAAACATTTCTAGTCTTCATGAGACCCTAAGTGATAATAAATGAGACAAGCTAACAGGTGGCAATGGACATTCACAATCAGTTTCGATTTTTTAGGAAATTCCCCCTTCTAACATTTTTCTTTCGAGAGATATATGCTTTACTTGGATCGCCCCCTCTTATAAATAAAAGAACTTAGATTATTTCAATTTCCGATTGATTTCTATTTGTTTATCGATAAAAATTATTACTTCAATGATATTTTCATACATAGCAGTAATTTTAAACCTGGTTAAAATTGGATTGATTAGGTGGTTGAAGATAAATTCAAGGCATAATTAGACATCCAATATTTAATATTAGTTGAGATAGAACTCCTGATGGACAGAGACAGAGACCAGATAATGTACTGCATTAACAGTGTTTACAACTAATGGCCCATAAATAATATTTTTACACCCGATATTAAAAAGAAAGATATCAACATTTTCATTTAGCAATAATTTTTAACCAGGCAGAAATAATTGTATCGATCCATCTGGTTGGATTATAATTTCGAACCATAAATAGCAGTTTGACGAACCTCGTTTCTAGCGCTCAAGACTAAACGTTTACCTTATTATTATAGTAAACTTTATTACTGTAATTCTTCCTAGAACTATGAAGTTGTTTAAGTTAAAATTTGATACAGTTGAGTTCAATGGTTTTACCATTACAAACTCTGTTGCAGAATTGTGCTAACCACATATCGGTGGATTTTTAAACTGTATTTAGGATCTAC